>JAUTXW010005309.1:12500-612500 GCA_030620095.1 Kuschelorhynchus macadamiae
GTTACCGGTTCAATGAAAATTACATTAATTTGGTCAGTAATGTCATAAGAGAGACAAATATGATGATCTTTTAATAGAGTTTGAGCTATTCCCAAAAAGAAATTGTTCTATTTATTAGCATTTTGTACAGGATTAACATCTATTTTATTTTCCTTTTTCTTTTTATCATTACCATTGACCATATTTATTATTTGCCATTTTCTCTGGTTTTCTGAATTTTCTAATTTACTAGTATATGATTGTTTCCTGGGTTCTTTCATCACCTTGCTATGCCTAGCTTTCATAATCTTATAAAACTATTTGTATCTTTGATCAGATGTGGAAAAAACCCAATGCAAATTTTGCTGTGCCTGTGCCCATTCCAAAACATCAGGTGAGTTATAAAGATTTCTTTGTGAACAGTACCTCATCAGCACAATTGTTTTTGAAAAACAACATTCAAATATATGTAAAAATATTATCATAATTAATCTCCACTGTTCACATTATTTACAGGCTCTTTGTACACCATTGCCTAAACATTTCCATGCTTGCATTGTTATCATATTTTTTACAAAAAGTTCTCATTTTCTCATGAACATTCATACCAAAGTAGAACATTTATGCAATATGGTCTCATATCATATTTGCAATTACTGCACTCTCACATTCATGACAATTTTAAAAATATTTTCATAACCAGTACTTGATCGGTGGATTATTCTAGTGTTTTCTCTGCTTGTAGGATGAAAACCATAGTACTTCATTAGAGATAGAAAGGTGAGAGACTCCTTGTTAAAACTGATATCAATATTAAAATTATTGTCAATAAAATACTTGCCCGTAATAGGTATTAGTATTACTTATTAAGCACAAGTTCCAGATTTGATAAAGAATCTGCCTTATGCATTGCTAACACAAACATTTGTTTCAACAGATGTGTATTCAAATGTGCTGTCAATGGATAGATTCTGAATATCATCTCTTTGTTTCCATTTGTAGTCACTTCTACAATATATGAACTCCCTTAGGTCTGGAGAAACAGCAAGCCAAAAAACTTCAGAATTCTGAAATTTGGAATTGCTTCTTAGAACTCCAAATATTCTGATGCAACCAAAAATATGCAGCCATTATAATTCTCCAAAAAACTACTAGATTTCATCCAAGCAATTGCCAATTGAATGAACATTTTCGTGCATTATTGACATTCTTGTAGAATCATTGGTTTTTGACTTATTTTGTTGTTTTTGGGAATGTTTATAAAAATGAATTTCTTTTTACAAATCCTTTATGTTTATCAAACATAAATCTCTTGATACTCACATTGCAAGGCCAAAACTTACTTAGTATTATATAATGTATCCTTATTTAGAGGAGCCAAAATCAGAAATCTCAATTGTTGGGTTTCAGAAAGGATTTCTTTAACCATGATGTGATATACTCTTCATTCTGCTGAATCAATATGAACCTCTTCTATGATTTCTTCTGTTGTACCTTTGCATAACATACTCTTCATTACAAGCATCCCAACCTTTACCATCTGGAGTCTGGTTGTTAAAGTTTTGAATTCAGTTAAATTTTCTCTGGTGACTACTTTCATAATAGCAGTTTTCACTGTTTGAGGTTGAATGATTGGGTTTGGATTTGTTTCTTGTTTATCAGAATAACCTGTCAAACTTTTATGAGTAGTGTTCGATATGCCTCCAAACTTAGGGGTGACGTCAGCAACAGCTTTGGTCTCAATTTAAAAAATGCATTCAGCTGATTGGATAGAGGTTGACTTTCAACTATTTTTGCCGGGATTCCCAAACTTGTTTTATTTTTTTCTTAAATCTTTGCTTTTTTTGAACTTTTAACTTTTCCTTTTAAAAATACACAATTTTTCAATTAAAATGTCATTAATTTCACTTATCAGTTGTCACAGAAAAATATTTTCTGTTAATAAAAATTCCAAATAAGATTCACTTGCATTTGAGTTTTTGAGGTTACTATTTTCTTCATACATTTTTTCAATTTCACTTTTACATAAGGGACTTATGGCTATTCAGGCTTTTCCTGATTGAGCCAAACAACTTGGGTGAAACACTTTTTATCATTTAACACATTTTACATAATTTACGATGTCACTTTTGCAATATTTACACTTATTTTACACATACAAACAACTAATTACATTTAAATTATTGCTAAGGTCATATCATTTAATAAAAGACAAGGCAAAAATCATGATAAATCCACTAAATTCCACAAATACCCAAACATATTACTTTTTAGATCCAAACACTGTATGAGCGGGGGTCCAAATTAACTTTTCAGAATATAGTTGATAAACCACAAAAACTGATAAATATCTAAAATAAATTCTTAAATTTCTATAGATCTCCAGAAATTTGTATAAATGTATAACATTTAAATCCTATAAATCCACATTAATCCCAGAAATCCAGAAAAATCCCATACATACACCTGATATTATAAATCCTTGTAGTAGGTATCAGTTATGACTGATATGCAGGTACAACCTACAAACACTATGATGCTATTGAAATTCTTGAGAATAACATTTCTGTCCATGAGACCATGAAGCCTTTAATTTCCCTTACACACCTATAAATTCCTAACTGAAATATGTCAACATATAAAAGTAACAAGCACTATTATTTTCTCATTTTTAAATATTACATCTAATGTTTTTCATGTAATAATTTACCTTGTATACTAGTGGTATCAATTTCCTTTTTAACTGCTTCAGTGGCTTTACTGATACTTTGAAATGCACCAGATTTACCAATTTCCTGAGCTTTTTCACCAATTGTATGAGTAGTTTTAGAAATTTCCTCTGTGATCTTTCCTGCCTTTTTCGCTATTTCTGTTTTACCTGCTTCATCAATTACTTCTTGTACTCTGTCTTTGATAGTGGTTAACTTTTCTTTTAAAACATCACTGCTTTTGCTTGCTTCCTTCTCTACAGTTTCAAACTTTTGTCGTGCTGCTTTCAAAGCATCACTCTGTTCAAGTTTGTCTGCTTCCTCTTTAAATTTTTTAAGTGATTCTGTCATTTCCTTATTTTTTGCCATTTCTTCTCGAAAATTGTCATATAACCTTGATAGAAAGGTTGGTCTTTTCTGAGGCTCTTTTGAATAATAACAAACCTGCAACAAGTCAATGAAATAGGATACTTACGAAAAATGAAAAAAATACTTTCAGAATAAGATTCTGAAAGTATTTAAAAATTGTTATTGATATCATGAAACTTACCCCATTTCGAGATGCTCTTATTAGTTGATAAAAAAGAAATTTACTAGTCTGATGCATTGTGTTAAATGTCACGTACTTTTCAGGTTTTTTATTCAAAACAGTCAACAGACAGACACGTTTTTAATTCTTGAAACCTTATAACCTCTAAAAGTGTTTTTAATATGACGTATGTTATTCGTTTAAAATAGTAAATAACAGATAAAAACTAATAGTTTAACTAAGAAACATATTAGTTGTAATTGTTTAATGATTGGTAAATAACCATTTTAGATTTTTTAAAAAAATTAAGAACCGGCCCGCAGTCCGGACAAGCAGTGACAGTGTTGACAATTGACTTGAATTGACAAATTACGGAGTGGGAGTAGTGATGCAAACGATACATCGATGTTGAAACCCAAAAAATATCGATACACCGTACCTTATGAACAATATTATCAAGACTAGTGATGTAAATGGTTTTAAACCGATGGTTTAAAACATGGGTATTAAACCGTATTAAACTGTTGGTACTAAAAATAAAATACCTAGTTTTATACCGCGTATAATACTTCCTGTAGTACAATTTTTAAATGACGGTTTTAAACAGTATAAAACGGTATTAAACCTTTACTTTTTCCGTTGACAACCTGGCAACATCGAATTTAGTGAAATGTTAGGTTATGTTTTATGTTTATGTTTACAATTACAGTTTTATTTGTATTTTGTGTTGAAGTTGAGTCTTGCTGGAGCCCTTGAGCGTAAAACTAAAGTGTCTTTTTATTTTTAATGTTGTGCTGGTGGATTTCTAATAATTAAAAATGGGAAGACCCCAAAAATATAGGAATATTGTAGCGAAGCATTTTTCGCCAGAGGCAAAAGTACTAGGAAAAGGAAAGCTTCGCTCGTATAAATGCAATTTTTGTTCGACAAAATACACCTATAATGCAGTGCGAATGGCAAAGCATTTGACAAAATGTACAAAATCCTCAGTTTCATTTGATAACCTAAAGGAAATGTTAAGTGGTAGAACCGAGGGTAGAACGGACAAAGAACCATCAACATTATTGACCAAGTTTGTTCATCCTGAGGTAACGAAGACGAACTCAGATATAATTGATTCTGTTGACACATCAGTCACATCACCACAGGCAGCGACACCGAACAGTTCTACCACTGTATCAGTAGCCCCAGGATCACAAACACATAATCAATCAGAAGGCTCTTTATTATCATTTTTGGATAGTATGAACAAAACGCAGCAAGTAAGTACAAACAACAATTATTACTTAGTCAATTTGGTTTTGAAAATAAATCCTATATATGGTTTTTATCAAATTAAAAACTTTTAGGATGAAATTTGGAGATTAATAGCAAGAGCTTGCTATGCAACGGGAACGCGCTTGAGCTTCACTGAAAGTGTGTATTGGCACGCTGTTTTTCAAAAACTACGACCAAGTTTAAAAGTACCAACCAGATATCACCTTTCTTCACCTCTTCTTCAAGAAGAATATGAGAGAGTTCAAGCTATGGTTAATGACAAAATTGAATCGGCAACATTTTTATCTTTACAGTTAGACGGATGGACTAACATAAGGTAATATTTATTTTTGGAAATGTGAGCGTAGTGCCAAATTCTCAATTATTTAAGGGATAGTTGGATAGTTTTATATATTTTAATTAATTTTTAGGCGAGAACCAATAGTTAATTTGATAGTAACCACCCCAGAACCGGTGATTTTTAAAATAATTGATACCGAGGAACATCGACATACGACTGCATATATAGCCAGCATTATCAAGGAAGTTCTGGAAGAAGTTGGAGCATCAAGAGTAATTTCTATTGTTAGTGATAACGCCGCCAACATGAAGAGCGCATGGAACTTGATAACAGCAGAATATCCAAACATCTATGTGTATGGGTGTGTGGCCCACATTTACAACTTACTTGTTCAGGACATATTGCGATTAAAATCTTTTGACGAACTACATAATACTGCAAAGTCAATTGTGAATACCATTCGTAACTCACATATACTAAATTCGATGTTCAGTAAGTTTCAAAATCAAAATGATGAAATGGACATTGAGTCAAATATAAAATCAAGAACTGCATTGAAGCTACCAGTTAGTACTCGCTGGGGTTCCATTGTTGCTTGTCTGAAGAGTTTATTAGATAATAAGCATATTTTGCAAAGAATTGCTATTTCTTCAGAGAGGTCGAGAATCATAAATAAACAGTTGATTTCAAAACTTTTGGACAACGAAGTCTTTTGGATCCGAGTCGATTTAGTTTATAACTTACTCGAGCCAATTAAAAAATGGATTACGATATTAGAATCAGACACCTCATATATAACGTTAGTCGTTCCTTCTTTTTTTGAATTGGAGGCCTGGTTTAAAGAAAAACTACCTCATTTGCCAGGGACCAAAGCTGAGGAGGCACAAATTTTGAAATTCTTAAAAGACAGAAAAGCTATGGCAGTAACAGAGCTTCACCTTGCCGCACATTTACTGGATCCTCGTGCCAAAGGAAAACTACTTTCTTCAGAGGAATGTGTTGATGCTGTGGAGTTCATTTCGAATCTATCCAGGCATTTATCAGCCACATACACAGGAATTAATGATGATGTTATATCTGATTTAGCCCTATACAGGAGTAATGATGGAATATGGGCAAAATCTTTCGTTTGGTCTAGTCTAGAACCTCGCAGTGATGGAACCAAAATAAGCGAATTAACATGGTGGAAAGGCATTTGCAGCTCTACTGTTTTATCAAAAGTCGCAACAGCTATTCTACAGTGCCCTCCTACATCAGCTTCTACAGAGAGGTCTTTCTCTACATACGGTATTGTACATACAGGGAAAAGAAACAGACTAACCAATGCTAGAGCTGCTCAGCTTGTTTTTATTAAACATAATTTAAAACTTCAATCTGAAGTTGATAATAAAAAAGGTGTAGTCAATAAGGAAAATGTGAATGGGACAAACATACAAACTAGATTAAGAAATGAAAGTGAGAGTACTATTTCCACTGCTGCTACTGATAATGAAGAAGAGGAAGAAATACAAATAAAAATATATTGCAGTGATGATAATGATGATGATGATATTAACATGCCGCTAAATAATAATGATGATTATATGGTAAATGAAAATGATACTGATAAAGTATCAAATAATGTTGAACTTGAACAAACCGATGATGAGATTGATGAGGAGGTTCCTCTTTCAAAATTATTGAAAAAATAGGCAAAACCTATAACTCGTATAAGCAATAAAAATATCACACCTATGTCCTATGTAGCTTTATAATATTAACAATTTGTACCTCTTTTTATTTATGTACCTGTTTAGCTGTGAGTTTGTTTTTTTATGCATTTTTGAAAATAAAACATAATTTGTTATATAATTTGTTCTATAATTTGTTCTATAATTTGTTTATTTTTAGTTATGAGTATGACCTAAGTATATTTTTTTATTATTTTGGTTTTTCGCCACTAGTCTTTCGAGTCTATGTACAATAATATTTAAAAAATCCTAAAAAAAACCTATTGAAAATCTATAAATAATATTAAATTTAATACCGTATAAAACCCGGTATAATACCGTTTTATACCGGGTATTATACCCAACTTTATAAAATACCGTATTTTAACATCACTAATCAAGACCCATTAACTCTATAGGTTGCCTCGAGCGGTCTTGACCTATCCCAACTCGGTGTGAGCGATCTACGTCAATCGGCGAACGTTTTGCTTTAGCACGGCATTGTCCATATCTCTTCTGTGTGCGCTTAATTACATATATTAATGTTTTTTTGTTCAAAATTGACACTTTTTTATTGCAATAAAATGCAGCCTTCAAGATATAAGTTATTATAATTTTAAACTTATGTTTAAGGATGTTGGTTCAAATTTTAACCCAGTTTTTTTGCTGAGTGCATTTCAAAAAGTTCGCACCGTATTTGAACAAATATTATGTATTTTTAAAGTCTCTAAAAAATATTCTTGTAAAAAGTTTTAGCATGACAAATAGTTGAATAACTTTAGTAAATGCACATTTTTTTAGACAAGGTGTCCCAGTAGTGTGTTCTCGGTTTTGGTGATAAGGGTTAGAGATAGAGAAAAAGTTTAAATATAAATATTAGTATATAGGATGACTTATATACCCACCTAAATAGTTTTTCATATATGAAACACCTTATATTTTATTACATATGTGCATTTTATCTTAAATCCTACGTCTACTTCACATATAGTCCAGAGGCCTAAGTTTAATTCTTTTCGAGATATTGACATTTAAAAACTGGGATTTTCAATTTTGAATAGCTGTAGAGTCTAAACTAAACGATTCAAATTAGAACAAAACAGTTTGCACTTTCATAATTTGGTTTTTAATAGTCTACCATACATTTCTTCTCCATTTCTAACCGGTACCAAGATATCAACCGAGAACACATTATGGGGACAGCTTATGTATATTATAAGTATTTTTCATATTTTATTAACTATAGGCATACTATTTGCAGTGAACACAATTGTTTAACTGTTCAAACATCCCAAAAAATACTCTGAAAAACACCTATCGCAACGAAAACATCAAGCTGAATAAGCAATAAATTGGCCGCCTTGTCAGATCGGGTCGCCTGTCGACATCACGACCTCCGTCACACCCGCACGTTAAATTGTTGTAACAAACAGTATTATTTAATTTCTTTAGAACAATGACTGCTACTTCATTAATCGTGTTAGTTTATCCTTGTTGGTAGGGTATTATATCTTAATCATATTCCTAATACAATTAGAGCCGACGTGTACATCAATAAGAATAAAAATGAAACTGATTGTCATAAGCAAATGAGAATGGTTTACATAGCTGGAAACTCACACTTTTTTACTTATAATATTACAGAAAATGACTTAAATGTTAATAATTATATGAAGATCAAATAGTTTTTTGATAAAAAACCTGGGATTTATTCAGAATTGATAGAATTTGTTCATATGAAAGATAATTGTAATTATATATTTCTATATAATATTCTTGTTTCTGACTTTAATATCAATTATTTCATTTTACGTTGCTTTTGTAATTTATTTAAAAACTTAAATTAAAATTTTTAGTACTTACATTTTTTGTAGTTTAATTTTTATCCCTTCCAACTTTAATTAACTCCTCCACTCAAGTGGGGGAGATAGTAGGCTATAAAAATGGGCTGCGAATCATTATTTACTTAGTTTTAAATTCTACTGTCTCATGATGTTCAGTCAACAGAGCGCAACATCCAGCGTGTTTAAAACATCCATAAATTCTGTCGAAACACAAACCATAGTTAATTCTAAACAGTACCCTTTAAATAAATCCAACTCAAAGTTTGTGAATATAGGGTTGTGTTTAGAAAATAATTATTCTCCATATATTGAATTTGGTGGAAATAAGAACCAGTCCATTGTTCTAAGTGAAGATGACTGGAAGGACCTACTAAAATATCAGGGTGTTGTAACAAACTACTTTTTTTCGTCCAACGCTTTTCAAGAAACTATATTTATGAAAAATATATACAGAAATGTCAGTAGTGAGGATCACAAAAAATGATAATTACGTATGTTTTGGAACTGAAACTGTGTGCACATTATGGCAACACGTGCCCCTAATCGAATACAGGTTGAATATTTTACAAAAACATAAATTTAAGAGTTACTTCGACATTTATAAAGGTAGCCTATTTTGCGAACTCAATCTTCAGAAAGTATATGATACTCTCCCTCCAAAAGAAAATCCCAACAGTGAAAATGTTTGTACTATGTTAGAATTATTACTAATGCATCCAAACCAGTTAGAACAGAAATTAAGAGAAAGAAAATATTATGAAGAAAAGTTTTGATGAAACAAATCAACTTCTTACGATGCATGCATGGAAGTTTGCATATAGAAAATCTTGGCTGCTGCCTCAAGAATTTCTAGACCAACAACATTTTAAAAGGAGAATTTACTTATGTGTAAAATTATTTAAAACCTGTATTGGAAAATATGTTAAACAGAATTATGATATAAAACAATACTATTAAAAAATGTGTTTTTATTAAAAAATATTTTACAACATATCCTTTTTATAATATCCATGAGTTATGTGTTTTGTCTAATCCAAGCCATTTAACTAACATCTTATTTCCCCTTCTTCTTATAATTCTTTCCATTAAATATATGTCTCAATGTTTTACTTTTTGTAATTCTTTTCCATAAAAGCCTCCTCGAATTTCTGATTTGTTTTCATCTTCAAGTAAAGATGTTGTGGGAATTGTAAGTTGCAACTTTTTTATTGTAAAAATTTCATTTGACCAGTTGGGTGTGTCTCCTTTAGAAAATAACTCTCTGTGTTTGCTTATTCGAAAAAAGTCACCGACATTATTTTTTTTTTAATTAGGATCAATTGTTTTCATATGAGTAAATGAAGATTTTAATATACTTTTTTCATTTCCTTTATTAACAGCATTAGGTTTTTTACCAATTGTAGAGTGTATTGTATTATGGTACAGGGTTTTCCCGTATATTTTTCCACCCACCTAGAGAGTTTATTTGAATAGATACGGAAATGTGTCAACAAAAGTTGTTGAGTTTTTTATGAAGATTTAGAATATTATAAGTGCGAAAATATTATTGGAAATGTCAAATTTTGACAGGTTGTCAGTTTTTTTAAATGAAACACCCTGTATATTAAATCATATTCTTGAAGATCTTCTTGTTCTAGTTTTAAATATATATACTTTTAATATATTCTGTCAATTAGTTTTGGATATATAAGTGTTTAAACATTAAAGAAATGGTAAAGTAATTTGCGTTAAAACGTAGGTCCAGACAATTACAATGAACAACGCCTTTTTGACGTTTATCGGTCAGAAGTAATTATTTACGAGCATTTTTAATATCTAATACGTTGGACGATGGGTTATTCGGAAGAAGAGAAACTCGACATGATAGAATTATTTTATTTACCTGGTAAAATTGCATCGATAGCTCGTAACGAATATCATAGACGGTTTCCAGATAGACCAACACCGATTTGTAGGACAATATTAAACATCGCTAAACAATTAAATAAAAGAAAAACACTTAAGCGAAAAGTTAGAATAGTGGAAAGAAACGCTGAAGAAGACTTAAATATTTTATTATATTTTAAAGATAATTTTGAAAATTTTGTATTAAAATAATTTATTTATCTTATTTATTCTTGTTTTAGAAAATCCTGACCTCTCAATTCCCGATGCAGCCACTTTTTTTAACAAATCATGGCATAAAATCCACTCAGTTCTAAAACATTATAAATATAATCCATATAAGTTTTTACCTACTCAAGAATTAACGGATCAAAATAAAATAGACCGATTACACTTCTGCCAAGAAATAGAAAGTCCCAACCAACTAAATATGTCAAACATAATTTTCACTGACGAGGCAACATTTACCACTGGAGGCATGTTTAACCGGAAAAATATGCATTTTTGTTGTTTTGTATCGTGTTATTGGATCTATATTTCTAAATGGGAATTTAACCGGACAAAGGTATCAGGAGTTATTAAAAAACGAAATCGAGGGGCATTTAAAACAACTACCGATTAATTCATATCTTAATTTGATATGGCAACAAGATGGTGCCCCTCCTCATAATGTCCAGCCGGTCACCAATTTTTTAAATGACAGGTATCAATTTTGGATTGGAAGACATGGACCATTAAGATGGCCAGCAAACAGTCTCGATCTGTCTCCATTGGACATATTTTTGTAGGGTTATCTGAAAAACAAGATGTACTATAATAGGCCAAGAACCATCAAAGCTTTAGAGCAAAATATAGTCCAAACAATCGACGATTTAAACACCCAATCACCTCATTTTATCTACGCATCCATACACAGAAAATTTAGAAGAAATATTCAGAAATGCATTATAAACCAAGGAGGCTATACAGAAAACCAAAACTTAGTTCTTTAAGCTAATATTATTATTTAGCTACTTTATATTATTGATTTTTTATGGTATTGTTTCTTTTCACTACTCTAACTTTTCGCTTAAGTGTTTTTCTTTCATTCAATTGTTTAACGATATTTAATATTATGTTACGAGTCGATGTTGGTCTATCTGGAAACCGTCTATGATATTCGTTACAAAGCTATCGATGCATTTTTACCATGTATATAAAATAATTCTATCATGTCGAGTTTCTCCATTTTTTTAATGTTTAAACGCTTTTATATCCAAAACTAATTGACAGGATATATTAAAAGTATATATATTTAAAATTAGAAAAAAAGATCTTCAAGAATATGATTTAATATACAGGGAGTTTCATTAAAAATAACTGACAACCTGTCAAAATTTGACATTTCCAATAATATTTTCGCACTAATGATATAATATTCTAAATCTTCATAAAAACCCAACAACTTTTGTATTTACGACAGTTCCGTATCTATTCAAAGAAACTCTCTAGGTGGGTGGAAAAATATACGGAAAACCCTGTACTCTCTAACGATTTCAGGCAATATATCTAACCATTTATAATTTCCGTGTAGACTAAATGTTTTTCGCATTCTATTTTTTAATGTTTTGTTCACTCGCTCAACGATACTTGCTCTCAAACTAGAAAAAGTGCTATAGTGATTAATTTTGGTCTTTGGAATAAAATGCTGTTCTTTTATCTGTTTGTATATTTTTTGGAAAGCCTTGCACATGTTTAGGAGCTCCTTTTAAGTCTTTGAGAATTTTTCTCATTGCAGCAGCCACCTCTTTACCAGTTTTTGTTTTAATAGATAGTGCTCAAACGAATTTAGAAAAATTATTGATTACCACTAAAATATATCTATATCCTTTATTAAATTTTGAATAAGGTTGCATTTCAACTAAATCTGCTTGAAACAAAAGTCCTTTCACTATTACTCGTCTTCTTTTAAAATTTCTTCTATCGGGTTTATGTAATTCGTTTACGACTTCCTTCTTAATTTTATTCATTTTTAGTCTTACACTTTAAAACTAATCCTACATATATAACACTCCAGGTGACGAAGAATGTTTGGGCGATCTTACAACAGAAATATTATCACCATTTGCGAGTGTATGACCTAATAGTTCAATCGAACTAAATATATTGTTATTTATGATAAAATCTATTTCTTTACTACAGTAAACTTTTGTCAAATGGAAACCATAAGGTAATATTATCACCGCTAATGGTCTTTTTTCGCAATTCGAGAGGTTTATGGTTTTCGTAGAATGTCCAAGAACCATAGAAGGATAGAAAAAAAATATAAATCTTGATTGGCTTTTAGAATGAGTTCCGAATTTATTTACCGACATATTAAAAATCTATTATACAACTGTTGATTTTTTTCAAGGGCTTTTATTTATAGAATTATTTTGGCTTCTCGTAGTTCTTCAATAATTGAAACTATTTTATTATTGTTATTTGTATGTCCTACTTCGACAGATGCCATTAAAAGTCGAAGTCTATCAACAAGTTCGTTGATGTTATCCCAATATACATAGTCAGTGTCTGTTTTGTTAAGTTTCAAAATCCCCATCCCCAGTCTCTGTCTCGTTTGTTTATATGCAGCCTTAGATCTTGTAAATGCTTCTATTAGATTTTTTGCTGGTGTTCTGACGTTTTTTGTTTTCGTTACGCCTTTTGCTTGCCGTTTCCTTGAACCTGCTCATTGGGATCATGATTTCTGCGATATGCGTTAGTTCTTGATAGAATATCCACATACTGATTCAAATCTTCTTCTTTGTAACCAACTTGTTCTTTTTTAAAAAGTAATTCATATAAACCGGGAGTGCCAGTGTATGTCACATCCTCCACTTTTATATCTTTGTTAATAATTTCAACTGGTTTCATCGTTGTTCCTGGGAGAAATTTGTTTGTTTCCAGGTCTATACCATAATTGTGATCAAACATAAATTTTGTATCTCTAACTCCTTCATCAATATATTTGCGTGGTAATTCATGAAAATCTTCCAACCATTCCTGATATCCTGGAGTATCAACTAAATGTTGAATTGGTTGTCTCATTTGTTCTAACACATCGGATAAATTTAAATTCTCTTCTTCTTCAAGTGCCGTACCCATATTCGGGCGTTGGCGATGGTCAGTGAGTGCCTTGAAACCTATCTTATATTAAGATGTATATGGTTTCTTGAATGCACTACATTAGACCATTATACTAGGGAATGTGTTCTACGTAGTGGTTTCCCGTTGCCTTCTACGCAGTTGTGTCGTGTAGTGTATGTGTTGAGTAAGAGGCCTTGTTACTGTTCGCAGTCGACTCAAGTCTACGAACAGAGTCGTTAATGTATTATCCCAACGACCAAAGGCACCTCGGGAAGGTACCGGACCAGGCATATCGAGCACTCTTTATTTTAAAAAGTGCCGGCTACGCCAAGTCTCGAACCCGCGCCTTCCGGGTGGAAGCCGGCTCTCTTACCACTGAGCCACCGAGGTTAAATTCTCTACTGTACTAATATCCTTAGAAAGTGTAGTTTCTGCTACTGTGCTCGTTTCTTGTATACTAGGAATATTACTAGCAGATGCAATGCTTCTATCAAAAAATGAAGTATTTCAGTTGGTAAAATCGGTGTCTTCCCGGTTTTTCTTTTAATTGTCTTTGTTGGAGTGGAAGTAGTGTAAAATTCCTCTAAAGTACGAGGTTCTTCTTTTAGATTGATTGTTGTGTTATCGGTTGATATGATTTCTCTAATTGGCTTTGTGTCATTAAGGCTTCCGACTTTAAATTTTGGTATTTTTGTTTTACTGCTCTTCTTGATTTAACTAGCTCTCTTGCTAATCGTTTATCCATGTTTATAATTATATAACTATATCTGCCAGAATTTAAAGCACAGTCTTTGTTAATTTCAACAAAACCATATTCTTCCTTCCAACAGTGTTCACAGAGAACTTTAAATTCATCAAATATCATGTCCATCATGCAATGGTCATTATATAGGTGTTTTAAACTAGTAAGATTCTGTTTAAACAAAGTTAGAAGGCTTGCATTTTCACCTATAAGCCTCTTGAGAATTGATGAATAACCTTGAAAAATAAAAAAGCAGTTTGTATTTTTGTCTCTACCAAATGTAAAATAATCCCATATAATAGTTTGATTGTGACACGGAATATCGTCAAATATAATAACTGAATTTGGTTTGATATCGTGAGATGATATAATACGTTCATCATTGTCATACAAAATAACCAATCTTCTTGATTGGTTTTAATAATTTTCTTAAAAACTCATATTTGGAATGATGAAGTGATTTTGAGTATAAATAAACATTTTCGAATCTAATTCCGTTTGGATGTTCAAGTAACGTTAGAATGAAGTTTGATTTCCCTGAGCCCGACATCCCTACACAAGGACATCTTTTTGAATCACCACCAAAGAGATCACCATGTTTTCAAATTCAAACTTTTGTCATCATGGTTTTTTACTGGTAGGAAAAAAGCTTGTTTTTCAATGCACATCATTAACAGTAACTGACTTTGGGTGTTAAGAAATAGGCATTTACAGCTAAGTCGATTTGTCATTTTTTCTGTTGTGCTGTAGTTTTTTCTATGTGTTTAGGTGTCTGTTTTGTGTTAGTCGCTGTTTTTCCTGTTTGTTTTGTTGTTTGTGTTGATTTGCTATTGTTTGCAAGTGTTTTGAAGTATTTGTGTCTGTTTTGATGTTTTTTTGTTGTATTGTGTGTCTGTTTTGTTGTTATTTGCTGTTTTTTTGCTGTATTGTTTGTCTGTTTTGTTGTTTTATGCTGTTTTTTTGGCGTAATATGTGTCTGTTTTGCTGCCTCTCTTGCTGTCTCTTTTGCTGTATTGTGTGTCTGTTTTGCTGTTATTTGTTGTCTTTTTTGCTGTATTGAAGTATTTAAAGAAGATGCACAGTATGATTTTCTTAGTTTAAAAACTATATAATGATCATACACAACATTCACGTGGTTAGAACCAATAAGAAAGGCAAGAAGGAAAGTTCGGGATTAGTTTGATGAACAACCAGCTTTATAGAAATTAAAACCATACTGCTTTTATCATAAGAAAACTCCTTGTGTTTGTGTATTAGCAAATGTTTTTCATCTGTATAACTATTTTTTTATGAAATAAAACGACAAGTTTAAAATATATTTGTTTTATTTGTTAAGTTATTCCTTATACACAATACATGTTCGCTTAACTCTAATTTTTTTAATTCTTCTACAGATTTTCTTTTATTTTTACTTTTAAGAAAATCTATACATGCCTTAGAACCAAGTTTACATAATTCTGCGTGTTCTGTATAATGTAAATATACAATAACGTTTTGAGCTTCACTGTCTTGTCCTTCATAAGCATAATATTCAGAGCAGGTTGCAGACATTATGAACTCTTTGTACATTTCTGTAACAATTGCCTCCATCTTCACACTAAAAATTCTTCTTCTTTCAAAATCTCGTTTACTAGAATTTTATCTTCAATATATTCCTTTAATTTAATAAGAAAATGAAAATAAATTAAATTCTTTACTTAATTTTCTGACAGTTTCCTGTTATTGGTTGCACATCACCACAACACTTTTTTATAGATCGCGGTGGTCTATCTATACAGTCACCCTCTTGATTATGGTGAGTGTAACAAGGCAAGTTTAACTGTAATTCCCTGTCACGTCCATAGCGTTTTGGCAGCTTTTTCCAAATTTGTTTTAACTCCACTGACTCGACAAACCTTCTTAAATAATTAAGAGAAATATATTTTAGATCCTCCGCTTTAATTCCCCACAAGGGCACCGTTAGCGCTAAATAAATAACTTCACCAACACGTTCAATAATATCGGTATGTACAGACATACGCATGTAACTTGTTGTAAAAATGACTTGCTCTGTTGGCTGCTAAGATTTAAATAAAACATCTCCCTACAATGCCTAACGACGACTGAGAAGGGCACGACCAATAGGAATCAATGTAGGTGGAGTAGAGACAAGTCGGCGGGGCCAAGGGTAGGTGGGGGAAGTAGTCAACCAATCAAAAAAAGTGGTGGGGGGAGCTATCTAGGTGGAGTGCTTAAGCTATACCGCGAACTGACAGACAGACAGACAGAGAGACCGACTGACGGACCGACGGAGAGAGTGGATAAAACATATTTTTGGCATCTAACGACGCTATAAACTAAAGATGGGTATAAGTGAGAGGGTGACTTTTTCAAGGTTACAAAAATTTTATTTGGCCGCCATTTTGTTCGGCCATCTTGAATTAGTGCCACTATTTTACGCATGGCTTTTTATGGCACACAATTTGAAATCAAATCATTAAGCAGTTTTTTCTGGCTGAATTTTCAAATATTTTATTAAGCCGCCATTTTGCTCTGCCATCTTGGATTCGTACCAAAATATTACCAGTTAATTCCAACCTAATACTTGATGTTCTTTCGAAATTTGAGATAAATTGGATCAGTTGTTTTTTAATAATAATTTTTTAACATTTCATTAAGCCGCCATTTTGTTTCGCCATATTGGATTTCTACCAAAATGTTACCAGGTCATCCCCATATGACCCTTAATTTTTGACCAAAGTTTGAAGTCAATCTGGTAAGTAGTTTTTTAGCTACGCCGCGAACAGGCAGACGGACAGACCGACGGAATTAAGAAAACATGTTTTTCGTCATCTAGCGGCCCTGAAAAAATCTCGGAGAGTGATTTTTTCACGATTACAATATTTCTCTTTTACGAGGTAAATAATAACATAGAATTTTTGGGCGATTCCCCGTTATTTCCTTATACAGTTGATAGTATACGGACGTTACCTACAAACATTATATATATATATATATATATATATATATATATATATATATATATATATATATATATATATATATATATATATATATATATATATATATATATATATATATATATATATATATATATATATATATATATCTATATAGCGAGAGGGTGGGTAGTTGTGACTAACTAGTTAGAACAAAACGTGCTAAATCTAGTGGGGCTGTAGTCAATATATATATATATATATATATATATATATATATATATATATATATATATATATAAATGTATATATATATATATATATTTCCCTCGTCGACTTTCAAAGTCGAATGACATGACACCTTGTTTGTTTCAGGGTTTGTTAAGCATTGTGTTGAAGTGACGGCTCGTACTCGTGAGAGGATAATGAGGTAATTACTCCCTCCCTCCGCCCCGACCGGTCAAACACCATGTGTAATTTACATATTTTTACCTGAAAATTACTATTAAAAATCTGGCTACGAAACACTATAGCACATGAGCGATCTGTTGGATTGGGTCTCTTTCATCTCCATAGGCAGGGTATTGATGTAAATATAAACAATGTAATTAATAAATTACAAGAAAAAAATTGGACGTTATTCTTTAACTATTTATTAGAGGCTATTTTTTTTCACTTATGCCACAACAAGTATGATCAAAAAATATAAGTATTTATATTGTTCTCATACCATTTATTTTAAAATATATTAACAAACTTTTTTTTAAATTAACCACCTCCCAGAAAGGTTTCCTGAAATCGCTCTTGAGGCCAATGTGGTGTTAATTGGTGCAGTGTTCAAATATGGTCAAATACTAGTCTTTTATTTTATTCCGTTTATTTCTTCAATGATAATTAGACAGGTAGAAACATATATCAGATCTAGGCTAGAGTATAAATTTAATAAATAAGGAAAAATGTTAGTAAAACGCTCTAGTCAGTCAATTTAATTTTTTGATATTTTAATGTATCTTCCCTCAAGAGGAAAATAAAATAGATGCCAAACAAAGTGAAAACTACATACACAACCAAAAAAGCATATTGTCCAGCAAGAACCACCATGCGGCCGGCCGACTTCTAAAACAAATTGCAAATGATATTTTAAAATATTCACTTGCACTTATTTCGTTACCACATTTAAACATGTAACATGGAGTAAAAATTGCTAATATAATATATTATTATTAACCATCATTAGTTACGACTAAAGTAAAGAACTAAATAAAATTAATTTAAAAATAAGCAGTATCATTTTATAATAATTAGAATTAATACCTGTAAAATAGTAGTATTCAATTCAACAACTCCTAGAACACAGGAGTTATAGAAAAATTCCGGGGATACGGCTACATAGAGACGGGCCGGTGTTGGGTGATATAAGCTACGACGAACGTTATAGTCTAGGTAATAGCGTGGGATGTACGCGAATGTACTACATATCGCGTGAATTAGTACATGAAGTCTAGTATGTAAGTTGATGGAATCGGCTGGCCGAGCCACCGTCTATAACAAATATATTAGAATATCTGTGGACGGTGGCCCGCGGACTGCTGATAATGGCGTTATTTGCATGTTAATCAAGCAATTATAATAGGGATACCTACCTAATTTGCTATGTGCCCAGGAAACAATAAACTACATTTTGGTTATTGAAAAATATTTACTTTTTAAAAAAAGAATTTGTGAATATTTTCTGGTATGGCCCGGCCGAGCCTGCCGCCCCTGGCGAGCCAACACTGTTGTGTTGTTATTCTGATATATTTTTTAGAACAATTCAAACACGAAATTGACTAAACTAAGTGTGATTTCTTTTTTTATGGTACTCTACTTCTTAATGGGGTATAAAGGGAATTTAATAAATTATGGGCTTTTTTTCTGAAAAACTGAAGTCTTTCAAAGCATAATATAAATGTTTGTCATAAAGCCCATAATTTATTTAATTCTCTTTATACCTCATTAAAAATTAGAATACCACAAGCAAATAAATCACACTTAAAAACAGGATTAAAGGCCACAGGTATACTAAAAATGCCTCTATTGCACTTCACAAGCATGAACAGACAACAAAACATGAGGTCAATGTCAATGCAACCGGAAATTTAGCAGAAGATAGGAAAAGAAATGATAGAAATAAAAAAGGAGAGTGAAGCAGGTAATGATAAAAATGATATTTGTGGTTTAAGTCAAGTATATTAAATAATCGGAGAACATTTCAGATTCAAAAATCTTCTTTTCCCTGTATATATTTTAAACAGAAAATAAACTTGCCTCTGCATATCTTTTAAAAATATTATTTGTTTCCACTGGTAGCTAAGCCTCTGATAAATTCTACGGTTTTTATTATCAAAAAAATAAAGATAACTGCAACCAACGTCCTATAAAAAGGATAGACCCCTTTGTTCACATTTAAAACCGATCAGTCATTAAACTATAGAAAGCGCGTTTGACAGCTTTGCTACTCTCGACAGTAGATTTTGTGATTACTGTGGTCAATTCACGAAGATATTGGCAAAAATACTGCTTTTAGCAGAGTTAATATTGCATTTTATTACTAAAATAACTTTAAATAAGCTAATAACAAACAAACGACAAAGTTTTTTTCTATCGTTTCGTTTTTATTAATTTTGTTTTCCTTAAAGGAATAATATTTGGCACTGTTGCATTTACCCGAGTCATTTCCCACCTTTACTTCAGGCTGCTCTGTAGGTAAAATGAATTTGCACCAAGTGTGTATTTATCTCTGTCTGCCTGCTAAATAGATTAGACATTTAGGCAATAAACGCTAAGATAATAAATCAAAATTAATCGGAGTAGACACTGGTTACAAGCTGTCGTTATCTAAACACGTTATCTAAACAAAGACACCATGCTCATCGGTCATGTCAGCAGCGAATTTAATATCAAATTCATTTTATCAAAGGAATGCGGTGGGGGTGACTCATTTCGACCTTGCATTGTTGTCTCGTTTTGACGGCGTCTGTTAGATATTTTTGTCGTTTGTCCTGAATTTTCATGGTTTTTAATATTTAATTTTACTGTGGGTTATGAGTTACAGCTACAGTGTGTAGCAGAATATGTAAGAAAAAAGATGATTTCAACTCCGAAGCCTGTTTACGCCGGGAAGTAACCTTTATGTCAAATGTGGCGTGCCCAGTGAAGTAGATGCGATAGACGCGTAAGGAAAAATTAAATTTCTGATTAAACTGGAGATAAAAACAATTTAGGTATTTCAAAATTCTGTTTGTAAAACCTTTAATGCTTACAGAGAGTAATAAAGTAGAAGCATAAACATATACAAATGAATTTCAAGTAGTTCACTTATGTCCATATAACACCATGCACTTTATTATGTAGTTATTGCTTTTTTCTTGTAATTTAATTAATTTTGTGTTTAGGACCATTAAATTACAAAGGTTTCTAGCTCTGGGTTACAGATTTTTCATAAGAGGCAAAGTAATGCAGGTTGTTTAGTCTGCATTTTTTTCTGCTTTATTATTTGGGCTTGGACAATTTCATGCAGTGTATAGTCCCTTATAATAAATGAAAATTAGCTAAAGGCATCTACATGTCAGAAAACGTATACAAGGTTACTTTAAGGCCATTTCACTCTGTCCTGTAATGTTGGAGAGTGTAGGTGGGCACCTATGTATTTCATAATAAGACCTTTATTGCTATTATAAAAAGCACTTAAAAGGGCTGTATGTGGTATGCCAGGTATCCTTCACGCAGAGTCCTTTCATAATAGAAATCGGGGGCAATTCTAAATTAAAATCAACTTCCTTACAGTTAAACACATCAGAAAATTAGATATAGCTAAGACAAATTATGCTACTAGTATCAGGACTAAGTATGTGATGTTAGCTTACAGGTTCTTTTTACATTAAACACAATAATTTGGAAACCATCACCCTCGTTTTCGGACAGCAAGCATGCTTCCGTTATATAGAGTTTCTGAAGCATTCGGGTAAAAGAAAATTTTCCTTTGCAACATTTTCATGTTTTTTTTAAATTTCACTTTTTTTTAAATTCCTATATAACGTATTTATCGTAAGAAACCTTAATTTTTACAAAAAAAATTCAGTATTATAATATTTTTTGATCACGTATATTGATATACTGAAGGCAATTTATTTAAACCAGGAAACCAACTGCACTGTTATTGCAACAAGTGATAATAGTATGAAGTGAAAAAGTTCCTCCAAATGGCTTTTTTAACTGGTTATATTAAAAAGATAGCGCCCACTGATAGGATTTGTAAAATTACTGACAGTTAAAAAAAGTCTTTTTTTCATTAACTTTAGTTGCACATTATGAAATAACAGCCACTATTTGAAAATGAACTATAAAGTTTCTGTGGGGGTTGTCAGAAACAGGCGGGTAAATGGCAAATGGTGAATATTTAAGTCTAAGGACGAGAATAGTATGGGTGTAGTCATAGTTAAAACATTACACAAATTGAAATAAATATGACTATAAGCAAGGCTTACTTTAGTAACACGATTCTTGTACAAGGAAAATATACTTAATTATAGGAGAGTTTTATTTGCAAGCTCCCTCGGCTTGTCATATTGATATTTTTTGTATGCATGTACTGAAGATTTAATAAACGTTTTATATTGTATATTAACTAATTACTTGTGTATATTAATTTCTTCAGCATATATTATCTTATTGGATAAGTAATAAATGATATTGTTTGAATTTCTTGTTTTTCTTTTCAATCTTATTCAGTTCCTAGTGGAAATTGTTTCATTTTAATCATAGTCTAAAAGATGCAGGTAATCCTTAATTACTATTCGGTTGTAGAATATTAAGTGTACAATATTCTGTCAAATGAACAGACCTAATTAAGATCAAGCTTAACATTGGCAACTTCAAATTATATATAAAATTCTCTCAAAACTCCGTGTGTAAAATCGGGCACGAAAATCTCATTAAATTCAATAAAATATTTTTTTCACCCGCTAATGCGAAAGATTAAATCAATATTAAAACCGATATGTTATTCCCGCAAACTAATAAAACGACATGAATGCTAGCGTTCAAACTCGTGAGTTTCAACAGCGTGAGAACTTCAGTAGTTCACTTCATAAAATAGAAGAAAATCAAATTTGGTTTAAAACGACCGCCTTAAACCCTGATGATAAAACAAAAAACTTCTTAAAATTGAATTTGCTGTAAAAAAACTACGCCACTGGTGAGTCAGGTCGTGATGCTGTGACCCTTGATGCTATTTACTCTATACTTTGTTTATGAGATCGGTTCATCTTTTTTCCACTCATGCAAAATCTGTCAAACAATGACTGATCTATTTTTTGAAGCGTTTCCTTATGGGAATGCTGAGTCTATCCATTTTATACGTCATTGACTGCAACACTCCAAACTCGACTAGTCTAATATCACAATAATGTAAATCGCTTATTAAGGTGCCCAACGTAAAAATTTAAATTGGGATATAATGCATAGATGTGTTTTAAGTTTATTTCCTAAATATGTGTGTTTTGTCGAAACTAAACATTTTATTAGCCAAACATAGCATACCTAATATTATTATTGATGTCATTATATTATCACTAAGGCCTGTGCCTTTTATAAAAAATAAATATAAATAAAAAAATATGTTTTGAATTTAATATTATTAATATTAATATTAATATGACATATAGTTTTAAATCTTTTAACGTATCCAGTATGTATGATAATGTATATAATTTTCCTGTGTTTTCTTTCTAATGACACAAAAAAAATCAAGCAAACTTAAATAAAGTCTTGAAAAAACTCCAGACTATGAGCAAAATATTGACTTGATATGAAAAATTGTGTTTTATTATTAACCCAGACTCAAGAAATTATGGTTTCCAGATATAATAAATATATATATATATATATATATATATATATATATATATATATATATTAATATAAATATTCGATCTCGGAATTCCGACTTCTAACTCGGAATTCCGATTTTTCTATCTTCTCGGAATTCCGACTTCTATCTCGGAATTCCGACTTCTATCTCGGAATTTCTATCTCGGAATTCCGACTTCTATCTCGGAATTCCGACTTCTATCTCGGAATTCCGGAATTCCGAGTCTAACTCGGAATTCCGACTTCTATCTCGGAATTCCGACTTCTATCTCGGAATTCTGACTTGTAACTCGGGAATTCTGACTTGTAACTCGGAATTCCGACTTCTATCTCGGAATTCCGACTTCTAACTCGGAATTCCCACTTCTATCTCGGAATTCCGACTTCTATCTCGGAATTCCGACTTCTATCTCAGAATTCCGACTTGTATCTCGGAATTCCGACTTGTAACTCGGAATTCCGACTTCGAACTCGAAATTCCGACTCCTAACTCGGAATTCTGACTTCTATCTCGGAATTCCGACTTCTAAGTCGGAATTAACATTTTATTTGGGAAGTAAGACTTCTTAGTAATATAGGATTTAATGTAACTGATGGTTTAAAAGACCTTATTTGTCAAGTACATTTAATTTAGTACGAAAGCTTAGAAGGGCCACAATTTTTTTATTTTTATTTTTGTAACAAATTCCGACTTCTATCTCGGAATTCCGACTTCTAACTCGGAATTCCGACTTCTAACTCGGAATTCCGACTTCTATCTCGGAATTCCGACTTCTATCTCGGAATTCCGACTTCTGTCTCGGAATTTCGACTTCTAACTCGGAATTCCGACTTCTATCTCGGAATTGAGACTTCGGAATTCCGAATCTCGGAATTCCGACTTCTATCTCGGAATTCTGACTTGTAACTCGGAAGTCCAACTTCTATCTCGGAATTCCGACTTCTATCTCGGAATTCTGACTTGTAACTCGGAATTCCGACTTCTATCTCGGAATTCCGACTTCTAACTCGGAATTCCGACTTCTATCTCGGAATTCTGACTTGTAACTCGGAATTCCGACTTCTATCTCGGAATTCCGACTTCTATCGGAATTCCGACTTCTATCTCGGAATTCCGACTTCTATCTCGGAATTCCGACTTGTAACTCGGAATTCCGACTTCTAACTCGGAATTCCGACTTCTATCTCGGAATTCCGACTTCTATCTCGGAATTCCGACTTGTATCTCGGAATTCCGACTTCTATCTCGAAATTCTGACTTGTAACTCGGAATTCCGACTTCTATCTCGGAATTCCGACTTCTATCTCGGAATTCCGACGGAATTCTTATCTCGGAATTCCTGACTATTGAATTCCGAATCTCGGAATTCCGACTTCTATCTCGGAATTCCGACTTCTAACTCGGAATTCCGATTTGTATCTCGGAATTCCGACTTCTAGTCGGAATTCCGACTTCTATCTCGGAATTGTCACAGAATTCCGACTTCTATCTCGGAATTCCGACTTCTATCTCGGAATTCTGACTTGTAACTCGGAATTGACTTCTATCTCGGAATTCCGACTTCTAACTCGGAATTCCGACTTCTATCTCGGAATTCCGACTTGTAAGTCGGAATTAACATTTTATTTGGGAAGTAAGACTTCTTAGTAATATAGGATTTAATGTAACTGATGGTTTAAAAGACCTTATTTGTCAAGTACATTTAGTTTAGTACGAAAGCTTAGAAGGGCCACAATTTTTTTATTTTTATTTTTGTAACAAATTCCGACTTCTATCTCGGAATTCCGACTTCTAACTCGGAATTCCGACTTCTAATCTCGGAATTCCGACTTCTATCTCGGAATTGTTGAATTCCGAATCTCGGAAACTTCTATCTCGGAATCCTGACTTGTAACTCGGAATTCCGACTTCTATCTCGGAATTCCGACTTCTAACTCGGAATTTTGACTTATAGTAGTGTTGTCACATAAATGTTCCAATTTTTGCTTTGGATGCGTTGTCCAGTGACTGCACATTTAATAATTGTCCTTGTGATAAAGACATTTATGACTTGTGTAAAATATTAATTGTTGAAAATGTCTAGAAATAGTATCTAGTATGATGAAATCTAACCCCTGAAGGGTAGAAGACAAAGAAATTTTAATAAATGAGGAAAAAATAAATAAATTATTAAATTCTATTCCTGCAAATGCAAGCCAAACTATTTATAGGATGCTTTTACTAACATATCTATAATTAATATAAAGTTTAAATAAGAAGTGCAGCGAATCTCTAAAGAGTAGATAACTTAAATAGATTTTAATAAATAAGAAAAAAAGTATATTTTACCCTAAATAGACTCCCTCGGATCGTAGTACAAGCCAAAATATTTATAGGGGGCTGTTACCCCGATGTCTGGAAATAATATATATTATGAATTAATGTAGCAGCAGGTTTCAGAAAGGGTAGAAAATTCAAATTAAATGTAATAAAGTAGGAAAAATTCAATTAATTAAATTACCAATGTGTCTAGAAATAACAACTCTATGAATAAAAGTGACAGGATTAGAAAACTGAAACAAATTTTATTGAATGAAAAAAGTCATATTTTCATATTATGTCCCAGACCCCGAACAAAATATTAATTGGAAGTTGTTGTCAATAGGTCTAATAATAATATATAGTATGCATAAAAGTGGCAGTGAGGTCCTTAAGGGTAGAAGACCCCGGCCTGCCGAGTCATTCCAATATATTAATGATGTATCTGTTACAAACTTTTACGACAAGTAGAAGAAGATCCAAAACGGGTAATGAAACTTAATACATAAAAAACGTAAATGACTGGGAACATTAGTCAAAGAGTCTATAATCAGTAATATAGTCTATTGTATTAGATATTTTGTCAGCAAACCACGTATATCAAGGTACCCATTTTGATATTTTGGACAAATTAAAAGAAATACCTATTCCTTTTGTTGGGTGTGATCAACACGAAAAAAATTTACAACTACGATCATTGAGTTGTACCTTGTTAGTAGAATGCTTTTTATTTGTACAGAGGTTTACCGAATAGATAAAGCTAAAAGAAAGAAAATAAGGTGCTTGAAGAAACAATCAAAATTATGATTAACTTTTCACTGTGTTCCTGTATCTGTTTTGATACATTGATGTCCTTCCACAAAGTTAGAAATAAGAACTACAACGGAAACTTGATTTATGAGGATATGATTTGCTAACAATTTTTTTTTTTGCTGAAATCATGTTACAGATTTTTGTTTTCAAACTTCATAAAATATCAATGTCTTCATTTGTGGAGGAATTCTAATAAATTATAGTTTAAAAAACTGAAAAACACGCTGTAATAGTAAACTGAACTAAAATAAAAACATTTGGACGAGAATAAAGTGATTAACAAGAAAATTAATGTCATTGTGAAAACAGCGTGGGTCTGATATCAGTTATAAATATTTTATCGGTATAATTTCTGAAAGTAAAGTCAGTATGAAAATATGGTATAAAGGCACCCTACACTTTTTTACAAAAGTAATTTTTTTCTTTTTAGTTCAATTTACTATTAAAGCGTGTTTTTTAGTTTTTTAAACTATATTTTTTATCTTTTTAGTTCCGTTTACTATTAGAGCGTGTTTTTTAGTTTTGTCAAACTATAATTTATTTTTCTTCGCTACCTCCCCGTGCCGAGAATGGGTAATTTGCGCGTCTGCTGCCTTCCTTTTATATGGTAGCCATTTTCCAGGGTCCCTTTCCGAGATGAAATTTTTTTATCCTGATGATCCTGTTCAGGATAATGGGACCAACTTATCAAATAATTGCATGGGCATCGATTGTAATCTGGCGTTATAAAGTGGGTGAAAATCAAATGAAACTAACAAAAGCGTTTTAAAACGAGTACATTTACTCGAATAATATTTTAATTAACAGGTATCAGGGAAATTTGGTTTTTCTGACTTTGTTTTAGTTATTATATTTTGTATCATCCATAGAATGTAACTGATTAGTTATGTTCCTGTCCTTACTTGAAAAAGTCAACCTAAAATCTTTTATACTTTGATGAAATTTAATCTGAATGAATAATAACGGAATTGAAAAATAAAGATTAATGAATAATCGTTTAACGAAATATAAGTTACTTTAATAGAAGATGCATAAACCTTTCATAGGTGCTAGTTATTTACTCAAAAAAAAAGATATTTTTTTAAACAGATATATTTCTTTTCATCTAAAAGAAAAACAATAATAATTATATTTAAATTTTATGTATAATAGTAAATAGTTGGCAAATTGGGAAAAGAAAAGAACAATACTTATGAGTAAATGACGATAACCCTTGATAAAGAGCTAGGAGACATATGCCCCCACACTACAATGGGTATATTAAAATCTGAAACAAAAAATATTTATATATCTGAAAATACGTGCATCCCCTCCGTGCTATTGCATCTTTTTAACATAATATGGATCAGATGTTCTTACTAAATGGTGTTTTATTATTTCTACTATCTATGAAAAAGATAAAGCAAAATACAAATTTTTATTTTTCATGTCAACCATATTCAAGCCATCGGAACCGACCCAGTCATTATTTTTTAATTTGGACTTTATGCACAGTTAATAAATTTCTTTAGTTTTACTTAGCTTCATCCTGATCCCTATAATTAAAACATTAATTTCATTCAGAATGATCGCTTCATTTGACGTTAAAAGAGTATAAAAAAGTGATTGCGCTAATAAGCAGTCGTGTATTAATTACAACGCAGAATAGAAATCGAGAAGTCGGAATTCCGAGATAGAAGTCGGAATTCCGAGTTACAAGTCGGAATTCCGAGATAGAAGTCGGAATTCCTAGTTCCGAGAAGTCGGAATTCCGAGATAGAAGTCGGAATTCCGAGTTACAAGTCAGAATTCCGAGATAGAAGTCGGAATTCCGAGATAGAAGTCGGAATTCCGAGATAGAAGTCGGAATTCCGAGTTAGAAGTCAGAATTCCGAGATAGAAGTCGGAATTCCGAGATGGAAGTTCGACTTCTCTCTCGGAATTCTGACTTGTAACTCGGAATTCCGACTTATATCTCGGAATTCCGACTTCTATCTCGGAATTCCGACTTCTATCTCGGAATTCCGACTTCTATCTTGGAATTCCGACTTCTATCTCGGAATTGCGACTTCTATCTCGGAATTCCGACTTCTATCTCGGAATTCCGACTTCTATCTCGGAATTCTGACTTGTAACTCGGAATTCCGACTTCTATCTCGGAATTCCGACTTCTATCTCAGAATTCCGACTTCTATCTCGGAATTCCGACTTCTATCTCGGAATTCCGACTTCTATCTCGGAATTCCGACTTCTAACTCGGAATTCCGACTTCTATCTCGGAATTCCGACTTCTATCTCGGAATTGTTACAAAAATAAAAATAAAAAAATTGTGGCCCTTCTACGCTTTCGTAAAAACGTGACAAATTGTCATAAGGAAAAAATCTGGTTACCTTATCGGCGGTAAGGGGGGAGATAAAAATCTTTGCTTGGCTAAGTTCGAAAATAAAACTGACGGCTACCTAAGCAAGTTGTCTTAAGATTAGCTATAAGATTCAATGTAGAAGGAAATCCACTATTAAGTGTGGAATCTGGAGATATAAACTTAAATGCGGCAGAGTTATAATAAATAGAAATTATACTTACCTCAACAGGGAAATCCATGTTTTCTAAGAACCACACACAAAAAATTAAACCAAAATTGTGTTCACTAAACTAAATGAACTTGACAAATAAGGTCTTTTAAACCATCAGTTACATTAAATCCTATATTACTAAGAAGTCTTACTTCCCAAATAAAATGTTAATTCCGACTTACAAGTCGGAATTCCGAGATAGAAGTCGGAATTCCGAGTTAGAAGTCGGAATTCCGAGATAGAAGTCGGAATTCCGAGTTACAAGTCAGAATTCCGAGACAGAAATCGGAATTCCGAGATAGAAGTCGGAATTCCGAGATAGAAGTCGGAATTCCGAGTTACAAGTCAGAATTCCGAGATAGAAGTCGGAATTCCGAGTTAGAAGTCGGAATTCCGAGATAGAAGTCGGAATTCCGAGATAGAAGTCGGAATTCCGAG
Source organism: Kuschelorhynchus macadamiae (assembly GCA_030620095.1). Lineage (NCBI taxonomy): Eukaryota > Metazoa > Arthropoda > Insecta > Coleoptera > Curculionidae > Kuschelorhynchus > Kuschelorhynchus macadamiae. Next base: position 41,511 of record JAUTXW010005309.1, read on the forward strand.
TTACAAGTCAGAATTCCGCGATAGAAGTCGGAATTCCGAGGTAGAAGTCGGAATTCCGAGTTAGAAGTCGGAATTCCGAGATAGAAGTCGGAATTCCGAGATAGAAGTCGGAATTCCGAGTTACAAGTCAGAATTCCGAGATAGAAGTCGGAATTCCGAGATAGAAGTCGGAATTCCGAGATAGAAGTCGGAATTCCGAGATAGAGGTCGGAATTCCGAGATAGAAGTCGGAATTCTGAGATAGAAGTCGGAATTCCGAGTTAGAAGTCGGAATTCCGAGATAGAAGTCGGAATTCCGAGTTAGAAGTCAGAATTCCGAGATAGAAGTCGGAATTCCGAGGTAGAAGTCGGAATTCCGAGTTAGAAGTCGGAATTCCGAGATAGAAGTCGGAATTCCGAGATAGAAGTCGGAATTCCGAGTTACAAGTCAGAATTCCGAGATAGAAGTCGGAATTCCGAGTTACAAGTCAGAATTCCGAGATAGAAGTCGGAATTCCGAGATAGAAGTCGGAATTCCGAGTTACAAGTCAGAATTCCGAGATAGAAGTCGGAATTCCGAGTTACAAGTCAGAATTCCGAGATAGAAGTCGGAATTCCGAGATAGAAGTCGGAATTCCGAGTTACAAGTCAAATTCCGAGATAAGTCGGAATTCCGAGTTACAAGTCAGAATTCCGAGATAGAAGTCGGAATTCCGAGGTAGAAGTCGGAATTTCGAGTTAGAAGTCGGAATTCCGAGATAGAAGTCGGAATTCCGAGATAGAAGTCGGAATTCCGAGTTACAAGTCAGAATTCCGAGATAGAAGTCGGAATTCCGAGATAGAAGTCGGAATTCCGAGTTACAAGTCAGAATTCCGAGATAGAAGTCGGAATTCCGAGTTACAAGTCAGAATTCCGAGATAGAAGTCGGAATTCCGAGGTAGAAGTCGGAATTTCGAGTTAGAAGTCGGAATTCCGAGATAGAAGTCGGAATTCCGAGATAGAAGTCGGAATTCCGAGTTACAAGTCGAATTCCGAGATAAGTCGGAATTCCGAGATAGAAGTCGGAATTCCGAGATAGAAGTCGGAATTCCGAGATAGAAGTCGGAATTCCGAGTTACAAGTCAGAATTCCGAGATAGAAGTCGGAATTCCGAGGTAGAAGTCGGAATTTCGAGTTAGAAGTCGGAATTCCGAGATAGAAGTCGGAATTCCGAGATAGAAGTCGGAATTCCGAGTTAGAAGTCGGAATTCCGAGATAGAAGTCGGAATTCCGAGATAGAAGTCGGAATTCCGAGATAGAAGTCGGAATTCCGAGATAGAAGTCGGAATTCCGAGTTAGAAGTCGGAATTCCGAGTTAGAAGTCGGAATTCCGAGATAGAAGTCGGAATTCCGAGATAGAAGTCGGAATTCCGAGATAGAAGTCGGAATTCCGAGGTAGAAGTCGGAATTTCGAGTTAGAAGTCGGAATTCCGAGATAGAAGTCGGAATTCCGAGATAGAAGTCGGAATTCCGAGATAGAAGTCGGAATTCCGAGGTAGAAGTCGGAATTTCGAGTTAGAAGTCGGAATTCCGAGAGAGAAGTCGGAATTCCGAGATAGAAGTCGGAATTCCGAGTTACAAGTCAGAATTCCGAGATAGAAGTCGGAATTCCGAGTTGAAGTCGGAATTCCGAGATAGAAGTCGGAATTCCGAGTTAGAAGTCGGAATTCCGAGATAGAAGTCGGAATTCCGAGATAGAAGTCGGAATTCCGAGATAGAAGTCGGAATTCCGAGATAGAAGTCGGAATTCCGAGATAGAAGTCGGAATTCCGAGATAGAAGTCGGAATTCCGAGATAGAAGTCGGAATTCCGAGATAAAGTCGGAATTCCGAGATAGAAGTCGGAATTCCGAGATAGAAGTCGGAATTCCGAGATAGAAGTCGGAATTCCGAGATAGAAGTCGGAATTCCGAGATAGAAGTCGGAATTCCGAGATAGAAGTCGGATATAGTTCCGAGATAGAAGTCGGAATTCCGAGATAGAAGTCGGAATTCCGAGATAAAAGTCGGAATTCCGAGATAGAAGTCGGAATTCCGAGATAGAAGTCGAATTCCGAGATAGAAGTCGGAATTCCGAGATAAAATCGGAATTCCGAGATAGAAGTCGGAATTCCGAGATAGAAGTCGGAATTCCGAGTTAGAAGTCGGACTTCCGATTCGGATATTAGAAGTCGGAATTCCGAGATAAGTCGGAATTCCGAGATAGAAGTCGGAATTCCGAGATAAGTCGGAATTCCGAGATAGAAGTCGGAATTCCGAGATAGAAGTCGAATTCCGAGATAGAAGTCGGAATTCCGAGATAGAAGTCGGAATTCCGAGATAGAAGTCGGAATTCCGAGATAGAAGTCGGAATTCCGAGATGAAGTCGGAATTCCGAGATAGAAGTCGGAATTCCGAGATAGAAGTCGGAATTCCGAGATAGAATCGGAATTCCGAGATAGAAGTCGGAATTCCGAGATAGAAGTCGGAATTCCGAGATAGAAGTCGGAATTCCGAGATAGAAGTCGGAATTCCGAGTTACAAGTCAGAATTCCGAGATAGAAGTCGGAATTCCGAGATAGAAGTCGGAATTCCGAGATAGAAGTCGGAATTCCGAGTTAGAAGTCGGAATTCCGAGATAGAAGTCGGAATTCCGAGTTAGAAGTCGGAATTCCGAGATAGAAGTCGGAATTCCGAGATAGAAGTCGGAATTCCGAGATAGAAGTCGGAATTCCGAGATAGAAGTCGAAATTCCGAGATAGAAGTCGGAATTCCGAGATAGAAGTCGGAATTCCGAGTTAGAAGTCGGAATTCCGAGATCGAAGTCGGAATTCCGAGATCGAAGTCGGAATTCCGAGATAGAAGTCGGAATTCAGAGATAGAAGTCGGAATTCTGAGATAGAAGTCGGAATTCTGAGATAGAAGTCGGAATTCTGAGATAGAAGTCGGAATTCCGAGATAGAAGTCGGAATTCCGAGTTACAAGTCAGAATTCCGAGATAGAAGTCGGAATTCCGAGATAGAAGTCGGAATTCCGAGATAGAGGTCGCAATTCCGAGATAGAAGTCGGAATTCCAAGATAGAAGTCGGAATTCCAAGATAGAAGTCGGAATTCCAAGATAGAAGTCGGATAGAAGTCGGAATTCCGAGATATAAGTCGGAATTCCGAGTTACAAGTCAGAATTCCGAGAGAGAAGTCGGAATTCCGAGATAGAAGTCGGAATTCCGAGTTAGAAGTCGGAATTCCGAGATAGAAGTCGGAATTTGTTACAAAAATAAAAATAAAAAAATTGTGGCCCTTCTACGCTTTCGTAAAAACGTGACAAATTGTCATAAGGAAAAAATCTGGTTACCTTATCGGCGGTAAGGGGGGAGATAAAAATCTTTGCTTGGCTAAGTTCGAAAATAAAACTGACGGCTACCTAAGCAAGTTGTCTTAAGATTAGCTATAAGATTCAATGTAGAAGGAAATCCACTATTAAGTGTGGAATCTGGAGATATAAACTTAAATGCGGCAGAGTTATAATAAATAGAAATTATACTTACCTCAACAGGGAAATCCATGTTTTCTAAGAACCACACACAAAAAATTAAACCAAAATTTTGTTCACTAAACTAAATGTACTTGACAAATAAGGTCTTTTAAACCATCAGTTACATTAAATCCTATATTACTAAAAGTCTTACTTCCCAAATAAAATGTTAATTCCGACTTACAAGTCGGAATTCCGAGATAGAAGTCGGAATTCCGAGTTAGAAGTCGGAATTCCAGATAGAAGTCGGAATTCCGAGTTACAAGTCAGAATTCGAGATAGAAGTCGGAATTCCGAGTTAGAAGTCGGAATTCCGAGGTAGAAGTCGGAATTCCGAGTTACAAGTCAGAATTCCGAGATAGAAGTCGGAATTCCGAGGTAGAAGTCGGAATTCCGAGATAGAAGTCGGAATTCCGAGATAGAAGTCGGAATTCCGAGTTACAAGTCAGAATTCCGAGATAGAAGTCGGAATTCCGAGTTAGAAGTCGGAATTCCGAGATAGAAGTCGGAATTCCGAGTTACAAGAATTCCAGTCGGAATTCCGAGATAGAAGTCGGAATTCCGAGGTACAAGTCGGAATTCCGAGATAGAAGTCGGAATTCCGAGATAGAAGTCGGAATTCCGAGATAGAAGTCGGAATTCCGAGATAGAAGTCGGAATTCCGAGATAGAAGTCGGAATTCCGAGTTAGAAGTCGGAATTCCGAGATAGAAGTCGGAATTCCGAGGTATAAGTCGGAATTCCGAGATAGAAGTCGGAATTCCGAGATAGAAGTCGGAATTCCGAGGTCGAAGTCGGAATTCCGCGCTAGAAGTCGGAATTCCGAGGTAGAAGTCGGAATTCCGAGTTAGAAGTCGGAATTCCGAGATAGAAGTCGGAATTCCGAGATAGAAGTCGGAATTCCGAGTTACAAGTCAGAATTCCGAGATAGAAGTCGGAATTCCGAGGTAGAAGTCGGAATTCCGAGTTAGAAGTCGGAATTCCGAGATAGAAGTCGGAATTCCGAGTTAGAAGTCGGAATTCCGAGTTAGAAGTCGGAATTCCGAGATGAAGTCGGAATTCCGAGATAGAAGTCGGAATTCCGAGTTAGAAAGTCGGAATTCCGAGATAGAAGTCGGAATTCCGAGTTAGAAGTCGGAATTCCGAGTTAGAAGTCGGAATTCCGAGACAGAATTCGGAATTCCGGTAGAAGTCGGAATTCCGAGTTAGAAGTCGGAATTCCGAGATAGAAGTCGGAATTCCGAGATAAAAGTCGGAATTCCGAGTTACAAGTCAGAATTCCGAGATAGAAGTCGGAATTCCGAGATAGAAGTCGGAATTCCGAGTTAGAAGTCGGAATTCCGAGATAGAAGTCGGAATTCCGAGATAGAAGTCGGAATTCCGAGTTACAAGTCAGAATTCCGAGATAGAAGTCGGAATTCCGAGATAGAAGTCGGAATTCCGAGATAGAAGTCGGAATTCCGAGTTACAAGTCAGAATTCCGAGATAGAAGTCGGAATTCCGAGATAGAAGTCGGAATTCCCAGATAGAAGTCGGAATTCCGAGTTAGAAGTCGGAATTCCGAGATCGAAGTCGGAATTTGTTACAAAAATAAAAATAAAAAAATTGTGGCCCTTCTACGCTTTCGTAAAAACGTGACAAATTGTCATAAGGAAAAAATCTGGTTACCTAATCGGCGGTAAGGGGGGAGATAAAAATCTTTGCTTGGCTAAGTTCGAAAATAAAACTGACGGCTACCTAAGCAAGTTGTCTTAAGATTAGCTATAAGATTCAATGTAGAAGGAAATCCACTATTAAGTGTGGAATCTGGAGATATAAACTTAAATGCGGCAGAGTTATAATAAATAGAAATTATACTTACCTCAACAGGGAAATCCATGTTTTCTAAGAACCACACACAAAAAATTAAACCAAAATTTTGTTCACTAAACTAAATGTACTTGACAAATAAGGTCTTTTAAACCATCAGTTACATTAAATCCTATATTACTAAGAAGTCTTACTTCCCAAATAAAATGTTAATTCCGACTTACAAGTCGGAATTCCGAGATAGAAGTCGGAATTCCGAGATAGAAGTCGGAATTCCGAGTTACAAGTCAGAATTCCGAGATAGAAGTCGGAATTCCGAGGTAGAAGTCGGAATTCCGAGATAGAAGTCGGAATTCCGAGATAGAAGTCGGAATTCCGAGATAGAAGTCGGAATTCCGAGTTACAAGTCGGAATTCCGAGATAGAAGTCGGAATTCCGAGGTAGAAGTCGGAATTCCGAGTTACAAGTCTGATTTCCGAGCTAGAAGTCGGAAGTCCGAGATAGAAGTCGGAATTCCGAGTTACAAGTCAGAATTCCGAGATAGAAGTCGGAATTCCGAGATAGAAGTCGGAATTCCGAGTTACAAGTCAGAATTCCGAGATAGAAGTCGGAATTCCGAGGTAGAAGTCGGAATTCCGAGATAGAAGTCGGAATTCCGAGTTACAAGTCAGAATTCCGAGATAGAAGTCGGAATTCCGAGGTAGAAGTCGGAATTCCGAGTTAGAAGTCGGAATTCCGAGATAGAAGTCGGAATTCCGAGATAGAAGTCGGAATTCCGAGTTACAAGTCAGAATTCCGAGATAGAAGTCGGAATTCCGAGATAGAAGTCGGAATTCCGAGTTACAAGTCAGAATTCCGAGATAGAAGTCGGAATTCCGAGGTAGAAGTCGGAATTCCGAGTTAGAAGTCGGAATTCCGAGATAGAAGTCGGAATTCCGAGATAGAAGTCGGAATTCCGAGTTACAAGTCAGAATTCCGAGATAGAAGTCGGAATTCCGAGGTAGAAGTCGGAATTCCGAGTTAGAAGTCGGAATTCCGAGATAGAAGTCGGAATTCCGAGATAGAAGTCGGAATTCCGAGTTACAAGTCAGAATTCCGAGATAGAAGTCGGAATTCCGAGATAGAAGTCGGAATTCCGAGTTACAAGTCAGAATTCCGAGATAGAAGTCGGAATTCCGAGGTAGAAGTCGGAATTCCGAGTTAGAAGTCGGAATTCCGAGATAGAAGTCGGAATTCCGAGATAGAAGTCGGAATTCCGAGTTACAAGTCAGAATTCCGAGATAGAAGTCGGAATTCCGAGGTAGAAGTCGGAATTCCGAGTTAGAAGTCGGAATTCCGAGATAGAAGTCGGAATTCCGAGATAGAAGTCGGAATTCCGAGTTACAAGTCAGAATTCCGAGATAGAAGTCGGAATTCCGAGATAGAAGTCGGAATTCCGAGTTACAAGTCAGAATTCCGAGATAGAAGTCGGAATTCCGAGGTAGAAGTCGGAATTCCGAGTTAGAAGTCGGAATTCCGAGATAGAAGTCGGAATTCCGAGATAGAAGTCGGAATTCCGAGTTACAAGTCAGAATTCCGAGATAGAAGTCGGAATTCCGAGATAGAAGTCGGAATTCCGAGATAGAAGTCGAAATTCCGAGTTAGAAGTCGGAATTCCGAGATCGAAGTCGGAATTCCGAGATGGAAGTCGGAATTCCGAGATAGAAGTCGGAATTCCGAGGGAATTCCGAGATCGAAGTCGGAATTTCGAGATAGAAGTCGGAATTCCGAGATAGAAGTCGGAATTCCGAGATAGAAGTCGGAATTTGTTACAAAAATAAAAATAAAAAAATTGTGGCCCTTCTACGCTTTCGTAAAAACGTGACAATTTGTCATAAGGAAAAAATCTGGTTACCTTATCGGCGGTAAGGGGGAGATAAAAATCTTTGCTTGGCTAAGTTCGAAAATAAAACTGACGGCTACCTAAGCAAGTTGTCTTAAGATTAGCTATAAGATTCAATGTAAAAGGAAATCCACTATTAAGTGTGGAATCTGGAGATATAAACTTAAATGCGTCAGAGTTATAATAAATAGAAATTATACTTACCTCAACAGGGAAATCCATGTTTTCTAAGAACCACACACAAAAAATTAAACCAAAATTTTGTTCACTAAACTAAATGTACTTGACAAATAAGGTCTTTTAAACCATCAGTTACATTAAATCCTATATTACTAAGAAGTCTTACTTCCCAAATAAAATGTTAATTCCGACTTACAAGTCGGAATTCCGAGATAGAAGTCGGAATTCCGAGTTAGAAGTCGGAATTCCGAGATAGAAGTCGGAATTCCGAGTTACAAGTCAGAATTCCGAGACAGAAATCGGAATTCCGAGATAGAAGTCGGAATTCCGAGATAGAAGTCGGAATTCCGAGTTACAAGTCAGAATTCCGAGATAGAAGTCGGAATTCCGAGATAGAAGTCGGAATTCCGGGATCGAAGTCGGAATTCCGAGATCGAAGTCGGAATTCCGAGATAGAAGTCGGAATTCCGAGGGAATTCCGAGATCGAAGTCGGAATTTCGAGATAGAAGTCGGAATTCCGAGATAGAAGTCGGAATTCCGAGATAGAAGTCGGAATTTGTTACAAAAATAAAAATAAAAAAATTGTGGCCCTTCTACGCTTTCGTAAAAACGTGACAAATTGTCATAAGGAAAAAATCTGGTTACCTTATCGGCGGTAAGGGGGGAGATAAAAATCTTTGCTTGGCTAAGTTCGAAAATAAAACTGACGGCTACCTAAGCAAGTTGTCTTAAGATTAGCTATAAGATTCAATGTAAAAGGAAATCCACTGTTAAGTGTGGAATCTGGAGATATAAACTTAAATGCGTCAGAGTTATAATAAATAGAAATTATACTTACCTCAACAGGGAAATCCATGTTTTCTAAGAACCACACACAAAAAATTAAACCAAAATTTTGTTCACTAAACTAAATGTACTTGACAAATAAGGTCTTTTAAACCATCAGTTACATTAAATCCTATATTACTAAGAAGTCTTACTTCCCAAATAAAATGTTAATTCCGACTTACAAGTCGGAATTCCGAGATAGAAGTCGGAATTCCGAGTTAGAAGTCGGAATTCCGAGATAGAAGTCGGAATTCCGAGTTACAAGTCAGAATTCCGAGACAGAAATCGGAATTCCGAGATAGAAGTCGGAATTCCGAGATAGAAGTCGGAATTCCGAGTTACAAGTCAGAATTCCGAGATAGAAGTCGGAATTCCGAGATAGAAGTCGGAATTCCGAGTTAGAAGTCGGAATTCCGAGATAGAAGTCGGAATTCCGAGATAGAAGTCGGAATTCCGAGTTACAAGTCAGAATTCCGAGATAGAAATCGGAATTCCGAGATAGAAGTCGGAATTCCGAGATAGAAGTCGGAATTCCGAGATAGAAGTCGGAATTCCGAGTTAGAAGTCGGAGTTCCGAAATAGAAGTCGGAATTCCGAGTTACAAGTCAGAATTCCGAGATAGAAGTCGGAATTCCGAGATAGAAGTCGGAATTCCGAGATAGAAGTCGGAATTCCGAGATAGAAGTCGGAATTCCGAGATAGAAGTCGGAATTCCGAGATAGAAGTCGGAATTCCGAGTTAGAAGTCGGAATTCCGAGATAGAAGTCGGAATTCCGAGATAGAAGTCGAAATTCCGAGATAGAAGTCGGTGTTCCGAGATAGAAGTCGGAATTCCGAGTTAGAAGTCGGAATTCCGAGATAGAAGTCGGAATTCCGAGATCGAAGTCGGAATTCCGAGATAGAAGTCGGAATTCCGAGATAGAAGTAGGAATTCCGAGATAGAAGTCGGAATTCCGAGTTAGAAGTCGGAATTCCGAGATCGAAGTCGGAATTCCGAGATCGAAGTCGGAATTCCGAGATAGAAGTCGGAATTCCGAGATCGAAGTCGGAATTCCGAGATAGAAGTCGGAATTCCGAGATAGAAGTCGGAATTCCGAGATAGAAGTCGGAATTCCGAGTTAGAAGTCGGAATTCCGAGATAGAAGTCGGAATTTGTTACAAAAATAAAAATAAAAAAATTGTGGCCCTTCTACGCTTTCGTACATACGGGTAATGATCTCAATTTTTTTAAAGAAAAAAATGGTACCCTACTCAGAGATTTTGAATTAAAAATCATTTTTGAATTCCTCGTTCAATTTGTGACAAAAAAATTCTCTTGCTATTTTTTCGTAGGGGGCGCGGTTTTTATGCAAAAAAATAAAACATCTTAAGGCGTATTTTTCATTTCTTTGATACATTAACAAGAACTATCTAATACAATAATATTAAACCAGAACAATAACAGAAAATAACCCTAATAAGATTTTAAATAGGCGTAAAGCTACAACAAATGTTGAAAATGACCTCCCTCAGACGTGGCACAAGATTCAACTCTTCAATATTCTTGGTGTATTTCTTATTGTCTCACAGCCGGCTATAATTCGATTCCTCAGGTCATTAACATTTTCGACGGGAGTGGAATAAACGAATGACTTAAGAAAACCCAAAATGCAAAAATCTAGACGTTTTAAATCCGGCGATCGAGCAGGCCAATTTCTTCTTCTTCCAATCTCCCTTTCTTATCCAACGATTTGGATACACTGTATCTAAGTGATTACGTACATTAATGCTAAAATGGACTGGCGCACCATCGTGCATAAACTATAAGTGTTGTTTCAGCTGTAGAGGAATTTCTTCAAGAAGAACATTTAACTCTTTCTGTAGAAAATTAAGGTAAGATTCGCCTGTTGGTCGTTGTGGGAGGAAATATGGACCCATTAAATGATCATCAATTAACCCAAGCCATACATTTATTGAAAACTAATGCAGAAAATGAGCTTCAAAGATTCCATTTGGATTTTCCTCAGCCCATAAGTGATTGTTATGGAAGTTTCGTATACACTGTCGTCCAAAAGTAGCCTCGTCAGTAAAGAAAATACCATTTAAAAAATTTGGAATTTGAGCGACTTGATGATTGGCAAAAAAGTAGGAGCGGAAAAAAGTCTCTAGGTAGTAGATCTTTCACACGTTGAATATGAAACGGATACAATTGCTGTTCTTTAAGAATTTGAAATACAGTGAACATACGAGGGCGCCCGCAGTCAGCCGTTTGTTTCTTAAATGTACCATTTTCGCGCAAAAGTTGATCAAGACGAGAAAATAATGTGTGATGGGTTACCCTTCGTCCTGGATACAACTCAGCATACAATCGTCAAGCCGACCATTTCTATTAATTCGACCACAAACAAAATGGATATCTGACAATTCCACATTTGTAAAATTTTCTATTCTTTTCGATAAAAACAATATATTACTTAATGTAATTGCAAACTAAAAAGCTTAAGAATGAAAAAACGCTAATTTGGTATTTCCTTTAAACATTCGCATTTAACAGATAAATGTTGACAGTAGCCCACTAGATAATGTATTAAATAAATGAAAAATGCGCGTTAAGATGTTTTATTTTTTTGCATAAAAACCGCGCCCCATACAAACAAAAGGCAAGATAGATTTTTTATCACAAATTGAACGAAGAATTCAAAAATGATTTTTAATTTGAAATGTCTCAGTGACGTACCACTTTTTCTTTAAAAAAATTGAGATCATTACCCGTATGCGCGCCAATGATGAATATAAAATTCTTAATTGTGTGTCAAAAAATGCAAAATAACTACCTCTTAAAACCCACCAAATTCCATTGGCATATCTGTACCGGTTTTAGAGCAATAAATAAATTGTCAGATTTTAACAAAAACTTTACCATCCCGGAAACGAATCATTTGAAATCATATATTGAAAGGGTTCAAAACCAAAAATTCCTCTAATATACAGCGTGTAACAAAAGTAAGGAAAGGGCGAAATATCTCAGGTACCGCTTACCTGAATTTAATGAAAATATATGCATTTAGGTATGAAATTATGCCGGATCAAATGGCGAGTTCCGCACTGATACCAAGTTTACCGTTTTTTGTTAAAAAAAGGAAAATTATTTTTTTAAATGGAACACCCTATATTATATTACTTTTTTATAACAGTTAACAGTTTTATTAGAATACCTGCACACAAAAGGTTACCTGATATGTTTGACAATGTCAGTGTTGTTAATATACCAAAATGGATCGTTTAACTGAAACCCAAAGAATTGAAATTTTAATTATACGGGTTTATGGGTATAGAATGCGAAACCCGCAAGATATTTGTAAAATTTTTTACGAGAAAAATCCTAACAGAAATCCAATAACGAAATCTACGGTGAGTAAAATTAACAAAACATTTCGAGAAACTGGAAAGGTAGAAGATGTACGTTCTAGCAGACCTAAAAGCGCAACAGGTGGTTATAAGGATCTGAATGTTTCAATCAGTTTAGAAGAAAATCCGCATCTTTCTACCAGAAAATTAGGAAGAGAAAATGACGTCGTGTTCGTAGACCGACTTCTAAAAACCGAAACATTTCATCCATACAAAATAACTTTGATGCAAGAACTCTCCGAGGATGAGCACGCTAGGTGCTTGGAATTTTGTGAAATCATGATAGAACGTTACAATACGAATCTAAATTTTGTCAATAAATTAATTTTTCTGTCAAAGAACTTTTTTTTTAATGGAAAAGTTAACAGGCATAATTTGTCGATATTGGGCCAGGGAAAATCAAATATAAAATTATACCCAATTTTCCCAAAAGAAAAATGTTTGGTGTAGGATAAAGGGTGCAAAAATAATCGGTCCCTTCTTCGTAAGTTCCTTACTTTAACTGCTGTATTTAAACTTGTTTTTTTTTTAGGTAATGGAGCACCAAATGATGAAATATAATTTCAGCAGGATGGTGCTCCACCGCATTTTGCTCGGAATATTCGGGGATATGTTTTTTTTTGGAAGCTGGATTGAACGTAGCGGTACAGAGAGTGGCCAGTTCGGTTTCCGGACTTGACGCCCTTCGACTACTTTTTGAGGGGACACTTTAAAAATGTCGATGATAAGTAGGCTGATATTCTTTTTGATGTATTAAATGTTTTCCCACAGTACTTGGCCTACTGTTAGGAAGTAAATGGACAACAATTTAAATACCTTATTTAGTTTAATTAATTTATTGTTTCTTGTATTAAATATTTCTTGTATTGTATTGTTTCCGTTGTTTTTTTACAATCTACTTTTAAACACGCTGTTTTCTCTTGCTAGTGTTTTGGAAGCAAGATGAGGAAGGTGCCTTCCCATCTGCCAGAACGGACAGCATCTTTTGCCTTTCCAGTTTCACGAAATTTTTTGTTAACTCTACTTACAGTAGATTTAGTTATTGAATTTCTGTTAGGATATTTGTCATTAAAAATGTTACATCTTGCAGGTTTCGCATTCTAACCTCATAACCCAGTATAATAAAAATTTCAGTTCTTTAGGGTTCAGTTAAACGATCCATTTTTGTAAATCAACAAAAGTGACATAGTCCAACATATCAGGTAACCTTTTGTGTGCAGGTATTTTAATAAAAAGTGATACATTAAATTATGGATATTAGACCCTTATTTTTTCGCAAATACTGTTGATTTTAAAAAAGTAATATCATATAGGGTGGTCCACTAAAAAAAAATCATTTTCCTTTTATAACAGAAAAACGGTAAACTTGGTAGCAATACGGAACTCTTTATTGGTTCTGTCCTAATTTTATACATAATTGTACGTATTTTCATGAAATTCAGGTAAGTGGTACCTGAGATATTTCGCCGTTTTCTTATTTTTGTGAGTGGTGTATTTATTTTGTACCATTTAATTAAGCTTAAATGGTACAAATAGTATAAAATATGGGCCTATTTTTCGGAATTGGCGGACAAAACCCCCTCTAGAGTCAGTGTTAGTGTGGTTCAAGTATATAAAAATAAAGTGAAAGACCTTTTTTTATTTCAGTCTATATACGCAACTATATATATATATATATATATATATATATATATATATATATATATATATATATATATATATACTTTTGTACTTAAAATATGTGTAAATAATAATAGAATGTATAATACTTCCCTTTTACGAGGGAACTAGTAGTAGTTTCGTCATTTATTTCTAGAAAACCAAAATATTAAACTATAGCAAATGTTTATCGATTTTATCTTTTTTCAGATGTTTAACTGTTTAATTTTAGAAGTCTTCCAATTTTACGGTTTTGATATGAATAAGCCAATGTAAATGGGAAGCGAGAGTTCATTCATACTTCTGGTTTCAGTGATTTATATTTTATTAGTCGGGATATTTATATATTTACGTAGGGTGTCAACGTTCCTACTTCTAAATATATGCTTCTAGCTTGATCTACGAGGGAGCCTCATTAAGTTCGTTTTCAATATTTTTTTCATTTCCGTGTCTTAAGGGGATAGCGTATGGAAAGCCAGGGGGAGCGTAATCCAGACTTTGGCGCCCGCGCATTTTCCTTTTGTGCCCTTCCCTTCAAGTGTTAGTTCAGTATTGGAACAAATTGGAACACAAGGAAACCGTTCCTGTTCGTCTTGTACCTGAATTGTTGCCTAAAATAACCACTAAATTTGTAGATATTATCTTAATTGCAAGAGCTACGAAAAAAAACTGGACTTAAAACCAAAGTAGTGAATTTGAATCATAAGAATAATAATTCATAAATCGAATATTCAAATATTTGAATATCCAAACATTTGACTATCCAAGTATTTGAATAGCCGAAATTCGACTACTATTAAGACTACCGGAATTTTCAAATATTCAACTTCAACATTGCAATGTTTTTATATTGCAATATATATTTACGAAATAATGGGTGTCCAATTTTGACATTCCGATTTAAACTGGCCGCCATTTCTAAAAATCTTAGTTGACAGTTTTCTTATAGTGACAGATGTAAAGAGAAAACTTTGCGATTAGTTGTGTCTTGGTCGACATGGAGCGATTATCCATCGAAGAACGAGTATTTATTGTGAAATGTCATTACCAAAATGGGGAATGTTTTGCTGAAACTGCAAGAAGATGCCGTACGCATTTCGGAAGAAATGCAGCACCATCTGTTAAGGTAATTGAAAATTTTATGAAGAAATTTGAACAGACTGGGTCCGTAACAGCTAATAGACAACATGTTCACAATCGTAGTGTCCGATCAGACGTAAAAATTGCTGCGGTGAGGGCTAGTGTTGATGAAAGCCCGAAAATGTCAGTTCGTAAACGGTCACAGAAAGTCAACATTAAAAAATCGAGTCTGCATAACATTTTAAAGAAAGATCTGCATTTGAAAGCATATAAAATACAGTTGACTCAAGAAATAAAACCAAACGATCATGTGTCACGTACATTTGCTAATTAGAAAGAAAGCAAGAACGGAACGATTTCTTTCACAAAGTAATTTTTAGCGACGAAGCTCACTTCGAAATTGGCGTATACGTAAATAAGAAAAATTGCAGAATATGGGGTGACGAAAATCCAAGAGAAATACTGGAGAAACGACTGCATCCAGAAAAAGTAACTGTGTGGTGTGGTTTTTGGGCGGGAGGTGTGATTGGGCCTTATTTCTTCCAGAATGAAGCCGGTGATGCAGTTACTGTGAACGGAGCCCGATACAGGACAATGCTGACAGATTACTTGTGGGATGAATTGGAAGGTATGGATGTCCAGAACATATGGTTTCAACAGGACGGTGCCACTTGCCATACCGCAGATGAAACACTGAATGTTTTAAGGCAGAGATTTGGCGATAGAATAATTTCTCGAAGAGCTGACGTTAACTGGCCGCCTCGGTCGTGCGACCTCACACCATTAGATTATTTCCTATGGGGCTTTTTGAAGGAAAGAGTTTACGTTAACAATCCTCGAACAACTGAACAGCTTAAAGTTAACATTACTCAAGCAATTGGACAAATTGGACAGAATGTTTGAGAAAAGAATATTAGCATGCCAAAGAAGTAAGGGGGTCACTTGCTGGATGTCATTTTTCATTATTAACCGCAATAGTTGTACTTCAAAATAATATAATAATATTATAACATTTAAAGTGTTTTGTGTATTTTATTCCTAAATTAAATCGGAATGTCAAAATTGGACACCCTTTATAATGTCGATATTTCGCAGAATATACTTTTAAGTTGAAGTTGAATCATGGATCCCAGGCTATTAATAATTGACATTCATTGTGATGAAGTTAGGTAAAGAAGTGTGGTAAATCTTCGGGAAATTATAGTAACCGATACTTATACTAATTAAAGTGCATAGTTTTTGTACAGTTTTGAATGAAAAGAAAGGTACTATTTTAACACTTTTCTAGCATGATAAAATGGATTCTGTTATGCGTAGAAATGAGCCAAAAAAATTTTACTTTTTTCACGGTTGTAGAAAAATGTCGTTGGAGCACGATTATTAGAAATTAGTTTTTCTTGTGATTTCCCGCCAACAAGAGCTTGGCTTCCCATTACGTCACAACAATGCTGCAGTTTACATGGATTTGTGTAACGCAAATGATGGAGAGGTATAGATGGGTTAAGACAGAACGAAAAAGTGTGACATTTGAGAACCTCATGTGACTTCTTTTAATTCGATTTGAAAGTGTTAAATGTTATATTTAAGATATCAGATAAAACGTAGAGAATTAGTATTTATAATCAATAGCACATTTTACTATTAGAGCTAGATCTATTAATATAGTGCATTTTGAACGTTGCTGCCATGCGCATGAGATGTTCAAGGATGTCTCCTGCATTAATAATAAGCAAGCAAAAAAAACACTTTGCATTACTATCATCTAATATTAATAATAAACTGGCGCTTATACGTTTTATTTTACCTGATCCACTCATGGACACACACGGACGCTTCCCCCCCCCCCCCAAATATTTTAATTTGTTGGCAAAATCTTAGAAAATTATAATGAATTTAGTCATTCAGTGTTCAGATCTCGTGGAGTAAAGATCCCTGAAGATGCCTCGTGCAATCGAAGGCGAAACGTCGGATAGTAATTCCAATTTGACACGGTCTAATTCCAAGAACCATGATTTCTTAATTAACCAAAGCCGTGAAAGCTTCCGTTTTAAATCAATATAAAATTTTTAGACCTAAATATACATTTTAATAAATAAATGAGTAAATTTCTATATATAATTTCGATTAGTGGATCAGCTGATAAAAGAGTATTACACAAGTAATCCTGCTAGCCAAATTAGCAAGACATTACAGATGCGTACCAGCAACTTTTGTCCCGTCGGAGAGATCATTTTTTTGATGCTGGTAACATAGTTAGTGCCTGTTTGAAACCTAGTAACGTAAAGAAAATGTGTTTTCTCGGCGCTAATTGTATTGTTTTTATTTTTAAAATACTAAGTAATTAAACACAAATTCGGGTATTTGCTTAGTAAATATGAAAATCATAAAAGCATTAAAAAAATCTAAAAAATCGAATTTTTATGGGAAATTCAACGTTTTTTCTCAATTTTGTCTCCTCTAAATCTGTCCTGATACTAAGTACTGACTGACAATAAATTTGTGTACCAAAATATAAACTTATTCTATAACTCATAGCCAATGCAGCCTTTTGTAACATTTGCGTGTAATTTGTTATGTTTCATATAAAATTACTCACCCTGTATACTAGCATTTTAATAATTAAAATGGAATATAGATACTTATTGTTGTTTTTATAAAAATTGTTTTTATTTTGTAAAATATATAATATGTTCAACTTAAATGCTTATTTATGATGTACTATTTTCCTTCTCTCTTCAGGTAAACCTTTGCTCCCAATATTGTAGTTAACCCATTAGTTCTTTTTTATTGCCTACTTCTCATAATATAAAATAGTTTCTATGATTTTTAAAATCCATTAAAAAAAAGGCGATTAATTGGAATAGAAAAGACAATATTTAACTCTTCATTACTTTAAAATTATTTATAATATAAATATTTTGATAAAACTTGGTGCGAGGATATTTTAAAAGATCCTTGACAAAAAACATTCATAATTGACCCTATATATCCGCTTAAATTCGCACCTCTATGGAAATAAATCAATGTAAATGAAACGTTCAAAAGTTGGCCAAACTTAAATAAATCAATTTAAACATAACTAGACTAAAATATGTTAACCCCACTATAGTATTTGTTTCGTTGACAATATTATTATTACATACATAATCTAATGTACCTCATCTACCATACAAAATAAAAATAAAATATATAGAATAAACCTAAATTTATTTAAAATTAAATCTAAGTAGCTCCTAGCCGAATGAAAATCTTAGTATTGCGAATGAATAGTAAACAGTTAGCTGTTAATCAAATAATCAATCTTAAATCTTGAATATCTGTTTAATCTAACATTTGGTTATTCAAATAGTCAAATATGCGAACATTTGAGTATTTGAATATTCAAAAATTTGATTAGTCGAAAATTTTAATATTTCAGTAGTCAAATATTTTAATTTTGTAACTATTCGAATATGGAATTATTCGAATAAAATTTAAAACCAATGTTCGAATACTTAAAATTTCAAAATTCGGAGCCTTAGTTTCTGACACTCTAAGCACATAAGTCATTATTTCTCGGGTTTTGGCGTACTAAAATGATCTGTATTTATTTTTACTATTATTTCTATTTATATTTATTTAAAGACCGAAATAAGTTTAAAGAAATTGCTGAAAATCATGAGTGTTGAACCATATATTTAAAGAATCTTGTATGTCATAAACATTTGTCTTTCTTGCTTCTATACTATATGTTTATTCTTGTTTCTTGTTTCTACTTATGTTTATTTAATAATAATGAACAATTTTCCAGGAACATTAAATTTTTAAAGCGGTATAGAAGAAAGCTAAAATTACACCTATCTAAGAAAGGTTGATATAGTTTAAAGGAGTTTATTCAGAAATTATGTATAGTTTGTTTAACAATAACTGAGTTTTTACATTTTCTCGGTTTGTTTAATGGTTGAGTTAGTATGTACAGGAAACAAGTGATACTTCTTGTTGATAGTGTGGGCTGTTCAAAAACTGTATATATTTAAGGAAGTATTGTTTCATCTGAAAAAAATTAATAGATTGTCCTTCTAAAAATATAAAGGACATATTTTCCAAGTTAAAGGCTTTCGAATTTCAAATTTCTTAAATGCAGCTAAATATATTAATCCGCTAGTTTTCCTGTATAGAGTATGAAAAAGAAATGCCACAAGTACAAGCAATTTAAAGTAAAAAAGTTTTATTAACAGGTCAGCTCTCAAAGGTTTAGAGTGATGGCGATTTTAAAATTTGAGACTTTTTGCAAATTTTTCTGATTTTCTTGATTATATGTACGGATTCATATTTATTAAAAATGCACACATCTTTAAAGGGAAAGTTGATTCTTCAACAACAAATGTTTAGCCTTTTTTTAAATATGTTGCAAATCTGAAGCACTCAAAACCAGCCCGGGTATCATTTTCTGGTACTCACGTCCTTTCAGGAAAGTGTCTTTTGGAAGGTAATACATTTTGGAATTCTACTAATGTTCACGAAAAGTACATGCAAGTTTGGGAGATTATTGATTCGGTCACGAACGATTTTGCAAAATTGTAGACAATATTTACTATCGCCATCATCCAGTTCTAAAGATAAAATATTCGACGATTTATTAATTTTACCACAATCCGCTTTTATTCGGCACGGACCCTGTTAGGTCCAGTATCTACGTGCCGATCTAAAGGCAAATGGACTTTCGAAGTTTTGAAGTAAAAGTGAAATCGACGTGTCCGAGCCCTTTTGTTTTCTTCCGCAAAAAAAAACAGGCAACAAATTTCAGTGGTTCTCATCGTATAAAGTTCTCTTTTTTTCTCTATAATGATTAGTTTCCGAGATACAGTGCCTTACACGCTTATTTGGCCACGCTGTACATAATTCGTTTATAAGGCAACATTTCAATTATTTCCACCGTCCATTGCATCAAGTAATGGCTAATTCTGTTCAATGTAGCTTCTGCTTTTTGAATTGCTATAGGTTGATATCTGGAGCTACTTAATTTTATTCCCCTGTCGGCTAGGCCAATTATTACTTATTATCTTGAGACATCGAGTGCTGTTAATGATATTTTAAATGAATGTATCTGTCTGACCACGTTTTTTTGTATACGTTTCATTTTAGTTCCATTAATTGTTTGACAACGTCATGTCTAAGAAATTTATTTTACGGTTATTTTCAGTTTCTATGGTAAATTGTAGTTTTTCCAATATCGAACGGCAAAGGGGTCGAATGGCAATTGGTTAGGTTAGGGAGCAAAAAAGTGCGATTATGTGTGTTAGGACATAATTTGAATCGTTGAAATGATTGACAGACCTATAAACTTAAAAACGATATTTGATAAATACTAGTTTTTTGTTTTTGTGTGGAATAGTTAGATTTTGATTGTCAATTTATTATTAAAATATTCTAAGAATTTTCATATGTTGTATTGCTGGGTTACAGGCGGGAGGAAATGCCTACACCTGTCCCGTGCCCAGATAATTTGATTTGTACCCGATGATGTCAATTTATTAACTAAGAATTTCAGCATTGACGATAGCATTATTTTACGCGGAGCAGGATCAACATCATGGAAAGAACAACTGAACAATTTCCGCTAATTTTTGTTCACAATATACCTCCCTGGGACGGCTGTCTTTCTTAAAAAAGGGCAATTGTTATTTTTCGTCATATCAAAAACTGTATTCAATATTTCAGTTTAAGTGTGTCATGTTTCAGTTTACCAATTATCTTTTTAAGAAAATTAAGACTTTGTTTATTACTATACATATTGCAGGTTAGGAGTTGCAGAAATAAAACTCTACATTTATTGCATTGTGGCAATATATTTTTACAGCTCTAATACGTACACTTCTATAATCATCTATACTGTATCTACAAAAAGAGAAAAATAAACTTTTGAGGTAATAGTTTTTAGTTTTTAGACATTTTTTTTTTGACAACTCGGAGAGTCAAATATACATATATACGAGTCATTAGTGGCTAACAGCAATAAAAAGTTTTAAACATGTATATATGTTTAAATCAATCCAGATATTTGATCAATAATATTTAATAAGTTTTTATGTGTTATCAAAAGTAATATACAACCATGCCATTGAATGGCTCTAAAGTAATAAAATTATATACAGTAAAATTACATATACAAAAATAAATATTGTAATTACAAGTTTTGATGGTACCATATGCACTTTTCATGAACGAAAAACATTAGGTACCTTCAGACAATCAAAATAACTCATTTCAGTATGCTTAGATGGAAACTTTTCACAGTTATTTTTGGATTTCCGCTTTACACGATGTATGGTGTGAAATTAAAATTAAAAACCGGTAAATTCGCTTTTACCCACAACCCTCGTAAAAAATCCACAACGTATAGATAACACACAGTATATATGAATTTAATTATTTGGTAAAAATAATAAAAATAAGTAAGATTTATAAAATGTTTATCCCTGTTTGAAATTGTGTACGAGAGAAATTGTGAGTAAAGGTGAATTTACCGATTTTTTTATTTATTTTCAACTGATGGTACAGGAACAAACTTATTTAGGGAGAAGATGTCGCTGTAAAAATTTATTTTCCTACAGTCCCGTTTACGTTTTGACAATATGAAGAAAGAAAAGCTTTTATTATGACAGCAGTAAGAGCGGTTTTTGAAAGGTTTGTGCAAAACATCGTAGCGACGAGAAGTTAGAAGTATTTACGGGTCGGTAGGTATTTAAGCAATATATGCCAAATAAAATAAGCAGACACGATATAGATCTAAAAAATTCATTCTCGTTGATGTAAAATCTTACTGCGTTCTAAACTTAGAACTATATGATGGACTTCAACCAGATGGACCATTCCAGCTATGTAACAAGCCTAATGATGAAGTCCTTCGGCTTATATCACCAATTTCTGGAACAATACGAAACGTAACATTCGCTAATTGGTTCACCAGTTACGAACCGATGTTTCTAAAAGATCATCAGTTAACATTTACGGGAACGGCTAGAAAAACAAAAGACCCTAAAGTTTTCTAAGAAAAAGACGGAAATATTTTTATAAATTTAAATTTCAAAAAACATAACATTGGTTCACATACACCATTAAAAAGTTATCATGTCAAGTTTAAACCACTCGCCGACGTTGATGATAGCACTGGTAAAAAATAGAAATAATTTCATTTTAAAACGTTACAAGGTTTGGCGTAGACGTAGTAGCTGAATTGTCGGCTTTTTATGATGTATTGCGCAATAGCAAAAGTGGATAATCACAATGCATTACTTAATTTTTCTGGTATAAATGAATGATATATCAACAAAATACTAGCGATTTCCGTATAAATAGAAGCCAAGGTCTGAAAATTCTAGCAGTATAACCACTAACTGAATACAAAGAGATGAGGGCTATCAATCAAAGGAGGGTCCCACGGAAATTACAAGAGAAGCTAAGCAAATAATGGAGAATAACCTGGAAAGAGACCAAAAATGTAAGTGCATTGCGATCTGTGTAACTTACAACAAAAAATATACATATTATAGGTTTTTGTAGACTGAGTGACCATATTTTACTTTTTAACAATTTTTTTTGCATGATTCTCAAAATGTTGCGAAATGTTTCGTAACGCAATATATTATTAATCCTTACAAGCAAGTGTTTCTCGTTTTTTTATTATGCCTCAAATATTAAAAAATAAGATATAGGAGACCGAGGGATTTTGTCTGTGGGGCGGAGGTAAAAACAAGTAGAACTTCTTTTAATAAAGTGCCCATGGCGCCGGGATAATTGTAGCTCGAGTTAGTGATGCTCAGATACAATTAATTGTAAAGATCACTTTTGTTTGTGGCCCTCTACATACATTCTGTTTCGATATCGGAGCTGTGCAAAAACTTCCAGTAGATAGAGAGATAATGCATCTTATCTTGGCTTGGCATCTAACTAAAATTTAATTGGTTTGGTACTATGTCCTTGATACTGAAAAATCTTGCATGGAGATTAACAGCCGTCATTTGAATCAAACAACAAATACAAAAATGATGACAAAATACACTGTATTCCTTGTACTTCTGATCAGAAATTTAAATTTTGTATTACGTGAACTCCAGAAATACAACTGATATTAGAACAAAAACCTTTAAACATTAAGCCAAGTGACAGTTTTTCAATATTATGTATTCTCTTTAAGTAATTTAAACTGACAACAAATTATTTTGATCGTCCTATAAAATTCGTCTTAAACAAGTATGTACTTATAATTAAAAACAAGGAACAATAAATCATTAAACAGTAAACATCTGAACATATTCAAATTAATATCTCAGAAATAGGTATGTTTTGTTTGCTAGCTTTGCAGATATGATGAATAAAATTTGTATTTCTATAACACTTCAAAGGAATATAACATATATTGCGGCGTATTGGGCCAGTTTTCATGTTTCTTTGAACAGAGGTATTTCGGTAGCAAAACGTAGAATTACACATCGAATAGACAATCCCTCTGGTAATAAATTAGTATGTGGGATGTCGAATAAATCAACCTCAGCACGAGCCCTAGGTTAGAAAACTAGTTGCAGGCGAAATTTCTAAAAGGCGAGTGATATTAAATGTGTTATAAAATAAAGTATTTTAATATTTTTAAAAAACATATTTACTGATGAATATTTTCAAGTTGGTGACAATGCATGCGAAAAGTAAAAGTGGCAATTACATGGGCATCATTTTTGAATTTTGAAACGAATTTAACTAGCCGATCTATGGATCCCAATTGTATTGGATTGGAGTTGGGAATCCCAACTATACGGAATCCAATACGAAGCTGGAATTCATTTAAAGGTTACTTTGTTTAACAATGAATGAATCGTCCATTCAGAGTATTATCTGTCTTTGGTAAAATGTAAGACAAATAAAACAAAACACGGGATATACTAAACTAAAAATAAATAATATAGGATGTCTTATGAAACACTAAACTGAATTTTGATGTCTCAACCTACAAAGAAACATGAAAACAATTCTAACCAATGACTAATCTCTACATATACCTAGTTTTTTTTCGACAATACTCATATTACTGAGCCGCATGGTTTTATTTGAAGTCCATGTTGTGCTTATAATTTTAACTAGTTTTCATTTATTTGTACTACCAATTACAATGATTAATTAGTCATATTGATGTAATTTTGCAAGTGAAAATTTTACGTGACTTTCATATAAAAACCCTCTGATTATAATTCACAAATCAATCGTAGTCTTTAAACGTAATCGGCAACAATAAATTCTTGTCAGTAGTAATTTCGGAATATGGTTAAACAAAAACAAAATATTCGATTATACATTAACAATTGTTTACATTGGATTATTTTTTGATTTGAGGTATTTACTGTCTCAAGTAACATTTGACATAAATTACTATCTTCTTAAGCGTTCTGTTGATCTTTTCTTAACTCAGGCTATTCAATCTTCATTTAGGATAGAAATACTTTTAATTTTCCCTATTGACAGTCCTCTACTTCTTAGGTTTATTCTCTTCGATGTAAACATTTCCTTTTGGTTTAGAACTGCAATTTTTTTCGTCTTCTTTTCGCACTGAAAGAAAAAAAAAACATTTTAAACTCTCAAATAGAAAGTACGAAATAGGTTAGTTAATTCAATTAATGTCTGGCGTTTTACATATTATTACATTATTGATAAGTTATATGGTTCTGATACAGAATATTACGTCGGATAATTCAGGTTTGGTATCGAGAAGCATGCTCCAAACCTATTAATGATTCATTTGTATACCGGTACGTACGAACCAAAGACTGATTTTACTTGGAATAGAGAGTCCATCAGGTACAAATACCCTAACCACATCATTTTTAATTAGAAAGCATACAACAATATTTGGCTCGGAGTTGCTTGCCTCGCTTCTGGTCCACGTGTTTATTAAACCTATTAAAAAGAGGGATTAGATAACAAATTCTCGAAAAATATTATCTGAAAAAATTTTAAAAAATAAGAAATACCACAGTTTTCTCTGTAGCGTACCTGTGTAACAATACAATGCAGGTTTGGATATCAAAACAGTTCTAATGCGCGAATCTTCATCGAATATTCATTCATTCAATAATTTTATTCAGATATAGGGTTCTAGAAAAAACATTATTGATAGTTTTTATAAAATCCTTCATTAAAATAATAAAACAAATTCACTAGAATAAAAACATCTTTTTATTAATAATTTAGGAAATGTTTTTGATAATAAATTATTTTTATCCAGGTGATTTTTTTTTTAATATTATATTAGATGATTTTATAAAAACTCTCAATATTATTTCTTCTCAAACCCCATATCAGGATACAATTATTGAGAACATCTGGAGTGTACACAGCATTACAGAGTTGCGTGTACGAAATAATAATTCTTATTTAATTCTCTAGGAATTATTCTTATAATATTAACGTAAAGTACAAGATGTTCGCTTAAGGGCGTTCGCTATCCAAATCTCGGAAGTCCTTCATGTTAGCCTTTTGGAAAAAAATATTGTAACAAAATTGGTATATCAAAAGCAGACATTGAAACTGCCATTTCATTGACTCTCTAAGAACTAAATCGATGCATCCTAAATGACGGAAAACTTTAGTTTTTTTGGTTATCTAGTTATCTATAAAACAAAGTTATGTTGTTGTTGTTTACTTGTGTTTTTGCGTTACTTTTACTGTTATGTTGTTGTTGCTTTGGCTCTTGGCTTCTAAACACGCTCTAAACTTCGGTTATGGCATAGTGTGGATCAGCTCTAAGTCTAGATAAAGAAGGAAAGTCGATAGTAACAAATAATATTGCAGTATTGTTAATTAGAAATAGTTTAATTAAGCTTTAAATAATAATCTGCAATGTATTGAAAAACAATATTGTTTTCATAGTTCGTTCGACCAAACTTAATTTTTGTTTAATACCATTTTTACGAGAATATCGGAGTAACCTTTAATTTAGTTTAAAATAAATTACATAAGTAGTTTTGACACACGATTTAAGATCGCCATTTTGTTTCGCCATGGTGAATTCGTATCAGTTTATCCCTATATCAAATTAAGTCAATTAAATAAGAAGTTGATTTTTTAAACATTGTATTTGGGCACCATTTTGTTATGCCATCTTAAATTCATACCACAATTTTATCAGTTCTTCTCTATAAAGTAGATAATTCTTAATAATAGTTTTTCAAGGGGAATTTTTAAATATTTTATTAAGCCGCCATTTTGGTTCGCTATCTTAAATTCATACCAAAACTTTACCATTTCTAGGTAATACTTGATTTTTGTATTAAAATTGAGATATATTGGATAAATCATTTTTTAATAATATTTTTTTAACATTTAACTAGACCGCCATTTTGTTTCGCCTATTGGATTTTTACCGAAATATTACCAGCCCATCCCCATGTGACCCTTAATTTTTGAGCGAAATTTGAAGTCAATCCGACCGACCCCGACCGACCCGCAGACAGACCGACATACAGATTGACAGACAGACCACCGACACATTAGACTGGCAGACAGACCGACGAAATCTAGAAAACATATTTTTCGGCATCTAAGGAATTTGAAACGTAAATATTATCATAATTCTTTAAAATAGCGAAACGTACTACATACCAAAATACTCAATTACTTTTATAGTGACACACTAAAATATTTATAAAAATGAGATGCCAAATATAAGGATCGCTGGGTTAGAAACACAAACATTTTTGATCTTAACTGTTTTTATTTCTCCAGAGATTTCAAGAATAGTTTAGGTGCCATTAACCAGTTATAATAAAGCTTATAAGTGTGACATCTAGGACATACTTCTTGGTTTCTGTTCCATTGTATTTTGATAAGTTGGCATTTAGTATGGCATTTATGAGGAGAGTTATGAGGTCTAAATTTGATGTATACTTCTACACATTTTCCACATTCTTGCAGCTTGCTTCTATTATAATTGTTATGGTAATGCTAATATTAATATATTATCTCGTGTTGAATGTCGATAGTTCACTGACACAGTAGTAATAAGCTGAATATATTTAGACAACTAATTTAAAAATAATCGATTGTGGGGCACGGCCCATTTTTTTTAAATAGTTTGCCATTTGCCAGTTTGCAAGGAAAGTACGATAACATGTTTGTAGCAGTGTTTTAGACAATTGTATCTTGGATATTAAAATAGGGTAACATTTACACATAAAATGGCTTAAATACTTGATCCCGCTTTTACTTGGTGTTGTCTCGACCTATCGTAGTAGGTGGCTATGAAACGCTACAGTGCTCCAAAATTAGATAAAAACTATATGAAATGCGTACTAGCAGTTTTAGGAACTTCATTTCCATACTGTCCATACTCTAGACACAGTATTTTAAAATCCTAAAAATTTTTAAAATTTTTTATAAAAAACAGAAGAATACTTGGAACTATTTCCTACTATTTACTAAAACTACAACACTATCACTCAGTCTTTCGTCGCAAATCTGAACGTATGACGCCACCACATTGTAAAGATGGTTTGTATGACAAATTATTTACTTTAAACCGTGTACTATAAATTATAGACAAGATTGCTACAGGGCTTTGTTTTAATGGTTTTTTAATATTTCTATTTATTACTTTTATTTTATTTCGCTTAAAAGTTATTTACAATATTTTAGAATAAGAAAATTTTGAATATAAAGTGCATGCAATTAAGCTGCATCTATAACTCAGTTTTATTACAATTTTCTTTCTTAAAATAACTTTAAATGTAAGTAAACTACAGCTCTTATAAGTATTATTTGAATTATACTGTATAAGGGCCTCAAAGAAGTTGAATTTTTATGAAAATCAGACTACTTACCTGATTGATTTCAAATTTTGGTCAAAAATTAAGGGTCACATGAAGATGACCTGGTATCAGTTTGGTAAAATTCCAATACGGCGAAACAAAATGCGGCCTAATTAAATGTTAAAAAAATTATTACTAAAAAACTATTTATACAATTTACCTCAAATTTTGCGCAAAAATCAAATATTATGTAGGAATCAACTGGTTGGTTTTGGTATAAATGCAGGATGGTGAAACAAAATGGCAACTTAATAAAATATTTCAAATTTTGTGCAAGAATTAATTTTGCAGCATGGAGATGAACTGGTAAAATTGTGGTAAATTTTTATATAGTAAAAAAATCAGTCTTACAGGTTTTACGTATCGTTTTAGAGTCACTAGATGTCAAAAATATGTTTTCACAATTCCGTCGATCTGTTTGTCTGTCTATCAGTTCGCAGCGTAGCTAAAAAACTAACCCATTGACTTCAAATTTTGGTCAAACATTAGGGATCATATGGGATCCCTAATGTCTGATAATACTTTGGTAAAAATCCTATATAGCGGAACAAAATGTCGGCCTAGTGAAATATTAACAAAATTATTACTAAAAACTAATTATCCAATCTATCAAATTTTGCACAAAATCAAGTGTTACATAGGAATGATAACGTTTTGGTATGATTGAAATGTTTAATCAGCCTGAAAAATTACGTATTAGATTAATTGTAAATTTTGTGCAAGCATTAAGTGTAACATAGAGATAACAAGATACTAAATGACTATGTGCAGTATTAAATTGGATCACAATTCCAAATAAAAAGAAAAAATTATAAACAGGGAAGTTCCGGATAAAGGAAATTTACCGTTTTTTTAAAATTAGATTAATAGGGACAACTTATCCATCCTATTTAAAGCACCAGTCTTTTTACATAAATAATATATTTGTTCATCAAATTTAAGTTTATTATTTATAATTACCTATCAAACTTTCAAAAATCAGTACCCTCTCTAAAAACGGTGTTTTTCTTTTAAATTAGATTAATACATTTTGCAATTTTGGTGATTCATAGTCTCTTTGACTATATTTTAAAGCATCCGCTCCTGGTTTTTACCAAAAAAATCTTTAAATGGTCAAGACAATAATTAAAAATTAAAGTAGCCTTAAGCACTATAAATCGAGATTTAACTTTCAAAAACTGAAAATATGATAAAAATAGTTACCCTAGTTTATACAGGAAGTAGTCGAAAATGTCATGTGAGCTATTTCGGAGTGATGGTAATTACGCGAGCCACATACTTCCTGTCTGCGTGAAAATCTGATTCAAATTTAACAGACTCTGTTCGATGTAATCTATTTGAAATATTAGATAAAAAGAATTATAAAAAAATATGTTAATTATGTAGATCAGGTGAGTAAACTATTAACATTAATAACGTTTTTGAAACAAAAATGCCCTTTTACGCAATGCGCCTCCGGAGATTAACTAAAAGTCCTCTCGAAAACTTGGAGACAATTTTACTGCAATTTGGGTAGATCTTTCAATCCCTAGCGAAAGTAATATTGTTTCATAATATTCAATTTGTAAAGAAAAATCAATTGACAATATTTTTATTTGTAAAATTTGCCTTTACACTTATACATATTTGTGTCTGCGTCGATAATTTATAATCTGTGAAGAATATTGACTGCATTAAATCATATAGTTCTCAAAGGTTTTTTCGGACTATAAATAATTTTTTTTTAATTTGCTACTCACCTAAAAATGCATTAAGATTGATAAATTAAAATAAACATCAACAACATTTTGTCTTTTGGTATACCTAGTATCCTTTCATAGAATTTTAGGTTTGATCCAAATGTATTTTCAAATACTAATATAGTTTGTGAATTAGTTCAAAAAGGAAAATTGTTTATTAAATAGAATAGATTTTTATTCCTAAGCGAAATTAGTTGTAAGTTCAGCGGAAGAAAATGGAGGACGTTAATTCAGGAAATAATTTGTCATAGCAAGCAGGGCTGTAGATAAGGGGAGGGGTGCGTTTTTCGTTTTTCCATGTTAGTGTTTTCTTAAATTGGACTGCAGGAGAGGTTTCGACAAAGTGAGAACACTTTTTTAGTTGCTTGTCGTTCTTTTCTTAGGTGTTCAGCTACCAGTTGGGAAAGCTTCAAGATAAAGATGTTTTATGTTTTTAGTTGATAGTTGGTCTCTGAGAATATTGTGTTGTCGATTTTAACTCCCCTCCCTCATTGCCAGAGTCTAACTATGGCCTAAATAGGAACTCAAAACTAAACCGATGAGAATCTATCACCCACCGAAGAATAACTTGCAAGGTACTGGTGTGTTGACCGGTTTTAATAGATAGCTGCTATGGGATAATAAACAAACTACAAAACAAGAAATAACAATTATAAGTACAAGAACTTACTTGTTACTAGATATAACATTATTATTAAAATGTTATTGGCACATTAAACCTACAAACCTACGTGAATGATTCAAATGAACTACGTATAATATTCAAGGGAGGAAATTAAACTTTGTGCCATTAAGAACATCGAGAACTATATGAAGCACGATATCTTCAAATTATCCCTTTCTTGCCCTCTTCACTCCCCCTTTAAAGGATGTAAAAAAAATGAGAAGAAATTTCATCTTTTTAAGCATTACGTATATTTCTCTTTACAACTCCGCCGTAAATAACTTTGAAAATGCCAGGGAGACCTAACTAACCTGCTTGTTTGGTGTTTGAAATTTTGATAACAGTATCACAATAATAATTTGAAGTTGTTATTGCAATAGGCAGGTTTTTGAAATTGTCGTGAGTGGTCGGTTTCGTAACCATAACAGTGCTGTAACTATAACATACCAACACACTATAGTAATCTAAGACAAGTTTATAGATAGAAGTGGTGTGGTTTAAGCAAAATTATTCTAAATTTTTATTTCAATTATTTTATTTACCTGTTTTTGAGTTATTAACAAATAAAAACCAATATGTGAAGAAATAATATAAATTCTCAAAAATTAAAATGATTTATGAAACAGATATTCGCGTCAAAAAAAAAATGAAAATCCTATGACACAGTGGCGTAACTACAAAATTTGACCCTCCTCCCCGCAGTTTTTGACAAGGGTCCCCCTGTAACATCAAAAACAGGGCTGGATTTAAGACTTGTGGGACCTAGGGCACGAAACTGCCCGCTACAAATCAGTGATGACTAAAAACAGGTCAAATACTTCTTAAAAAAAATCACCCAAATTGGTCAAATATCGCGCAGTAACCGGAGTACTTATCACGGAGACTAATATTATATATAAGCGCAATTTTTTACGTATGTATAGAAAATCAGCAACACCAATTGTCAAAAAAATGGTTACTAAAATTGAACATTGTGCCCCGAAAAATACCGAAAACCATATATGAATCACGATAGACTACACCGCACATTATTTGCACTACCCTCTCCCACCATATATGTTTAACTCATTACCATAATTTTTTCCCATGACCACATATGATACTAGCAAAACACCACTGTTAATTTGATTAGAAACAGGAACGCCCCGAAGAAAAAATATTGGGGGGACGGAACTAGAAAAAAAGGGCCGCACTTTTGGTATTGCTAATATGTTTCACCGACAAAAAGGACCATTTGCGAATTCAACCAAAACGTATGCATATTTTCTTTTTCCCAACTTACGGTAGCTAATTTTACTTGCGTCCCTGGTTAGAAAGTGCTTTGTATCATAAACATTGGAAAGATGACGAATCAAAAAAAAGTTGCCCACTTTTAACTTATTTTCTTTATAATTAATCAAAGCAATTATTCAGTTATTTAACACGAGAGTTGAAAACAACTTATTCAACGCTAGTGTTGAAAAGTAAATAAAAATAAAAAGTCCTATTCAAGATTATTTGTGATCGTAGGGAAAAGAGTGTACATTACTCGTGCCCAAGTGATCGTTGTCAACAATTGTTATAATGTTATGTAACGTACTATTACTTCAAGAATAAATATTTAATATTTTCAAGATTCATTATGACATATAAAAACAGAAATAACCTTTAAAGGAAATTCCTCATATCCTAGATTGGTTAATCCATTCCTGTGTTGTTTTTCCAATACATACTAATACTAAAGGGCCACCTCGGCAAGGTAATGTCAAACCCTCGTACTTACACTAACCAAAACAATTCAAAGTACGTGTAAAATGATTAAAATCAATTAAATACGAGACCTTACGCGATTCTTATCAACTAGCCTTCCTTACAGCAGCGAGGTTTGCTTTGTATCCTACTGGCAATATGAAAATAGTCCTAAACAAAGGCTCATCCCAGAGCATATTGTACTGTATAGGGGTTAAGGTTTAGACATCCCGGCACTATCCTAAATACTTCCTGAAAAATTCATCTACTGGTCGAACCATCACCTATTTACTAGGAACTTCCCTCGTTATGACTTTTCTTTTATTAGAAATAGTGTTACCAACACACACATATATAGAGACTTTTCAAACATTTTCATTGGGCTCCATTTTTTTCCAGTTTCTACCTAAGCCACACTTGATTTCTGGGCATAATATGAAATAAACTGAATAAACAGTTTTTACATTAATTTTCTAAAATTTGTTAGACCGTCATTTTCTTCCATCTCGCTGAATTCGTAACAAAATGTTAACAGTTTATCCCTATAACTGATCTAATTTTTGTGCAAAATTTTAAGTCGATGGAGAAAGATTTTTTAAAACATTTTATCTGGCAGCCATTTTGTTCCGTCATCTTGAATTTGTACCATAATTTTATAAATTTGTCTTTATCTCATACTTAATCCTTGCCCAAAATTTAAAATCAGTCTAATAAATAGTTTTTTCAATCCGTTTTTTTAAATATTTTATTAGGCCGCAATTTTGTTTTGAGCCATCTTGTATTCATACCAAAATGCTGCCAATTCATTTCTATGTAACACTTTTTTGTGTGCAAAATTTGAGGTACATTGGATAATTAGTTGTTTAGTAATATTTATTTAACATTTCAGTAGGCTGCCATTTTGTTCCGTCGTTTTAAATTTTTATCAAAATGTTAGCAGGTTATCCCCACATGACCCTTAATTTTTTACCATAACTTGAAATCAATCGGGTAAGTAGTTTTGTAGCTATGCCGCGAACTGACAAACAGACAGATCGACTTAAAACCTAAATATCTGTAAAAACCTGGAAGGGTGATTTTTTGTGATTACAAACATTTTATTTAGCCGCCATTTTATTCCATCATAAATTCACACCACAATTTTCCAGTTCATCTCTATATTAAATTTAATTCTTGTACAAAATTTGAAACCAATATAATAAGTAGTTTTTTCACGATGATTTTTTGCAATTTTAGCAGTTCATTCCTACGTAATGATGATTTTTTAATGTAAAAATTGAGGTAAATTAAATAAGTAATTTTTTAGTAATAGTTTTTTTAACATTTCACTAGGTCGCCATTTTGTTTCGCCATATTGGATTTTTATCAAAATGTTATGACATCATATGACCCTAAATGTTTGACCAAAAGTCAATCGGATAAGTAGCTTTTAGCTATGATGCGAACAGACAGATAGACCATACAGACAGACAGAGGAATAGTATATTCTATAAGAATACTTAAGAAATGATGCAACAAATTAATTTTATTAAGAAACAAATAATAAGGAATACAATTTAGACAGCAAATATCTGGAAAACGGGTAACTTTAGCGACTTTTACAAGGTACGCAGTTTTTGTTAATAAAATACTGGAAATGTCTTTTTTTCAATTAAAAGTTACGATGTCCTTGACGTAAAAAGTTTTCGCACGTAGTGTTAAAACTGGGAGCATATATGAATTTCTCGTTCCAAGAAACACCAAAATCCCAAACTTATGCGAGATAATTAAAATTTAAACATTTATTTTGACTCCCTGCATCCCTGTTAATATCAATTTTAGTACTAGGGTAAGTTGGGTTACATCGTCATATTTCAGCTTCAGAAATTTGCGGTAGTTCATATTTTGTACCTTTTTAAGTCACCTTTCTGAAATAATGTTTCGAATGTAGTTCATTTCGAAATCATTATTAAATGTGGAATAGTGTAGTAGTGTTAGAAAAACATGTTTTTGTTTGCCTAGAGACTCTAAGACTCTCGTGAATATCTGTAAAAATCTGAGAGGATGTGATTTTTCACGATTACAATACTTTTAGGAGAGAAGCAAAAATACATTTGAAGTGGGTTAAAAATTTGTAGGTACTCAGTTTGCTAGCGCTATGCTCAAAATAATTAAAAAGAAGGCTTACACTGACACAAAATCTGTATCTTTATTATATTTTTAGCTCCATGTTTCTATTATAATATGATCTAATAAAAATCTTCAAAATTATAAGATACTCTCGAGGTGTTTTATGTTTATCTGGCAATCGAAACTAAACACTAACGATTGTTGAAACCTTGATATGGAGGTTTCGTATTACGGTTTGGTAACGCGATCTTGTCCAACAAAAAATGCATAATCAGTGCATATCAAAATACCCATGTGTTATTGTTTTTCTAACACATGTTAGAGTATTATTTCTTTCAAGTTTTATTTCACTAGGGGTTTCTTGGAAAATAAACATGTTGGTAGAAAGACATAAGAAAATAACCAAATTAAATTTGTTACCGAGTTTTTTAATAAGACGTAAATTCTTAGGAAAAATTAATAAACAATTTATTTGTATATTATTTGGGGCGTTAAAGACGTAGGACGTAGACAGGCGCTTATTACTTCAACTATAGACTATAGACAAATTAGAAATCAATCTTCATCCTTCGTAGTGTTTTTCAATAATATATAAAATAATTGTAATAATAATTATTATATTATTTGGGGCGGTAAAGATATAGGGCATAGATAGGGGCCTCTTAGATCAATTATATTTTATAGACAAATTAGACATCAATCTTCTTCTTGCGTAGTGTTTCCATGCTTTTATTACCTTCAATTCTCTTTTATCCTATTTTAATCTTGTAATGAATATATCATCCACACCCAAGTATTCGATTATTATCATCAAAATTGGCATGCTTACACAGTTTCCGCGACAATACAATTTGACACATTCGCATGTAAAAACTTCAAGCTGACGGCACTAACATGGCAGACAAGTAATGCTATCTGTGGTCAGATTCGCTTGAAAATCCTAAATTAATATATGAGTTTGAATTATAAATTTTAAATCAGAATTTAGAAACGAAAAATGGCGGTGGCAGCATTGCGAGCGAAAATAGTTATTTGTACAGATTCGAGTGAAAATCAGTCTTCCAGATACTGATTTTTATGTATATTTGACAATGGTAATGATGGATTTTTAGTTAAAAATAAAACATTTAAAACGGCGGCAACAACATAGCGAACGAATTACGTCGTTTGGGAACTGAAAAACGTTGTTTCGGGGTATCTGACATCTAAATCAAGATGATTTAAATTTCCAGGACTAAAAGTAAAAAATAAACAATGTATTAAAAAAAAATTAAAATCACGCTCTCATAAAGTGAATTAAAATAAAAAATAAAAAATAATACTTGGAATAAATATGGTGGGGAAATATTAACTTCAGAAGAAGCAGTGGAGCGACCATATCAACCAAAAAAAAAACAGGTAAATTAAAACCAACTAAAAGAATAACGAGCGGGTAGTTAGGTTAGGTTAGGTACAAAATTTTCAAAAAAAACATTTTCCTGGCGAAAAGTGGAGGATACGGACACTGTACAGAAAAGTGATATTGTCATGGTTTTGTCAAAGGCAACTCTCAACAGACGCGGGTGCCTTTATATTTTCATTGTCATTTGAAGACTATAATTTAGTATTTGTATACTTACATCCCATATAACATTTGTTTTGATCAGAAAGGAAGTTAATTTTTCAGTTTTTGCTTGTACTGAATGAAAAAAGTTTATAAATTTTTGCTCGATTGACCGAATTTAATTCTGTAAAAAGCAAAATAATGTACAAACTAGTTCAGCACAAATTCAGTACAAGCAAAACTGAAAAATTGACTTCCTTTCTGATCAAAACAAATGTTATATGGAATGTATAGTATACAAATACAAAATTAAGGACGAAATCGAATAATCAGTAAATAAAATTTATTATTTTTTATCATTATTCATCGAGTTAACATTGTTTGATTTCTGCTCCGTTATTTTTGTCGAATTTTACAGGATTTTATAGTGAAAAAATAGTTACATTGTGCACAAAAACACTCCAATTTTATTCCTGTAAGTAAATACACATAACAAATTTCCAATAGATTGCTCTAAACAGTGTTAACCATTTAATTATTATCTCATTCATACCGTTGAAAACACTGCCGCCAGATCTCTTTTTTATTCGTTGTTGACGGTGTTGCCAAATTTAACTGAAATTAATGCAACTTAACGGCAATAAAGAGATTATGGTCGAATCTATGTCAACAACTGACTTATACGGCAAATTGCTGGAAGCCATAGAGCAAAGTGAAAAAAATACCAGGAGTGACCTAGACAAGCTTAGACACGACAATAAAAAGATTCTTGATTTGCTAGGCGACCATACTGCGGAAATTAAGAAGCTGGATTCAAAAATTAATCAACTTCAGTCTAGAAATTTGCAATTTGAACGACAAAATCGAAAGAATAACGTTGTTGTATTTGGTTTGGAGAAAGAAGAAGATAGTGACTTATTAAGATTTGTGTTTGAAAAATTTCAAGAATTACTTCAAGTGAACTTAGCAGACTGCAACATTAATAACGTATATTATCTGAAATCTAACAGATATATAGTACCTATTAAAATTGAATTAGTGTAATATATCAAAAAAAGTCTTATTTTGAAAAACTGCAAAAAGTTAAAGGGAACCAAAATTTATATGTCCCATGATATGTGCTATGAAGACCGGCAAAGAAACATTGTCTTGAGACAATACCAAAAAGCATTTCGATCCCAAAATTGCCGTGCAATAAGAAGGGGTAATTCATTAATGGTTAACGACGAAGTGTATTCTGTAGAACAGCTTCAAGAATTTTCACGCGTATCTTCTTACCCTCAAATCTGTAGTGATAACAATGGTGAATTATCTGCTTCTGTGGTCACAGAAACGAATAGCCTGCTACTGAATGAATTTCAATCGTCAAGTTCTTCCTCGCAAGAGACTGCCATTCCAAAGGAAATAGCAAAATCGGATTCAAAGCAATCAGCTTCAAGAAAAACATCAGCAACAATTTCCCATGCTAACGAGGAACTCTCTGTTAAAAAGCTTAAGTCTAAAGTTGACGTCCCAGCTAAACCGCCCTTATCCTACCCAGGAGTTCTAAAAAGAAATAAGCAAAAACAATAGACTTTTTCAAAACCACGTAATGTTCTCGCCTAGTTTAGCAATTAACTATATATTTAAGAACAATAATTAATATCTTGTGATTTTTGTATATTATATGTGACAACGCTGTAATTTTAGTACCTAATATAAATTTAAAACATACTTCTCTCTCAAGCATCGTGAATAAATTCCAAGTTTTTTTTTTGCAGGAGTTTATTTTTTTTTGTTGGGATTTACTGAATAATAGGTTAAGAATA
Organism: Kuschelorhynchus macadamiae; assembly: GCA_030620095.1. Classification (NCBI taxonomy): domain Eukaryota; kingdom Metazoa; phylum Arthropoda; class Insecta; order Coleoptera; family Curculionidae; genus Kuschelorhynchus; species Kuschelorhynchus macadamiae. Next base: position 78,288 of record JAUTXW010005309.1, read on the forward strand.
ATATAGGGAAAGATAATGTATTGTATTTGTGAGCGTTCAGATACTGGATATACTTAAATGCATAAGTTTGTATTTTGAGTTACGTTCCCGTGAGAAATACAATTCTGCATTTATGCACTTGCAATTCTTAGACTTTTATCTTTTCGTACATAAGCATTATTGAACTTATAAATATAACTAAAATGCATTTTGTAGTCAGTTCTCTTTGTGTGTGTTTCGAGTTGTTAACTGGCGCAGTCGGTAGGATTATTGCCAACAGTCGCGCATCGTGCGTATTTTCTGGTTTCGTCTCAACGATTTGTGGCAAAAATCGGACAATCAAAAAATCTTCAGGGTGTACCAAGAAACTCACAATTGACCAGGGATTTGGAACAGCATCGTCCAGCGTCCTATTGGTGCGAGTTTGGGAACACACATCGTCCCACCCTCATAGCAGCTAACCAAGGAAAGGACCACATCGCCTCTCCTATTGGACCCTAGTTTAAGAATGAGAATTGGAATTATCTTGAGTACATTGCTGTAAGTGCTTCCTTTCAATTTTCCTTATTTCATTTTATTTTTATCCTATCTTAAATATTGATATTTACGTCTCTTGTAATTCCGCAAACTGGAAGATTTAACATCAGCTTTTGGAAATTTAAATTGTGAAGGAAATCTAACACCTTTTTCTAATTTAATTCAAATAAGTAAAATAATGACTACTGAACCTAATTTACAACTAGTCAGATATCAGGCAGACAATATTCCCTTATTTGATGGGAATCCAAAACAAATAAACAGATTTATTAATTCTTGTGATAATTTTTATAATAATCATAGAAATAAAACTGACAATAATGCACCTATAAATGTATGTTTACACGATACTATATTAAGTAAACTTATAGGTAGGGCAGCCGATATTATTTGTTCTAGAATAGAATTAAATACATGGCCCGCAGTAAAAGCTGCAATAATTTCGACTTTTTCAGACCATAGATCGATTGATTGTATTATTCAAGATATAATAACGTCCAAACCGGAAAAAAATGAAACACCGCAACAATTTGGCCTGCGTTTGCAAGACGCTCGCAGTTTGTTATTTTCCAAAGTAAATTTAAGCAATGAAACGCAAGCTCTAAAACTTTTAAAAATTAATGAATACGGAAATTTAGTATTAAAAACCTTCATAAACGGTCTAAACTACCATATGCAACTTGTGGTTAGATTAAAAAATCCAGTTACTTTAGAAGAGGCAATGAGCTGTGCCTTGGAAGAAGAAAATTTTATGTATTATAAGAACCGTAGTAACATATTACCAAAAAACCCAAATTTTAATTCACAAAAACCAAAAATAAATTTGCCTATACAAGCACATTATCCTGCTAATGTGAGACCAATATTTTCAAATTACCCCGTTCAGCAATTTTCAAATTTTATGCCTTCTTATAGACAACCAATCCCAAATTTTAATAATGGAAATAATCAATTTATGGGTTTCGGACAATTTAAGCAACCCGTAAATAATTTGAGACAATCGAATTTCCCAAATCAAAATTTTATGCAAAGAAACACTTTTACCCCAAGACCATCTTTTAACCCCCAAAATCAACGCCCAACTTCTTCTGGAATATCACGCCAACAAAAGCCTGAGCCGATGGATACTTCTTCCCCCAACCTCATTCTCCACAACGTAATATTGTTGTAGAAGAACTATATAACCAATCAGTCGAATCGATAAATACCGATAATGATCAAAATGAAAATTTTCAAGCCAGCATTGCTGAATTTCAATATTATTACCCGGAATACACCGATAATTCGCAATATTCGTGTAATGACTCAAATACCGAATTTTCTTGTCTATAAAATAACCCTTATGAAAATAAAATTGATTTTAATGAAGAAAATTTTCAGGAGAACCAAATTTCCAACAACCAAACGTAATACTTTTAAATAATTACACAAATTCAGATTTACCAGTAATTTTTATACCCGAAATCAAAGCAAAATTTTTAATTGATACAGGTAGTGGCAAAAGTTTTATAAAGCCTAATTTAGCATACAAAATTTATTCAAATTTCATTTTTTCGGAACCTTTCTCAGTAAGGACAGCCCACGCTACGTCCATTCACAATGAAGTAATTAATATACCAATATTTCCTTGTTTTAATCATACAGGTAATCATAAGTTTTATCTTTTTGATTTTTCACCTAAATTTGACGGACTTTTAGGAATTGATTTTCTAACACATATTGGAGCGAATATAAATTTAAAACATTGTTCTTTAGATACTCAATTTGTAACATTGCCTTTATATTATCAAAATAATATATCAAATTTACATAATTTTGAAACTATCGAAATAATAATTCCCCCACGCACATGTCAAAGAATCAAACTGCCTGTAAATCAATCGAATGGTTTAGGTATTTTAAAATATACAGATTTTGGTTGCGCAGAGATGCCAGAAGCTTTAGTACAAGTCATTGACTCCTACGCAACAACTATAATTACGAATAGTCGCGAAAACCCAGTTAAAATAAAAATATTTAATCCCATAGATATCGAAACCATAAATGAAGTAGAAAACAACTTCATAGAAAAAATGGAAACCGATACAGAAATAAATGAATATATGGATAATACACAAAAACAAAACTTAAAAAATTTAAGACTGTCACATTGTAATCAGGAAGAATACAGAGCTATTCGAAACTTGTGTTACGAATATCGTGACATATTTTATTGTGAGGGCATCCCACTTACATTTACTAATCAAATTAAACATAAAATAAACCTAACCGATGACACACCTATATATACAAAAACTTATCGATATCCCGAAATTCATAAAAAAGAGGTTAAAACCCAAATTAACAAAATGTTAGAGAACGGTATCATTCAAAACTCAACGTCACCGTGGAGTAGTCCAATTTGGATTGTCCCAAAAAAGATGGACGCGTCCGGTAAACGTAAATGGCGTATCGTTTGCGATTTCCGTAAAATCAATGAACGCAGTATTGATGATAAATTTCCTTTATTAAATATATCGGATATTCTCGATAAACTCGGAAAATCTCAATATTTCAGCACATTGGATCTAGCAACCGGTTTTCATCAAATAGAAATGGAACCGAATGATATCCCTAAAACAGCCTTCTCAACCGATACAGGTCATTATGAATTTAGACGCATGCCTTTTGGCTTAAAAAATGCGCCCTCTACATTTCAGCGAGTCATGAACAACGTCCTTCGGGGACTTCAAAATGAAATCTGTTCTGTATATCTAGATGACATAATAATCTTCTCTACGTCACTTCAAGAGCACATCGATAGATTAAAATCCGTTTTTGATAGACTTAGAGAATCCAATTTAAAAGTGCAGCTAGACAAATCAGAATTTTTACACAAAGAAGTTGCTTATTTAGGTCACAAAATTACAAGCGAAGGTGTAAAACCTAATCCTGATAAAGTCACCGCAGTTAAAAATTTCCCCATACCAAAAACCCAAAAAGACATTAAGTCATTTTTAGGACTAGCCGGATATTATCGTAGATTCATCAAAGACTTCGCAAAAATCACAAAACCCCTTACACTATGTCTCAAAAAAGGAGCGAAAGTTGAACACTCACCAGCCTTTATTCAATCCTTTAACCATTTAAAAGAATTGCTTATTAATGCTCCAATACTAAAATATCCTGATTTTGAAAAAACCCTTTGTCCTTACGACAGATGCCTCAAATGTAGCCCTAGGCGCTGTTCTCTCTCAAGGCAACCCGCCAAATGACAACCCTGTAGCATTCGCGTCGCGCACTCTAAATGAAACAGAACAAAAATACTCAACGATTGAAAAAGAACTTTTAGGAATCGTTTGGGCATGTAAATACTTTAGACCTTACCTTTATGGCAAAAAATTTAAAATATATACTGACCATCGCCCATTAGTATGGTTATTTAACCTCAAAGAACCAAATTCGAAATTAGTACGTTGGAGGCTAAAACTTGAAGAGTATGATTATGAAATAATCTACAAAAAAGGGAAACAAAACACTAACGCTGACGCCCTTAGCCGAATTCAATTAAACGCAATCGAATCCGAATCATTAATAAATTATCCAGGCGATATAGACACCGACGTAACGCAATTCCTAAACGACCAATTTAACCCAGATATCCTTGACTCTGAAGTAATCTCACAAACAATAGAAAGACTAGAACACGAACCTGAAACAACACCCAAAATTAATATTATTTCTGACATTCTAATAACTCCACCTATAACACAACTAACCCATTCTAATATTCCAATAAAACCACCCGTAACAGAAACAATACATAGTACAAATGCTAACGAAAATCATTCCAATATGACTATATTAGATGAAATTATTAATAATAAAGCTCATCAACTTATTATTAAAAAAGCACCTTATGACAAAAATGTTAAAACCAAACGTGAAAATTTCGAAGGGCATCAAATTATTCACGCAACATTACCCACTAATATTACAGTAATTACTAACTTTTTGAAAGAATATTTAACAAATAAAACAACATATATTTATTTCTTTTCCAAAGAACTAAGAACCTATTTTCAACAAACAATGAATAACCATTTTAAAAATTTAAAACTTATAGAATGTCCAAAATTAATAAATAATGCTCAACCTGACGAACGAGAATTACTAATTAAATATCGTCATGAAGGCAAAACAAATCATAGGGGAATCGAAGAAACTTGCAAATTTTTAAAAGCAAATTATTATTGGAAATCACTTAAGGCAGATGTAACAAAATACATCAATAATTGTGAAATCTGTCAAAGATCAAAATATAATCGAAAACCACCAAATCAACCTTTGATATTAACCGAAACGCCAAGCAAACCTTTCGAAATTGTTCATATCGACACTTTCATCATAGGTAAACAAAAATTCCTAACTATTATAGATAAATTCTCAAATGCAGTGTCGTGCTGTGAACAGTTAATTAATTTCTTTTCCTTTTTACGTATTCCAAAACAAATAGTTTCAGACAACGGATCTGAATTTCAGAACGAAGTCGTTAAAGGCTTATTAAATACACATAATATTAAAATACACTTCACTACCCCCTACCACCATGAATCAAACTCCCCTGTTGAAAGGCTACATTCCACATTAATCGAACACATTCGATTACTTCGAGAATCGAACCCCAATGCAGAAGTTACCAAACTTATGCCGTACGCAATTATTGCCTATAATAACACGATCCATTCTAGTACGAATTTTACCCCATACGAACTTGTCTTCGGACACACAGACTCTAGAGATCCTATGGATTTAATACCCGCTCATGTATATACCGAGTATGTTAATAATCATAAAAATAACACACAAATTTTGTACGACAAAATTACAAAGGAATCACGAGAACTAAAACAAAAAATTATAGATAGGGGAAACAAGGATAAAACCCCGACTAATTTAATAATAGACTCACAAATTTATAAAAAATCAGATAATCGATCTGGAAAAATAAAAAAGAGATATTTAGGCCCATTCATATTAACGGCTATATTAGAAAATAATAAAATACAAATAGAAAATCCCAAAAATAAATACAAAGAAATTATACATGTTAACGAAACTAAAATAATACCCCTTGTTCCAGATGCTGGACCATCGTCGGCGGCTACGTAAAATTCCATGATTTAAATAAACATCCAGGAATACTACCATTCAAAATGGGAACCGCTAAACTTAAATCCAATCACTGGACATTCGTTCAAAATATTAACCTAACCCCTTTAATTAACCAATTTCAAAATATTCAAAAACAAGCAAAATCAATATATATAAACATTCAAAATAACAGCGAATACCATAGGGAATATTTTAATTCTTTTAATACATTATGTACACTTGAAAAAAGAATAGAAACTTTATTAGAACAAATTGTCCCAAATCAAGAAAATTATCGGAGTAAAAGAGGTCTTTTTAACCCCTTAGGTTCATTCATAAAAAGTATAACTGGAAACTTAGATCAAAATGACGCAGAGCAAATTGATGCCAAAATCACGAAATTACAAGAAAATCAAAATAAATTGAAAATTGACGCTATCAATCAAATTACACTTTTAGAATCCACTATTAATAAATTTAAAACAATTATATCTAATATCACACATAACCAAATGGTACTAAAGTCACGCATTTTACAAATAGAAAATATAATTAATAAAGTTCAAATGGAACAAATAAGTAATCACAAATTTTATTTAATATATACAATAATCAATCAAATAACAACAATTTATCAATCAATCTACGATATTCTGAATAAGATTGAAATAGGTATCACTTTTGCAAAAATTAATGTACTTTATAATTCAATAATAGAACCAAATGAACTATTTATAGAAATAAAGAACTTACACGATCATCTAGGCTCAGATAAACTCCCTTTAGAAGTAACTTGTAAAAATATACTTAATTTCGAAAAAATTATAGAAATTAAAAGTTTCTTAAAAAACTTTAATATTGTATTTATATTTGAATTTCCTCTTGTGGAATCGGAGATATATCAATATTTTAAGTTATTTCCTTTACCAATTCCCAATAATCGATCATTTCTTGTAAATATTCCTTATAAACCCTACCTAGCATTAGGCAATACAAAATATGCCCATATGGACCAAAGATGTCACGAAATCCAACCACAAAAATATTTGTGTAAAGAAGCCCACACCACGTTTGTCGAAGACAGCCCCTCCTGCGCTGTTCAACTTATCAAACATCACCCAAATATTACGGTTTGCCACCCATTCGAAACTCAACTACACGAGATCCAGACAACAAAAATAATCGACGACAAATGGCTGGTAACAGTACCAAAGTAATTGCCATCATAAATTGTCAAAAACCGAAGATAACATACCTCTATATGGTTCCTATCTTCTTGAGTCATCCCCAGGATGTAAAGTACGGATAAAGTCAATTACGCTTGAAACATATAAATCAAGCCAATTAACATTTAATGGAATTAATCTACCTACCCTTAATTTAAGCCTAATTAAGGAAAAACGAGATTCATTCTACAACCCTCCTAGTATGGACTTAAACTACGTAAACCTAAAAACTACTAGAGAAATCGAAGCCAAATTGGAAAACCAGAAGAAAGCCCTAGAAGAAATGACCACAACGATTTATGTAAAGAAGACCAGTTTTTGGACAATTTTACTTTACATATTCATTTCAATAATTTTTATATTTTTCATATACAAAAAACTTGAAAAAGTCTAAGAAAAAACAATTAAATGCAAACTCTAATACTTTAGATATTGAAGAAAATAATAGAATTTTCTAAACTCTTAATAATCTTTAAAAAAAAAAAAAATTTTAGTAATTTTTGAAAACACGTCTTTAAAAACGTGCTTTCAACTAAGAGGGGAGGAGTTACGTTCCCGTGAGAAATGCAATTCTGCATTTATGCACTTGCAATTCTTAGACTTTTATATTTCGTTCTCATGCAACATAAGCATTATTGAACTTATAAATATAACTAAAATGCATTTTGTAGTCAGTTCTCTTTGTACGCTTATGAATAAAATTGATTTTTAAAAATAATTTCTCGTGTTTCGAGTTGTTAACTTTTGTTAGTTTTTTGTCGTGTTTTTGATATGGCTGATCAATAATCTATAGCACAACTTAACATTAGATCGTTAATGCCAAAAATTGTTGATGTTAGAGAAATGCTTTTATCTGACAAATTCGATATTTTATGCCTGACGGAAATTTGGCTAACAAATGCTATAACTACAATGTTATTACTATAGACGGGTACAGGCTATTAAGAAGGGATAGGCGTGTGGGGCGGGGTGGCTTCGTATGCATGTATATCAGTAATTTTTTGAGTTTCTCGAGATATGACTGTGGGATTGATTCAAATTTTGCTTTTGAAAATATGTGGATTAAATTAAAGGTGGAAAACAAAAACAATGTAGTCGGGGTTTTGTATAGACCCCCAAATGAACCAGTAAACTCTTTTTTTGATGTATTTGATGAATATCTGGCATTAATTAGAAGTAAGTTTGACTGTGTCATATGCTTGGGTGATGTGAATATTGATATGCTGTCTCAAAATACTGCGATATATCAAAGATTTGAGAATATTTTGAGTGGTTTAAATATGGTACAAATAGTTGATCAACCCACCCGAATATCACTAAATAGGATTTCTTTACTTGATGTAATTATTGTTTCGGATGAATCTGCTGTTGCAGGCTCGTATGTAACTCCAATGGATCAAGGCAAGTCGTTCTTCAAAACCTTTTAATGATATTTATAGCCGAAAGGATATAAATCAGAAAATCGAATTACTGAATTGTTACTTACTAGGACTATTTGACGCCTGTGCTCCGTTCAGGACAGTACGAATGACAAAAAAATATTCACCGTGGCTAACAAACAATCTAAAACTGCTTATGTCGCTTAGGGACAAGGCTCGACGCAGATGGCTTCGCAGTGGATCCCACGCCCATCATGAACACTATAAATCCATTAGAAACTACACTACTTTCGCTTTTAAAAATGAAAAAAAGGCTTATTTTACAGATAAATTTCGAAGAGTAGGTACCAATGGTATGTGGCGTGAGTTGCGCTTGCTGGATATTACGAGAGGGAGGTCGGACGTACCTGAGCAGCTAAAAGATGTTGAAAAATTAAACGATTATTATATTCTATTACGGTCACACTGTGCAGGATCGCGAAATATTTGATTTTCAGCCTGTGTCCGAGTTTGAAGTCCAGAATGTGTTATATAGTATTAAGAGTAATGCGCTGGGGCAGGATGGGATTAATATTAAAATGTTATTATTATCACCTAACCTAAGTGTTTCCTGATATCTTGAAGGAGACTATAGTATTATCCTTACCAAAGATTAACACACCAAAGAGTTTTAAAGACCTTCGCCCTGTTAGTATTTTACCAACGCTTTCAAAGCTATTTGAATAGATAATAGACTCTCAAATTCGAACATTCGCCTTTAGTACTAACATAATTCCAGCAGTACAATCAGGATTCAGAAAATTTCATAGCTGTGAAACCACTCTTTTAGCTATAAAAGACGATATTTTGCGAGCCAATGATGTTAACAAACTTACACTTTCAACCTTAATTGATTTTTCCAAGGCCTTCCATACCTTGAATCACAATATTTTATTTGCCATGTTGCACTATTTGGGGTTTTCGAATTCGGTAATACAGTTTTTTCGCTCTTATTTTACAAATAGAAAGCAACGTGTTAAAATTGCTAGACAAATTTCTAGGCCGTTAGGTCTTTTGTCAGGTGTGCCTTAGGGGCTGAAATAATTAAAGCCGTTAAATATTGCCAACTTTATCTTTACTTAATATGAAAAACCGTAGGCGCTTACACTCAGCTATACTCTTTCACAAAATATTACTTTTTAAACAACCTGCATACCTTTACTCTAGGGTCACTTTTCGATCTGACGTGCATACGTTAAATCTTCGCTTCAGGGGCCGACTCACACCTCCCGCTCATAAACACTCATTCTTTAGGTCATCATTTACATACCAAAACGCGAATGTTTATAATAATCTCCCTGACATATTAAAATCGCTCCCATTACATTTGTTTAAGGATAAACTTAAAAAACATATGTTAGATAATCAAAGCATTTCTCTAGCATAAGTCAGAGTTTTCTTCCGTTTGTACTGCCTGAAAATTTTATTTTCTTTTTTTTTATCTTAATTTTGGACCAAAATCGATTGGGTTAGTAGTTTTTAGCTACGCCGCGAAATCACAAACAAACCGACGCATTTAAGAAAACCTATTTTTGGCGTCTAGGGATGCTAAAACGTGAAGATATGTAAAACGTGGGAAGGAGATTTTTTTCAGGATTAGAAACATTTTATTTGTCGTCATTTTGTTCAGGGATCTTGAATTCATACCAAAATTTTATCAGATCGTCTCTATACCACAATTAATTCTTGCACAAAATTTGAAATCCATCTATTAAGTAGTTTTTCAAGTTGAATTTTAACATATTTCATTAAGTCGCCATTTCGTTTCACCATCTTGAATTCTTATCAAAATTTTAGCAGTTGATTCCTACGTAAAACTGTATTTTTGTGCAAAATCTGAGTTAAATTGGAAAATAATTTTTTAGTAATAATGTTTCTAAATTTCACTAGGTCGCCATTTTGTTTCGCCATACTGGATTTTTACCAAAATGTTACTAGGTCATCCCCATGTGATCCTTAATTTGTATGCAAAATTTAAAGTCAAATTGTTAGTAGTTTTTTAGCTATGCCGCGAACAGGCAGACCGACTGACGGACTGAATCGAGAAATCATGTTTTTCGGGATCTAGGGACCTTGAAACGTAAAGGTCTGAAATATCTTCGACGTTAATTTGTTTACGATTACAATACTTCCCTTTTATGAGGGAAGTAAATAAGCATTAAATAAAAAAATCCTTTTCAAGCAAATCCTGGCAAAAAGTATTATCTTGGGGTATTCTTTTAGCGGAAGTAGATAGTTTTAATTAATTTTACAGGAATTATTAAGACCCGATTATTTGTGAGGCTTTTTGTAAAAATAAAATACAGACATCTTTGGCTTGTGTGCAATACGGATAAAAACGTGCAATGTGCTTTAAAAGTCTCGTCATTTGTTATTTGAAATTAAGAAGTTTTGTTTTTCTTTTGTTTAATTAGGTATTCAAAAATGTTTGGGTTCCAAACGATTTATAACAATGTGTAGGTACAGAGTTCTTCCATACTCTGAAGTCACAATCCTAATAGAGATAACGTATACTTTTATAATTAAAATATTCAGCTACCTAAAATAAATTCAACAGCTTACTTTCACTAAAAAAGAGCCTAAGATCGAACGTTCGAAAAATATAAAGTTTAACTCTTTAAACCACTTTTTCCTATATTTCTATTAGAGTACATTTTTTAAATATCAGTTTTTGGGATGTTTAGCTTTTTAAAGTGCCCTGGTAGTGTACGGTAAGTATAGGTACAATTCAAAATTGTGTATATTTTAATTAAAAGATAGCGAACGTTCAAAGTTGTGCGTATACTGTAGTCTATGTAAATATAATTATAATGTCTACATGTATAATGTTTTCGAGGGCCTCTCTCCTTTCTCCGGACTGCGGTACGTCAAACAGGGTAGAGTTCCTATATGTAAGATCTTTTTTTGCTTATTTGTTTATTCGAGCCTGAATCATAGTACACTGATTTTATAACCCGTGACCCAAACGACTAAACTAATTTTGTAAAACGGGGGAGAAATGATCTGTCTTGATTACGCGATAATTTTATTACAATTAAAAATACAAAGGTCAGAAAAAGTTGAATGAATTACATAGTGATGTCATTTAAAAAATAAACCATATTTTCCTTTAAAATTTATATGGAAATCAGTAAGGAAACTATAAGTCCAAAGTAGAGCATAAATTAAAACAAAATCTTAAAAACAGTTACTTCTTGCCTCTTGTATATACATACGATTACGAACGATATATCTGTTCCTTTACTAACTCTTAAAAAAATAAGATCTATTAATTTAATTTAGTAAAAGGGAGGTGCTTTTTAAATTGTGTATTACTGTCATCCATTTACTTCAAATTTTGTTAAAAAAGTAAAGTGTCACAAGGGAATGAAATGGTAGCATTTTGGTGAAAATCCAATAGAGTCAAAAGAAATATCGGGCCAACAAATGTCGCTCGAATTCATTATAGCGGAACAAAATGGCCGCCTAATAAATTTTTTAAAATATCATTATCAAAATTAATTAAACCCAAGTTTTGCGCAAAAATCAAGTGTCATATATCGAACGAAATATATTTTGAGATTAATAGGTACATAACTGTACTCTCGTTCAAGCAAAACTAAAAAATAATAAATAATAAAAAACAAAGAGTAGAATAATCGTTTTCTTTGGCGGTACTCTAGACTTTTTTGTTATTGTATGGACTAGATAAATACTTATCAACCAGTTCATCAAGATTTACTTCTCTAGCCCTTTCGTGCTTTATTGAGATAACAGCTAGAGAACTAAGATGCTGTGGTTACAGGAAGGACAAGAAATAATTGGAATGCAGAACACAGTTCTGGTATACTACTGCGAATTCACGAGTTGTATTAAGGTTTTTAATTTTGTTATATAATAATTATTTTATCTGAAGCTCAGTTGCTAGTTGAGAAGTTAAATCATTTGAATATTTCTCCACTAATAACTGAGTTTTTTTCAAAATTTCTGATTAATTTAATTTAACCAGTATCTGCGGATTTAGAATTAAAAATGTTGAATAAACTGTTTTGAAAGCAGTAACTCTTTTATTTAGCTGACTTTTGTCTACTGTCACTTCCAAATATTTCATAGAGTTTGTAATTGGCTCATCGGCTGCAAGCTCATGAAAAAACTTCTTCACAACACGAGTTCCTTTACTTTTAAATTGAGTGTTAATGCCCTATTTGATTGAGGTATCTTTTGATAAGTTTATTACTTTTTTAAAGTTTTGTCAAGTTGTGTCATGTTCTTATCCATCATTTCAATTAAATTAGTAGCTTGGTCTATATCAATGTCACACCGCTGTAAAGATTTGGAAACTATATTAATATTTTCAGAAACACCTGTGACAGCTTCATCTCTATCAGACTTATTTTTCAAAACTAGAGCTAAATTGGACACACACTTCAAGATCAATAATTTGTTTTTATAGAAATTAGACTAACAGCTCTAGAAGACCATCTAGTCGGACACAGTTTTTATAAAGTTAACGCGATAGTTCCACTTTCTTTGATTAGAGAATTTAATTCTCGCCACGGAGGTAAGCTTACCCTAAACATAAAGAAGATGGATTATTTCACAAAAGTTCCTAATTCCTGGGATAATGTTCGTAGCATCATTTAGAATTAAATTTAAACTATGTACGCATTATTATCATTTTCAATGTATCCGATGGTTGCAAAAATTGCGAAATCTGTGATTTTTTTTACTATGTGAAAAAAATATTTTATTTGAATACCCTTAATTTAGAGGCCTCCTAATAGCTGGGGCTCCCCCGCGCCTACTTAGTCACCATCAAAGAATACATATTTCTGACTAACCGCAATTCTGATCTGTAAGGACAACTAACCAAATGATGGACCATGAATGAATAAATAAAGACATATCGTAAAGATTGTCTATGTTATTGCCTCTCAAAATCGTAATTTTTGAAAAAAACTCTACTCTAAAATCTTTATTTATAATCAAACATAAGATTCCTCGAGTTAAAGCTTTCCGTCTCTTGTCAGAGCTTAAACGAAAATTATGCATCGCAGATTTTTTGAGAAATTGTTTTTCCGTGACAATATGTGGTATCTTCGATAAGAAACTTCAGCTCTGGGTATTACTATTGAAAAGACTGCAGTTGTTAATACAGTCTTTAACATTTTTATAGTTTCCTCTGTTATATTAAAGAAAGAAATGTTAGTCAATTATAAAACTTAATTTAAATACGTTCTGAAAACAAGGTACTAGTATTAGTTTAAAGTTTAAAGACTGGATAGCATACTTAATGAAGTTCCATTTGGTCTTCCACTATATTTATTATTGATGTTTTAATTATTAGGTATTTTCGTCTGTTTGCATTGCGATGCCTGACATTTTCCCTGTTGTATCATAGTAATATGCAAGTATTCACTAAATTACTGTGTTAATAAAATATTCATTGTTTTAATAACATATTTTAGGAAGCAAAATAATATATTTTACCTTGTTTGTGTCCTTTAAAGTTTGTGTATAATATTTAGTTAACCCTCCAAAATGCCAGTTAAACATGTACTGTTTTTTTCACATGCTATACAACAACTATATAATGAGAGTTAATTATTTGGTGAAAAAAGAAATATGGTAATTAATCGTTTTCTTGTTTTCAATTATTCGGCGTTTTAAATAATAAGAAAATTTGGCAACTATTTTTAAGGAACAAATTCTGAAATTTTAGAATCAACACTGGCGGTAATACACTTGTCTAAGATCTAAAAATAAATTAGTTTTTCTTGCTATTAATACTAGTTGACAAAACCTTTAATTATATAGTCATTGCTGAGTTGCAAAAGTTTTACGATTTTCCCTGAGCCTCAAAAATTTGCTAAAAAAAAAGTTAAAAAATGACAGTTTTTTACTTTTAATCAGCACCGACTTTGTCAGTTTAAATTAAACACCGTTTAAATAATTGAATTAAATGGGTTTATCGTGCTGATATACCGGTTTGATACCCATATTTTTAAGGCAGCTGAAAAAATTGCCAAAAGAGGTAGTGCGCTAGAAAGTGAGAGAGAACATTCGAACTTCTAAGTGAAGTCAATTACACGTTTTTCAAAGTTTGTTAATGATCCAATTAATATTATTACTATTCTTTTAATGGGTTATATGGATCAGTTGGTAATGAAACCCAATGTTAAGCTGCCAACGTTTTGGAAAATATATTCTAATTCAGGAATCACCTATATAGGTATTAACACGAGTCTTAATTCTATGTGTATTTATGGTGTCGTCAAACATTGTCCCCGCTATCTATGTAAGTAATCTCCTATATGTGTAGTAATTTTATAGTGACTGGTGGAACCCACTATAACTAACCTTGAGAAAAGAAATATATTTTCCGAAACTTTGGCAGCTTAACATTGAGTTTCATTACCATCTGACCCATATAATTCAATAAAAGGATTGTCAATTACACTGCCTTTTATGGCAGGGTCTTTGGCAATTTTGTCAGTTGTCTTTAAATATAAGGGTATCAAACTTGGTGTATTTATGACGAGCAAGACCAGATCCATATAATGAAATACTAGCTGTTCCGGCAGACCTTGTTCTGTCTTTTCCGTTAGATGGTGCGGTGAGTTTTCTGTAAAACTATAAGAATATGGGGCGCATTCACCACATCGTCTAGAAATGTTATTAAAGAAAGACATGAAAAATATGGCTTGTGTTTTAAATATATAGATTGCAAATACTATACAGGGGTTCTATTAAAAATAACAAAGCACAATGGAGAGAGTGCCAGGCCGCATGATCTAGCGAGCTATAAATAAAGTTCCTGCGCGCATTCAAATGTGCATCCAACAACAAGGAAATTTGTTTGAACACCTCATTTAAATCATTATTTTTATTTATTAACATAAAATAAATTGTTACTATTAGACTTTTTTTACTATTTTATTTTAAAAATAGGTAATTTTTTTCTTTGTTACTATTTTTTTTATAAAGTAAATAGATTAACAATATTATAAAATTATTAAATTTAATGAAATACTTGAGAAAAATCCATGGCCACCTTATTTTATATTATTAATTAGCTTTTTTTCCACTATCTAAAACTATTTCACACACGTGTTACATATCATTTTAATCAGAATTAAAAATGCTTTTAAAAAAGTAAAAAAAAATCCAGGTCCGTATTTAAATTTAGAAAGTTGATGATGGGCCACGAAGGACGAAACGTCGGATTAAAAATCTGACAACGCCATTTTGTAGAGGAGAAAAAACTACAATAAGAATGTGGTCTTAGTTTTTTTTTATCTTCCAAAATAAAGTCGCAAAAAAATAAATTCAAAAATCGTCAAAGTCGAAATGGTTCGGAATATTTTTATTTTCTCAGCGGCATTCGATTGGGCTCTAAAATGCGCAACTTTGCCAAATTTAAACTACCCATCTAGCTCTTACGGTTTAGAAGATCCCCATGATGAGCATCGAATTTGAAACACCCAGTACATTATTATTACGTTTTAACTATACCTAACCAGAAAGCCTGTAGTAACGAAACTATATACGATACATACATTACAATATTGCAAAACATAGGCTCTAAAAGTACTGAAATTTATACAGCCCTAGTCACTTGATGTTAGGTCATAGTATTGTTTCTTAGTGTCATAAACTTTTTGAGATAAATCGTATAAAAAAATAGATGGTTTGATTTGCTGGTTAGCATTATTCTGTCAACTTAAAATTTAACCCTAGATACACAACTCATTTTCTATTCGTATTCTAAACTCCATGAAGATTATACATAAAATTATGAAGACCGTTATCCCCCAATGAGACAAGATTTTTTTAATAATTTGGTAAAGAATGAATATGGAAAGTAAGTATCATAAATAAAAAAAGTTTTAAGGGGGAACTCGCAGTATTATGGATCATTTGCAAGCCTTCCGCCGCTGCAATATTATGTTAAAACTATAAGAGATATGTATTAGCTTCAATGTGATTTCAATAGGGAAATAGGTATAGTTGGGCGGTAAATGCGATTTTTTATGAAAAAATCTAATCCAGAATTATAAAATAGAAGTATATTTGTCCATTTTCGACCATTTTCCGACCACTTTTTGACGCAAATGCCGTCGCATATAATTTTTTTTCCCACAAAATGGCTCTTTACCGGCTTGCATTGATCCTTTGTATACGTAACTGCAAAATTTGAAATGGTAAATCTTACCCATGTCTTTGTATTTCTGCAGCATGTGAACCCTTTTGAACCCATTTTTAAACGAAATGTAATTTAAGTTGCCTATACATAACACATTTTTTTTAGGTCGGACGCTAGTTTTTCACTTTTTGCGTGCAGTTCTCCCTTAAGTAATATCCTTTAGCAGTTTGTAGACTTTTGCATCTCGATCAATTGACTCCATTCAATTGACCTAACGTAACGCTGCCAATCGTTACTTAACGAACTGTCTGTTTCTAGCGCATTTTTTTTTTGGGAAGCGGATATGTCAAACTCATTAATATTTTTGGCATAGGATGTTATAAAAATATAATCGAAATATAATCGTACAAATACTACTTCTATACACATTTGGGTACGTGATTAGAATTTCAGGAGCATTTAAAAAGCGTCAGGTACCCAAATGCGTTATATAGTCCTTCTAATGTTGTTTTTTCGAATATCTAATCAACCTTCAGAAACTAAATCTAACTTGTCAACATATTTTTATAATGACCTACCAGAAATGAAAGATACCTTGTGTAAGAAGTTACAGAAGCGATAATTTCCCAATAGCATATTCTTTTTTAAGGCATAATTTAAGAAGAACTAAACAGAAGAATAATGCAATGCGCTTTAACACAAAAATATTTAGGTCATTTTCTCATTAACCTACTTCAAAAAGGAGGAAGTCATCAATTAGATCCTAGATATTTTTTTATATTTGTACATCGATTACTCCGCGATGGTTTGACCAATTTGGATGCAATTTTTAGGGAATATTCAGGATGTTACCGATGTTAAATGTCGAAATTAGCGGAATGACGCCATTTTTAAATGTATTCTCGATGTTATATTAAACATTATATGCGTTAACTAATGCATTAACCATTCTGTCAGGAAGAAAAAGTATGTAAGTTACCATTGTATATTGCATATATATATATATGGGCAACCCCCGGCCCCCCCTCCACCAGCTCCAATCCGGTCCGCGAGAGATTCAGAAATTTCAAATAACGCGCAAAGAAGTTAAAAGATTTAGCACACATAGTTTATTTGTAATTACTGTCAACCAACCTAAAACTGTATTCTTCAAATCAAAAAGACTAAAATCGATAAGTGATTTTATTAAGTGCACATTACCCAGGAGACATTCGGGAAGCCGCCCCATGACTGAAGCCGACCGATGATGGAGCACTCCGAGCGATGCGTTATGAATAACAGTTCGCTCTGAGGGCTCGGATCGAATATTCGCGTACGATGGAGATTCTCGATTCGAGAGTATTTTAGTTGCTTATTGCGGGTAATATGTAAGCCGCTCATCGCGTGTGTCAAGTCATTACTTCTTAACAACTGATAAGAAAATACGCGGGAAATATTCAAGCAAATTCAGCTCAGAAGAAAAAAAATCTATCAAGATGTCTGATTAAAAAAAGCGGAAAGTGGACACAGAATGTCGTCAATCCCAAAACAAATGAACTGATAAATACTTTTTTATCATGCACAGTGGTAAACCTATGTGTTTGTTGTGCAACGAAACAATTTCTATTTTAAAAGAATACAATATAAAGCGGCAATACTCCAGCAAGCATTTCGCTGACTATAATTTACTTACAGGCCAATTAAGAAAGGATAAAATTTAAAAACTCATTACCAATTTAGGGAAACAGCAACAAATGTTCCATTCACAAGGATCAAATCTAGGCAGTGTTGTTAAGCTAGTTTTATAGTTAGTTCCAAAATAGCGAAAACATCGAAGTCATTTCCGAAGAAAAGTATGCACAGCTGTGAGTTTTCGCATGAAAAATAATTTGTACATTCGGTAGCACACATAAATGTGAGCATTTTTTGTCAAGCATGAACATTAATAAAAATAAGCATCGTATTCGGCTTACAGATGTTAATTTAGAAAACACTTTGAGCCTATCTACTAGTGATATTGACACCAATATTGATCATCTTGTTTCTCAGCTTCAAACTCAAGTCTCTCATTAATTTTTATTTTATTTTTCTATCTGTTTTTATTAATTTGTTTTTTATAAAATGTGTGAATTTTTATCGCTTTTTTATTCACTACTACCTACTTATTTCTTACCTATGGCCGGTGACTTGATTAAGTCCCAAAATTACGCCCTCAGCTAAGCAAAGGTTGCCCATACCTTGTATATTGTATAATAAAGACATGTTATTATACAATGATGTTACAAAATAGGATGCGGACCCTGTGGCTATTTGATAAACTTAACTTTTACAATAAAACTCGTATAAATAGAATTAACAAGGATAAAATAAAAAATTTAAAAAAAAAATAAAACCGGCCGAAAACTGCACTAAAAAGTAAAAAAAACTAATAAAGACAATATGACTGGTGGTATTAAACATCAAAACATAGTACATAAATATACTTTTGTTAAGTATAGTATTTAAAATAATTATTTCGCCGAATTCACAGAGTAAAATTTTCAATATAAAATAAAATTATTTTTCACTTTTTAGTGCATTTTTTTGAAGTCGGTTTTATTTTTTTATAACTTTTTTTATGATTCGGATTTTCCGACAACAGTATTTTATTTAAGAAGGAATTTATAGAACAATGTAAAAACATGGCAAAATTTCCGAAATAATTTAATAATTAAAATAAATTTTATAATTTGTCGATGCAGGAAAAAATCTGATAATATGTGCCAGAAAAATTTAATGTATAATTTTGCTGCAAAAAATGGTAATAAAAAATAAACTGAAAATCGTTACAATGAAGGTGATATACCTTACTACTTATTACTTATAATTTTTGAGCAATTAAATGGTAAATTTTCCATAGAATAATAGCAAAAAAAACTAAGGGTCATATGGGGATGACCCGGTAATATTTCGGCAAAAATCCAATAAGGTGCAACAAAATTATTACTAAAAAAAAACGAATCCAATGAAGCAAAACAAAATGACGGCCTAATAAAATATTTAAAAAATCAGCATGAAAAACTACTTATTAGATTAATTTCAAATTATGTGCAAGCATTAAGAGTGATATAGAGATAAACTGGTAAAATTTTAGTATGAATTAAAGATGGCGGAACAAAATGGCGGCCAAATAAATTATTTTAAAATCAACTTAAAAAAATCTTATTTAATAGACTTCAAATTTTGCAGAAAAATTAAATATGATATAAGGATAAACTGATACGAATTTAACATCGTGGAACAAAATACGGGGTCCTAAAAAAGCAGTGTAAAATCTACTTAAATTTATTTCAAATTATCAAATCAAGGGTAACATAGGTAGGAATTGGTAAAATATTGGCACGCATCCAATATGGTGGAACGAAATGGCGCCCAATAAAAATGTTTGGAAAGACAGTATATATATATATATATATATATATATATATATATATATATATATATATATATATATATATATAGAATAGCCAAAATATATAATTTCTGTAAGGTGCAAAACGGCCTACAAGAAAAATTGCCTTTGATTATGTCACACGGTACCGTCCTGCAATCATGATTTCTGCAGTGGTGGCTGCTCAGGTGAAGTAGGTGAAGTGCTACTTCACAAGGAAAAATAAACAAGCAAACATTTAACTATATTTATTATATATCTCTTAAAATTTAAGTTTTTACATTCATTTATTCACCTAATTGGCAAAAAATAAACTGTACATCTCGAATAAATATTTTACTTGACCATTGGCGGCATGTCTTTTTAAAACTTTCAATCGAACTCTATTATAACAACTATAACAGTAGCGCAAACCGCTTCGACTTTGCTGGAGGTGCTATGTTTAGTTTACGATTTTCCTACTACGTTGCCATGACAACACGTACGTGATGACGTCGACCGCATGGAAGATTAATGTTAACCAGCGCCATACAACGCTCTCGGTGAATTGCTAACGCAGTACACTACACCCACGTGTCGTTCAGTTTGGGGTGGTGGTTTATTTTTATTTTCGCAGATTTCGCTGCAACCGGTTAGTTCATTTGCAGTTTACTTGACTGTTTTGTGTTATATTTATTTATGGTGTTGTTATAACTTTATTTGGTGTCGGGTTTATTAATTTACATTATTGATGAATCCGATCACGGATGTGGTTTGCATTTTGTTTGAAACCGCATTTAATCGATGGAAGGAACAAGATCAGAGTTTTAATCGTCATCCTGGTTTTCGGCGTACAAATGGTTATGTAGTAGTCAAATATTACAAAAATTGTTTTGCTGGTCTTGTTTACAAGTTTCCAATAAATATTCAGTGTGGAATAAGGAAGGTATGTTAAATATATGAAGGTCTTTATATAAACATGAGGACTCGGCGGAGCATTTAAAATGCGAATTAATGCTAAAAACATTTGTAAAAAATCAAAGCACTATAGCTGACATTTTAAAAGAAAATGCTAAACTATATAAAATAACTTTCAACGAAAACGTCCGATTAAATAGACTATTTATGTGCTTGGTAATTGACGCAGTTTTGTACCTTACAAAACAAGAATTAGCCTTTCGCGGCCATGATGAGAGCAGCCAGTCAATAAACAGGGGGAATTTTAAAAAACTTTTAAGTTTATTAATATCGAGAAGTTCCCAAGAACTAAAAGATCATCACAAAAAATTAAAAATGTTTTTACTGGTGACTCGAAAACTATTCAAAACGAAAAAATTAATTATTAATTGAATGTACCTGAATACATTTGTGATTATTTAAATGATCATGTAAAAAATGAAATAATGAACACACAGTTTTCTTCTGTGCAAGTGGATGACGCCACTGATATTACGCAAACCCCCCAGTGATCCATAATTTTAACGTTAATTCAGAAGGTTCAGTAGTTGAGAGAATCTTAGGATTTTATAATGTCAGTTCCGATAGAGAGTCGGAGAATTTATATTCTCTATTGGATCAAATTTTGGACTAATTTGACTATAAACATAATTAATAGGGCAATGTTACGGTGGCGCAAGTGTGATGTCTGGCCATCTAAATGGCCTTCAAAAAAAAAAAAGCGCTGCAGACTGTATTTGTCCTGATGCAGCAAAGTTTAAAAATATTTCAAAATGTCGAATTTTTTTGCAAGCCTTAGTGATATTCCCTCATTTTTTCATCACTCGGCCAAACGAACGTTTACATCTGCATCTACGACGCGTATACCAACAATTACAGAAATTCGTTGGTCTTCAAATTCGAGGTTAGTAAATGTGATTGTTCAAGTTGCGTTGTTCAAAAAAAATCGTTTTGACATTCATTTTTGCATATCCAATATAAAACGCTGTCGTGAGGTACTCTGTAAAAAAAGAAATGAACATTTTTTTTAATACCATGTTTGATAAAGCGAATTCTATTACAGAAATAAATCATTACAAACTTGAGCTTGCTAAGCTTTCCCCTGGAGAAATTAGGGCTAAGTATAGAACCCTTTTTTATGAAATATTGGACCATATTTTAATGGAAATAACACTAAGCTTTCAAGACAATAACACTAAGACTTTCAAGACAAGATATTTTAACCAAAGCATATAAAGTATTTTTCCTTATTTTGACAATACCGTCAACAAGTGCTTAAGTGGAAAGAAGTTTTTCTTGCCTCAAACATGTAAAAACTTATTTAAGAAATACAATATCTCAAAAAAGACTTACTCCTCTAGGCAATATTTCAAATCAAAAGGAATGTCTGGAGGAGATTAGGGCAACTCATCCATTTTATGAGGATGTTATAAATAAATTTGCTACTATGAAGGATAGGAGAATTAATTTTGTATACAAAATTTAGGTAAATCGTAAAAAAATATTCTACCCCTTCCACATATAAAAAAAAATTCTGGAAAAAAAAATTATTGCGATATTTTCTTGCTTCATTTGCACTTCGCTTACTTTTTCACCCGCGAGCCGACACTGGGTTTCTGGGCCTTTACCCTCATCAGACAGGCTTGTACCCAGGGAATTCTGAAACGACTAATAAATTGCTCACGTGCAGAAATTATATATTTTTGTTATTCTATAGATATCTTTTCCGGACAAAAATTTCTGATAAAGATGTGTGAATGTGCATTTTTATCGATTTTAGTATAAATATATATATATATATATATATATATATATATATATATATATATATAAATATATATAATATATATAAATATATATATATATATATAAATATATATATATATATATATATATATAAATATATAATATATATATATATATATATATATATATATATATATATATATATATATATATATATATATATTATAATTCTAATGATAATATAACCTAGGGTAACTTCAGCTAGAGAGCCAATGGTAGGCCAGCACTCTTGTCTTTTTGCTCGCAATCTCTGTAAAGATAAGTGTTAGGTAACTTCATATTAAGAAGGTGTTTTCTTGTTAACAGTTTAAAGGGTTGCCGCTGCAAATCGCAGATTTCTCCCCGATATTGCTAGATAGGTTCAAGTCGTTGCCGTCTCCTTGTGGGTGAATTAGAATCTCCCTAACAAATTCGCTGCTATTAGTTTCTTCGCACAACTTCTTAAATTAACTGTGAATATTTTCTTTAACAATTTGTACTATGCGGCTTTCTATGAGGATTAAGGTAATGTAATATTGCAAATGATGCTTTCCCATAATTGTCGTTTACGTCTTGTGAATTGTCTTCTTGCTTTTTTGTTATGCTTTTCGGTAATTTTATAGTTTTATTATATTAATCTTAGATCTCTAACTATTTCACGAAAATCCACAGAGCCAAGAGATTATTATAGAGGGTTATAACACACAAAATATTGTTCATGTTGGTTTGCAGCCTGTAGGTAGTGGGAAAAGCGTAGTTTCAATCAATACGACAGTTTTAATTTTCCCCTAGAGCCTCGCCTCCCTCTGGAACATTAGGAAGCTTGTTTTGGTGATCATGACAAAGCAGCTGTTGTTCAGATGCTTTGACTCGAGTTGAATTTTGATTCCTAGTGGTTCCATATGAACAATCGACTCTCGATCGTCCAAGTCCTTTGAAAAAGTTCTTCTGCCGCTGTAGCGGTCTCCTTAAAGAGGCAGGCCTCAACATCTGCCATCTCACGGCCCCGTACAAGCAGAACCTGGGGATCCCCACTATTAGTGACCTTACGTCAACGAGTATAGGGCAACTTTCACATATATGTTCCATCCTAGGGGAGCCCCATTTTGTACAAAGATCATTCTGACTGTATTATTATTATTATTATTTATATGTTATGTTGTTGTTAGAACAAGTGGTGTTAGATAAGGCTTGTTTAACTTTGGGAAAAATATGTTTATAAAATCCATAATTATTTCGTACATGAATAAACTATTTTTTTAATTTGTTGTTTTTATGGATATTTAAATATTAAAGATTTATCTATTTTGGTTTTTATGTAAAACTTTTCATACTTTGTTTATACAGTTGGTAAAATTTGAGTTTGCACAAAATTTTTGCTTATAAAATAATGCAAAATGATAATAAACAAGTTAGTCAAGTGATATATATTACCTGTCAATCTGACATTTTCTAGCAAATATTGCACAAATTACCTTTTTTTTTCAAAATTTTGAAAAATTATAATGGAAATTTATGTTTTTTGATTTCATACCTATATACCTATGATCAGTAAAGTGTGCTTATATGGGACATTTTTTAATAAATAATTTATCGAGTTAGTCGTTACTTGATGGAAATTCATTATCTCTAATATAATAAACAAACATATATATTTGTTTAGTAATTTCCACTAATTTATTTTCTTTTGACAGCTGTTTCCACACACTGTGTCTTTTTCAAAACCCAACTTAAACTGACCTTGGTAAAATTTGAGTTTGTACAAAGTTTTTGGTTAAAAAATAATGCAGAATGATAACAAAAAAGTTACGCATGTGATATATATTACGTGTCAATCCGATATTTTCTAAGAAATATTGCCAAAATTATTTTTTTTTCAAAATTTTGAAAAATAATAATGGAAATATGTTTTTTGATTCCATACCTATATACCAAATTTAAGTACCAGCGCACTGTTATTAATAGAAACGTGGGATAAAGAATTTAACCAACCGTTAGGCTCAAGCAAGGTTTCATTGGCAAAAAGAAAAATTTATCTTAAAACCTGGGAAGGTGATTTTTTTTTCAATTTTACCAAAATGTTATCAGGCCATCCCCATGTGACCATCAATTTTTGACTAAAATTTGAAATCAACCAGGTAAGTATTTTTTAGCTAAGATATACAGACAGACCGATAGACCGACGGAATAGAGAAAACACGTTTTTCGGCATCTAGGGTCCTTAATACGTAAGGTAGTCTAGTTCACAAACTCAAATTAGTGTTAGTTCTTGGTACTCGCAGAAAAAAATAGGAGCGAGGACTCACTGGATTTGGGATGATGACGTCTAGAAAAACGTGCAAAAATTTCAACCCCGCACATAAACAATTTTAAAAGTTATTAACATATTCAGATTTAAAAAAGCAGGAGTTTAGTTTTTTGCTAATAACTCGGAAACTATTAACATTTAAGACATTTAAAATAAATATAATAATAATAATAATAATAAATAATATTTTCTAGAATTTGAATATCCCACCGAAAAAAAACTCTTTGACTGATTTTTAATAAAAATGAGCCTATTCTTAATTAACAATTTTTCAATTTTAAGTCGGATAATTATGGTTAAACAAAAGCCACTAAAATTATTTCGCTTAGTGGAGACATCACAATTATAACCGTGATTATGACACTGAGTTGTTGTTGATATATTAGTTATTAATTGCTAACAAAAAACCTTAATTTTTTAGTTTTTTGTTAGTTTCAATATTATTTATTTTAACTCAACAATTAAAAACATCGCAATGCCATAATCTCATATTGTAATAAAGTTGTAATAAAGTCTCCAAGAAGCAAAATAATTTTAGTGGCTTTTGTTTAACAACTATTCGACTAGAAATATAATACTTATACAAATAATTAGTGAAAACACTTTTTTTAGCGGGATATTGTTCCTTCAAGTGTCATATGTTTTTTTTAATTAATATTTAATAGTAAAAAAAACATTTTTATAGTTACGGCCGGTCTTGGGACATCATAATCATATTTTCAATATTAAATTAAGATTAGTAATAATATAGATAGAGTTCTGGGGCTCCCAGTGTGGGTTTGGAACTTTTGCACATTTTTCTAGACGTCATTCCGAACTCAGAGAGCCTCCACTCATATTTTTACTAGCAGTATCAAGAATTAAAATCATTTTGAGTTTGTGGACCAGACTAAAGATCTGAAAAAAAAATCTCGGAGGGGGATTTTTTCATGATTACAATATTTCCCTTAGTTATGAGGGTAGCCTTAACCAAAATATAACCAAAGTTTGAGGGTAGTCTTAATAAAAATATAACCAAAGTTTTATCGACAAGAAAAGTGACAGTACAAGCGTGTAATTAATAGTCTATGAGCTATTAGACTGTACCAGAATTATATGATCGCGATAGTACATTTAGGTAACCTTTATAGTAGTAATACTTTCACGAGGAACAAAAATGCCGTGATGTAGGTAACTAACGGTTTTAAAGGTCAAATCTTTTAAGATAAAGTCAAAGCGACAAATTTCAGACCCTGTCTATTCTCTTATGCTTTCGAGGCACATGTTTTAGATTTTTTTTAATAAGGTTTGTTTAGACTTACCACTTAACAGTTGTTCCAAGTAAACACATCTGTTATTGTGGTAATTCGGATCCCCTGCAGTCGCGTTACCCACGACGAACCCTGTACCGTCGCCTTCAAGAAATTCGCATTTCTCCGTTGACGAGGCAGCCATCAAAGAGAGACGGGCCGAGAGTTCTTCCACATCTGAAAAAAAGAAAAATATTTATTGGGTTATTCTCGAAAATAGATAGTATTAGATTTACAATCAATTGTTTTGCGTTCTCACCGAATGATTAGTTTTGTATTTTGAGTCCTATCTAAAACTGAAGTCATTGTTTCTGCCTTACTAATTTTAGAAAAAAAAACTAAATCTATCTGAGGACTAGCCTACATGACCTCACCGCTATTTCTAGTTTAAATATATATATATATATATATATATATATATATATATATATATTTTAAGCAGTGATTCGCGAGTATTCTTTCTTTTGAAAGTATAATTTTATCGAAAATCTTTTTTCATCTCATTCATTCATTCTGTATTTGGGCGTTGGTAATGGACAGCGTGTGCTTTTAAACGTATTTTATATCAAGATGTATTCAGTTTCTTCAATGCACTACACTAGACCATTAAACTGGAAAATTGTTTAACGTAGTAGTTTTCCCTTTCCGTTGGCTTCTACAAGTTTGTGATGTGTTGGATAACTGTAAAGGAAGAAACCAGGTTTATTTTCACAGTTGACCCAAGTCTACGAACAGAGTCGTTATTTTATTATCCCAGCAACTAACAGCTCTTTGAGAAGGTACCGGACTAAGAACGCCGAGCCCAACAAGTTACAACCTACAACAAACTTACCATTGAGCTACCTAGGCTCTTAAAAATTAAATCGGAGTATTTATTCGCCTGTGAAACTTTAATACAAAATGTTGCTTTCCTAAAATGGAACTGGATGGCTTAAATAGCTACGATAGAAGTGTCATGTATGATATTTGTTGATGTTATTTATAAATACGGTGTGTGACACTGAAAATGCAACACCTTAGTTTTCCCATAAGATGCAATACAAACATAATGTGCTATAGTTCAATGTATTTTTCCATGAAAAGGCAGAAATTATAGTGATAAAGAAAACAGAATGTCAAGAAAGAATTGGGCTACAAGTTTGTTGTAACTGGAATATGGTATTGAAACTCGTGCTCTTTACAGGGAAAATCAGAATTTTTGTGGTAAGCCTCCCTATTTAAGTAAACGGAATAACTTTTTTCAAAAATTCGTATCACCCTGTAAGCATGGCCAATTATAGTATCGTGTTCGAGTGGCAACACACACTGTTGAGATTCTGGTTTTTAGACACTCTACTTTCTTCCCTTTTAAGAAAGATACCTAACAGTTATCATTTTTGGAAGCTATATACATTCTTCACTTTATAAAAAAAAATATATATATATAAATTCAATATATTAGCAATATTAGGTTGATACAATTTTACTAGTAGATGCAAAAAATTAGTAAGGCAGCTTGGCTGACATTTTTTAATATATGTATTTTTATATTTTGTTCTGGTAATGAAAAAATATATTTTCGAAAGATTGACGAAGGATACTGACTTTTTGTGTTAGTATATTTGATATTTTGGTTGCCAGATTTTTATGCTATTTACAGTAAATGTGCAATTAAATCTGTACTATTCGTTTTAAACTAAATTTAATATGCACTGTTAGGACTGTTTTAAAAGAATAACCCGATTGCTATTTCTATTATGTTTCGATCGCACTTCAGCTGATTCAAAGTTTCAAAATTAGTTGAGAAATTGCCGCTGCACTGTAACCCTCTATTGCGTTATACAATTTTAATACATTATGTTTTAAAACACTAGAATACGCGCTTTTGTCAGTAACGCACTAAAAAGAACAAAGTAATGTAATTTACTTAAAATATTTTGTTACAATATATGCATTCTACCTTTGACAATTCAATGACTAGTCAAAAAGCGTGGGGCGTTTTGTCCAAATTAATTAAAGTATATGCTTCTCAAAGAAATTAAAAAGTAACTGAATTGTCAAGGGTAGAATGCATATATCCTAACAAAATATTTTAATAATAAATAAAATAATAAAAATACCTTTAACATATTACTTGTAATGTATTAGACTCGCCAACCCAACAAAATGAACCCAAACTCGAGGGGAAGGTACCGTCGCAGGTACCATTTGATACCTTCGAGCTGATTAAATAGTTGAAATTCAAATGGTTGATTTGATGCCAATAAAAGGTATAAACAATATTTTTCCTTAAAGCCCAACATAAATTTTAATTATATTATATAATCTATATGATCCTCCTTTAAAAAAAAAATTTCAGTTTTATTTTTGTTTTCAGGGGCTATTTATCTATTTATCCCTTTAGAGTAATCTTAAATGAAAGAAAACATTGCTTTTATATGATAAAAATAAAACCAAATTGACGTTTTTAAAAAACATTTTGTTTTTGGGGAGATGTTTGATTCCCCGGGACTGTGCATAAAAGAAACCAGAAAATTTTTATATACAAAGAGAAAAAAAACTTGACGAACTTTGTTTCACCGGTTTTTAAAAAAGCTAAACGGTTTTAATTCGGGTTTTTTATTTCATTCTCCTTGAGTTAATCGTCTTCAATGGGTCAAAATGTTTTTATATACAAGAAGATAAATAAAATTGACGTTTTAAAATAAATGTTGGTTTCGTTCGCAGGAGGGCTGTTTCATCCCCTTTGGACTACTCCCCAGAGTGGAAAACATGTTTTCATTTACAATAATTGTTTAGTTTTACAATTAATTTTGTAAGACAATACTTTTTTAAAATTGCACTTAGACCCTCCAAGATACCATATTAATAATAGAATATGGATGGTAGTCCATATTCTATTATTAAAAAGTAGAAAAGTAGCATATTTTTATTTCAAGATTCATTATTTTTTATGTTAAATATAGATATATGTAATGTTCTTTGAAAACTACTGCACTAGACCTAATAAGTAAATAAAATAAATTATTTAAGACAAAGCAAAATCCTTCTTGCCGTGTTTTAAATATAGGACTATGTGTTTGGTTAGGTTTTTAAAAGTATGGTTAGTTAGCAGAATTTTTATTTGTTTTTTTTTTTAAGTTACAAATGAGAAAACTTTTGACGGTCCATTTAATATTGCCAAAGCATGATTGAAAACGTTATCTTTATTTTAGGGAAGCAGGGTGCAAAGGTAATCAAGCTGTAGATAGATTACATATTTTCTTATATCTCGGTGTTAAGTTGTCCACTTAAATGATTTATTTGTGTTTAGTTTTGCAATTTTTAATAGGTTTTGCATTTTCTGAATATTTGTATATTGAAAATAAAATTGTTTGGTTTAAATCTGATTTGTTTTGCTATCAAATAATTCACAAAGATAGATTCTAAAAAAATACATTGAAATAATTTCATCTCTTATTAATTTATTCTGCGGCGACATTTTCTTTAAATCACGTTCTTTCCACTTTTAGTAATGTTTTCAGTTCTAAAACGCGCGGTAACGTCAAATTTACTTAAACAAACCGAACGTCGAAAATCTATAAAACAGTGCTTTTAGCAAAACATGCTAATTAAATTGTGATTTGATCCTAAATTAAATATCAATCGACGATGCCGTAAAACCAGAAATCAAATAATATAATTAAATTCAGTTTTATTCCAATTTATAAACGCCACGGTAAAGTGGAATGATTTACTGATTTTCCTCTACCCACTTAATGTTAACAAATTAAAATTCCGAAACTTGATTTGTTTGACAGGTTTGAGTACCACTTGGAGTTAATATATGACAGCTAGTAATACCGAAATCTTTCACCTATTACTTCAGCCACACTCACGCGTATTTTGAACAGTTAATCAGTCACTGGGACATCTACAGATTTAGTCTGGAGAGGGATAATGGGTGATTAAAATTTTTAGTCACTTTCATAAATTGTGCATTCATTATACATTTTTTAGATGACTATTACGCGTATGCAGACAAGACAAAAAAAGGTGAGCTGAAGCCACCATCTTGGAAAATAACCTCATAAATCCGGATTTTGGCATTTTTTTTGAAAATGGCTTATGGTAAAGAAGTTTAAAAAGAAATTTTAAGTATTTTTAAAACTGGTAGATAAAATATGACTGAAAAGAACTTGCTTGTCTATGCGCAACGTTTCGACTAGAGGTACACGTTATTTGACACGTTGTGGTAACCAACAACAGGGAGAATGATAGTTGGACAAATAATTTCCTTTCATTTTCAAGAATCTCATATATCTATTGAATAAACCCTAGAAATCGATGGAGGTCATCTCAGCAGCTATAGTTAACACAACTAAATTCGCATACAGGGTTTTCATTTATATTTTGACACCTAATTACAGCTTTAACTATAGGAGGTACAAAAAATATAGTAGTTATTAGTAGGATTTTTCTTTTATTATCTTCTGAGTATATCAAAAATTTAAAAAAATTGTTAAAAAAGTTACATATCCTATATCTTTTTAAATGAGAGACCCTGTAATATTCATATTTCATTCTTATTGATTATATCGTTTGGATAGCTTTATCTTTAAAGGCAACTGAAAAAATTGACAAAAAGATGAGCCATAATAATGTATTCCTATTGATTCCACATATAGAAGGAAATATTCCCCCCTCTATCCCTAACGCATTGCATCTTATGGCAGGATTTTAGTCAATTTTCTCTATAGCTAAAGCCCTAAGTATGTGTCAAAAAATAAATAAGAGCCTTTTACATGTCATGAGCTTGAAACCTGAATAAACTATGGCAATAGCTTGTGTCTTACCCGATGTTTAATCTGGTTAACCTGACTACTTTGTATCAATTCACCAGTTTTTTCTCGAAGCGTTTTTGCGTATTGGTTACTATTTTTGAAGCTCACTGCCGTATAGTACTAAATGGGTATTTTTAGGTAAATTTTTTTGAATTCTTAGGATTTCGGAGATAGTTCGGTCTATTAAACATTTACACAGTCTAGAATTTTCGTCAATAAGTTCCTTTTTTACTTGAAATAAATTTAAAACTATTCTTTTTTCAACTCCTGTGAAGTACATATTTCAGTTTGCGATATTAGCCTATCTAAAAAACTTCATTAAACGTTATGGCTACATGTTGTAATTTGGGTTACGTTGATAAAATTTAATTTAAAATATGACAGACTTCCTGAAACCGGCTAGTATAAGATGTAGGATCAATTTCTTATCGATACAAATGGCAGTAGACTACATTATAGATTTTTGTGACAATATTTCTCAGTTATTCTGCCCGAAAAGGTCGAAAGAATTTAATTACTCAAATTACTAGTTTTCTTGTTATACATGTAACAGTCAAATTTTAAATTAGTAGCTTACCTCCTCTCAAAATATTAGCGATATGTGGAAAGAAGATTATATTATAGAAACGACTGGAACGTATAATGAGAATCAACTTTTAATGGCCTTATTTACTTACTGTAGTAGTTTTCAAATCGCTTTTTGTAAGATTCAGTCTTACTATACTTTCTGATTCTTTCCCATACAGTTAACATATTATCCATTATAATTAAAAGGGTGGAAAAACAACTCAATTTTTCTCCTGAATATTCTTGATTTTCTATTATCCGGAATAGGTTAAGCTGGTTTGTTAAGTTCCCTCCACGTTAGAAAGGAAGATATTTCGTCAGTTTAGAGTCAATTGTATCTACCTAAAAAAAGCAACTTTAAAAACCTATTTCGTATGTGTACCTGTTGACCCCTGTTCTCGTAGTATATGGAAATCAGTACCGTATGCCTTATAAACCAGGATGCTGAAAATATTAATAGAGTTATAAGAAAGTTGCATTCTGTGGAATTAGTGGCGGCTGGTGGTCAACTTTTCAGGGGGGTCAACACATATAAACCACAAAGAGTCATCTGAAAAAAATCAGACACACGAAACAATAAAATGCCTTTGTTACTTCGCAATCGCATGTCCAGGCACATAAATCGTACATATTTCTACAAAAGTAACGATTTACTTCTATGTATTTGTCTTTACCTGTTTGCTGAATTTTAAATTTCGGCAAAGGTGACTACTGATCTTAAATTCGAGTCGTTTCTTAAAGTTCAGCTCGCCAATATAATTGAAAACGGATTATAAAGTCTTATTATTCTAAAACACTGTGGCTACCTTTCGTTAAAACCATAAAATCAACAAACAAAATGTAAAATCTTCGAAATGAAATCTATAAAAATACGTAATCGTAACCACAACCTATCACACGATCTTATAAACACATCAACTGACAAAAATATTTAAGTTTCCTGGGCGCGGCTGTTGACCCAAACTTTGCCAACGTAAGCCGTATCTTACCTATCCGCTCCTATGCGAATTTGATCGGGAACACTTGGGAAAAACTCGCCTCCGTTTATAACCACGAAGTCAACGCGGGCCGCCAGCCATGATCGATTCCAAATGAAACGAAACCGTTCCGGAGATCGCGGTGCGAGGCATGGATAGTGTGTCGCGGAATTAAGAGAACGGTCAGCGAGTTTATACGCTTAGAATAATAGAGGGAATTACCAAATTAAAAAAAAATGAAAAAATATAAACTATGTATTATTTTATTTATTTATTTCTGTTTGGAAACATTTTTATTGGGGGGTCATTGACCATTTGACCTAATGGAGGAGCCGCCACTGTGTGGAATGTTGATTCTTTCTTATTATCTAGCATATTCTCGACGAAGAGTTTATGGAGAATTTCAGATGAATGGTTCGTATGCAAAATATTAATAATGAAAATATGATTAAATAAATAAAGAAAATTGATAAAGAATGGTTAATAAATTGATAGAATCTTATTAGTCCGTTGAAAACAATTAACTCCATCATTTTAAGTAGTTATCAATCAAACCTTTGGTCTTTGTAGTTGGGTGAGAAAGCATGCATACGAGTCAAGGTCCTTATTTTTCCAAATGGAGCGTCTAAAGTACTATTCTACTAAACAAAAAAAAATGATTCTCCAAGAACAGCATGAGTTTTTTTTTGGTTTAGTATGTACATTTTCCTGGTTTTTATGGGCTACCGCTGTTATTAGCAAATATGGAGGATTGCCGTTTTCGAGATACGAAAATTGAAAATGTTACATTTTGACGAAATTGAAAATGTTACATTTTGGAACCCACTTCGTATCTCGTTTGACTTACTTGAAATGTAAAAATTGGCTCTTTTTTACTTAGAATCCGGTAGCGTAATGGACTTTTTTGTTTTTTTTTTTTTTAATAGGACACTGTATATTTTTATTTAATATTATTCAGTTGATCATAAACTTTTGGAAAATTTATAATATTTTTTAAGTCGCCCAATAGTTTGCATTTTGTGAAAAATATGTTATTTTTTTTATAAGGGTTTGTTACTGTATCGAAACAAGAAATTTAAATATTCGTAAAAATGTTTAATACATAATACTTATTTTTAAGCTGTAGTTATAAACTTTTATTCTAATCATAATAATAAAATAACGTAAACAACTACTTCTACGTAATTTTAAGACTAAAGATGTTATTCAAAATGATTTCTATTTTGCCCTATATAAATCTTCATATTTTTCGCAAGACAGTGAAGATAAATACTGATCTTTCTTGTATGAATTACAAGAATTCTTCGAATGCTCTTCGCGTGGCATTAATTAATTTATCTAGTGTTTGATGTCTTACCCTATATCTTATATTTTTAATATAAGCCCATAAGAAATTGTCCAGAACACTTACCAAGACGATTTGTCGCTATTCATTTTTCATGTCTAAATGCTGCCTGTAACGGAATTATGAGTCAGTGATCTGCCTTGTTGAGAGTATATTTTACGTAAGTTGGCTAAAGGCACATTTAGTAATTCCAGTAGAATAAGATTTAGTAGTAGAAAATATCGATCTGAGGTCAAGCTCCCATGGCATAGATGAAATTATTTTTAACCAAATACAAAGCAAGAAACATTGCACACAATGCACTTCTGCCCTGTCGTTAGCGGGGAAATATAGACGATAGCTACTCACCTACCGATAATCTTTAGTTACCGATACATAGTTATTGCTACCTATCGATAGTTTATTGCTACCTACTGATAGGTGCGACAAAGGCGGCTTTAAGAGACATTCCTAGGAAGACGTAACGTACTGTAAATAAATCAGCAATTCCTGACCTTCATAAATATTTAACCCTATGTAATCCATTTAATAACTATCGATAGTTATCGCATATCTCTCAGTATTATTATATGTCTATCGGTACTTATCGGATAACAATTGATAATCGATATTTTTTATTTACCTATTGTTATTCGATATGTCGATAACCTATCGATAAAATATTCATCACTAGATCCGTCCAAATTATTTTTCTATAAACGTCAGGATCGTTGTCGCATTGTTCTAGCATTGTACTAGATACCAGCTACAGAAATGGATGTAAATTTTGCACCAATCTGAATTTAAATGGTTAAATGTTGTTTCCCTAAAATCGTTTGTATCCGACTCTTTGAAACACCTATATTTTGTTCAACTTTGCACGAAACTCGAAGGTTCTGCATCAGTCGACTCCAAAACATTACCTTACTACTTATTCCTCGTTTTCTTTGTTTTAAGTTTGGCTTCGCGGCTTAGTAAAGGATCCATAATTAAGTAGATTTCTGTTCAATCTAAGAAATGTAATGTTAGAAGGTTGTTTTAGTTCTGTCGCGTCATTTACATTTTCGTTATATTGTGCAAAGCAAGTCATAATGTAATATTTTTTGTTTGGTTTCTATCTATTTTTTTATATAAGAATATGCAACTCTTCCTTAAATCCGGCTTAAAAAATAGCTTTCGAGAAGTAATTTATTTGACGGGGTAAAACAAGTTTCTATTGTTATTTATATGCGGTCCCACTCACAGCCTTCTACCAAAAAAAAAATTAATCTATTTTTCAAAAATCGATGGAAAATTATATATCAGAAAAACGGCAGTTAACCGTAATAATCATACTACGTCATTAGATTATACGTAAAAAAATGTATAAAAGTCGATTCTTACCCTTAAAACGAGTTAAACGATCTCTCTCTGTATCTCGGAAACGAAGTGGGTTATGAAACTTCTGCATACGGCATGGACAGTTTTACACAAAATCGGTAAATTTCCTCTATCCTGAAATATATATATATATATATATATATATATATATATATATATATATATATATATATATATATATATATATATATATATATATATATATATATATATATATATATATATATATATATATATATATATATATATATATATATATATATATATATATATATATATATATATATATATATATATATATATATATATATATATATATATATATATATATATATATATATATATATATATATATATATATATCTGTATATATATCGGCTCTTCCTCTTTGATGGCGAGGACACAGCGTCGCGTGAACAGATTTAATAATTAGTAAATAGCTTTCTGGCAAGTATATATCAAATTATCAGTATATTAATGATTCTTTGTTAAAAAAAAATTTAAAAAAATCAAAAATATTTAGAAAA
This sequence comes from Kuschelorhynchus macadamiae, assembly GCA_030620095.1. Lineage (NCBI taxonomy): Eukaryota > Metazoa > Arthropoda > Insecta > Coleoptera > Curculionidae > Kuschelorhynchus > Kuschelorhynchus macadamiae. The sequence goes on from JAUTXW010005309.1 coordinate 114,010, forward strand.
AGGAGAAATAATGTGTTGAAGGTGATTACAACTTTAGTTTAAAAGGAGATAACGATTTTCATGAAGCATTTCTTTTACTTTCATCGTAAAAGAAGTATTGTAATAATGTTATCTTAATTCCGTCGTCCTATCTGTCTGTCGATCCCTCTGTTCGTCTGTTTGTGGCATAGCTAGAAAAAACTACTTACTTTAAAAATTAATGATAATATCGGAATGATCTGGTAAAAATCCAATATGGTGGAACAAAATAGCGACCTAGTGAATTATTAAAAACATATAACTAAAAAGCTACTTATCTAATTTACCTCAAATTATATAGCATTAAACTAATCAAATTTTGGTACGAATCCAAGATGGCGAAACAATATGACGGTTTAATAAAACATTTAAAAATTTAGCTTGGAAAATTAATAATGTTGTGCAAGAATTAAGTGTGATATAGAGATAAACTGATCAAATTTTGATACGAATTCAACATGATGGAACAAAATGGTGTAAAAACTACTTATTCGATTTATTTTAAATTATGCCCAAAAATCAAGTGACTATGTGCAGAACTAAATTGGATCACACTCCACTATTCCTATTAAAACGAAATATTCAGGGAGGGAAGCTCCGGGTTAAAGAAATTTACGGACTTTTTCTTTTATATTTCCTATAATATTCTACATCTTGAAGATACCGGTAGCTAATGCTTCCTTAAATGCTAAAAAACTAAAAAGGAGCTAATTAATAATGTGATAAATGAACGAATTAATTAATAATGTTATTTATTTTTAACCGTATTTCAGATTCAGTTTTTTCTTAATTTTTTCAATTCTTTAGAAAATTGTATCCATTACGTCTACAAAATGAATAAGTAAATTACCAGGCAGCTATAACTGTTAGGAAAAAAAACAGCAAGAACTTATTACTTGAAAATTTCTGTATACCAGCCAAATAAATTAAAAACATTTAAAGGCAATTGAAAAATATAATAGTTGTGTCCGGAGATAAAAACACTGAACACCTAAAGCTTGGCACCTTATATTATATCACAATATACCTTGTAATTACCGCTCGCACAGGCGGTGATGAAAATGAAGAAAATACATTTCTTTCTGACGAGACTACCATCACCGTTAGCATTTCTGAGAACTATAGGTAGTGGTTTTATAAAAATATAATTATTCTTTGTGAAGGAAAATAAAATCAGTACTATCCGAAAACCAAAGAAAAAACTAATTTGGTCTAAATGTTATGTAAGAGTTTCATTATAAATTGATATTTGCGGTATATATAATTATTTAAATCTTAAACTTCGTTCCAATAATTACACCCACATCTACAAACCTAATTAAGAACGTAGGTACTCCTTTGAAAGTAAAACGGTAAATATATCAATAATAATAAAAATATCCGGTGTTTTACTGCCAGATATGTTATTAAAATATCATCAAACGGAAACCAAAAGTCATAATTCATTTTTATATTTTTGTATATATATATTTCTGTTTTTATTGGCCACCTAGAAATTAAATAGGTAAGTATTTGATTTAATGCTACCTTCATTTTAACCTGCCAATTTTTCAACATACCGTTACCTTACAGCTAGAAGGAGCCTCATAAGCTGACACGGTTCATTATTGATTTGATTTATACCAGGAAATTCATGTAACACTGAAGGCCCTTTTTTTGGGCTGGATTATGTTAATCGGTGATTGATACTAATACATTACATATAATTGTTAAAATTCTGAGAGACTTTTGGCATAAACAGGAAAATCGCGGATTAGCTGAGGAAAAAGTATATTCTATTGGGCTGCATTTTGACAAACAATTAAATTCTCATATGAAGACTTTTCAGAGAGTAGAGTAATATAGCAGGACTTTTCTCAGAACTGCCCACAAAGATACTGAACTACGTAATTTTTTTTATATAAATCTCTTTCTTTATAATACCTACAGGTGCATTAATTTGTATTTAAAAGAGCAAATGATGAAACAAAAACAAGATAATAGTTCTAAAAATCGGTAAATTTCTTTTACCCGGAACTTCGCTTGTTATGAAACCCTGGGGGTATCGGTCCGTTAGTAAAAAAAGAAAGACTTGTGACCTGGATTTTTCAAGTCACATAAATTGTCAAATTTATAAAAAAATATTTTGACGTTTCGGAAGAATACACTTGCCTTTTTCAAAAATTTGCAAACCAAAAAAAATGAATTTCTTAATAAAATCACATCTCATAAAATTTAAAATTAACCATGAAACGTAATTATTCCATTAAGAAATCATGGTTCTTGGCATTTATATCGTGTCAAATTGGATTTACTATCCAACGTTTCGCCTTCGATTGCACGAGGCATCTACAGGGATCTTTACTCCACGAGATCTGAACACTGAATGAGCTCGGAGAGATTCAGGCGGGCTTTTAAACCCGACTTGTGCCCGCCGAAGCGTGACGCTGTGTTAAGATCGGTTTCCACGTGTGATGTAGACCGTAACCCGTATCTCTATTGAAGTTTTTTGTATGTTTATAAATTTCAATAGATACTCTAATTTTTCGTTTATAAAATCCTAGAACCCATGCTAAAACCTTGGTTTCCTTTACATTTTTAATACAGCCAGTAGTATATTGGTATTCAGTTACAGCAGAATGAACAATTTGTTTCTTTTTAATACATCGTTCATATTCCTTAAGTCTTCATTTCCCCACAGGAGCAAGGAATTTTATATTCTCCTTCTATTTGAAAAGGTACAACATTTCGGGGACCGCATGCATTGTCCAATCTTCTTATGTGTATTGAAGATTGTACGTATGTTGGACCGCCGAAGTAATCGTCCGATTTTGTCTGTAGTGCCAGGTATGTAGGGAAGAACAACTCTACCTATCGGTGGCTCCTTATCATTCTCCTTTCGCGGAGTCGGATTACTATATCTTTTAATTGAACGCATAATATCTTCAGGGTAGTATCTCTCAGAGCTTCAGTCAGTTTCGATATTTCCGATGTTAGAGAACCTTGATCAGAAATCGAAAGGAGTCTAAATACTACTAAGTTAATAACTGATTCTTTTGTGCTGGATGGTGATGGAAATTTGCATTTAAGTATCTAATTGTATGCGTCGGTTTTCTATACTCAGAATGTCGTAATGTACCATTTTTCTTCCTTTGAACAAATACATCTAGAAAAAGAATTGTTCCATTAGATTCAATTTCCATTGTGAATTTAATATTATGATGTTGTTGGTTAATGTGGTCCAGAAATATGAAGAGATTATCTTGTCAATGAAGGCAAACAACAAAAGTATCAATTCCATATCTGAACCAGTGTTTTGGTTTCAGTGAAGCGGATGTTAAAGCAATATTCTCAAAGGCCTCTATAAAGATGATCCTTGTAGATGCCTCGTGCAATCGGAGGCGAAACTTTGGATGTAATTGCAATTTGACACGGTCTAATCCCAAGAACCATATCTTAACTGACCAAAGCCGTGAAAGCTTCTGTTCTATGTAACTAATCCATGTTAAATAGATCGAATAAAAAACAAAGGCATATTTTCGTTCACGAATCCACGCAAATATACAAAAAACAGATAAAAACAATCAGTAATAAAATGTGATCGTCTCTTGGCGACATCGTATAAACTAAGTTGGGATTTTTACCGTTTAGCAATATTTTCTTCTTTAAAATATACGTGATTGGAATATACGGGGTTCATGTTGGATGAAGCTTGCCTTAAATAGTTATTTATATTATATCATAATACATTCTGTTTAAAAGGTCTATATCCTTTTTATCATTTATGGTTTACGCCGAAATTGTACAGGCTTTTCATGAAGAAGCTAGGCAAATTTTATGAGCTCATGTTTATACACATTATGCCGACATTTCATGAACCGATTAGGATCTTCGCGAAAAGACGGATTTTACCGTTGTCATAAAATATACATATATTACAAATTTCATTAGTTTATTACTATATTACATCCAATTTTTGTGCAAAATTTGAGGTAAATTGAATAATTGTTTTTTAGTAATAACCATCATTTCCTTATGCCGCCATTTTGTTCCACCATGTTGGATTTTTACCAATATGTTACTAGGTCATCCTTAATTTTTGACCGAAATTTGGTAAGTAGTTTTTTAGCAATGCCGCGAACAGATATCCAGACAGACCGGCCAGCAGACCGACGGAAATGAGAATAATACAAGTGGCGAAACGCGCACATTTCATACGAATATGAAGTTTGATGTCACGAGCCGAAAACAAGTGCAACAAACACGAGTATGAATTGTGCTTTTCGCACGAGTTTCGCACTACTTTTTCTACGACATGTGATGCATATAATTTGCAAAGCACCCTTTCTTACTATGTGACCTCACACTGGGCGAAATAATATTTCTCAAAGTTTGTCGTTGCGCCACACTCTCGACAACAGCTGAACTATTGATGACGTGTGACTAGTTCAGCTATTGGCTACAGTGTGGCGCCAGTGTAGACTGTAAGAATAGAATAGGAATCGTAGAAAAAAAACACGCCTTTTGACATCTAGGACCCTAAAAAGTGAAGATCTGTAAAAACTTGGCAGGACGATTTTTCTACGATTACAACACTCCCCTTTTACGAGGGAAGTAAAAGCTTATTAAAATGATTCTGTTAAATAAGCCATCATGATAAAAATCTCTAAAAATAGGTTGCTAAATGGCAATCCTTAAATCGAGTGTGATTCGAACTATTGTACATTTCACGGCTGAACAGATTGCGTTGGTCTAATTTTAGAAAAACCGTGGAAAATCTTAAAATTGGTTTTGTAATGGAATTATTATTGAAATTGGCTTTTTGTCGTTTTACGACTAACATACTAAGCACGTTTCGTAACATTCTTTTTGAGGCAAAAGAATTATACGGAACTGTTTGAAGGTTATTTTTTCTAACGACATTGTGGTAAACTGAAAGAATTATGGCGCTATTTGTCAGAATAGTATTATATTTTAAGTATCGGTGAACTGTTTAAAATAATAACTTAATAACAGTTTAGTTCAGTGGCGTATTTAGGGAGGGGCCAAAGGGATAATAACCAAAGCAAAATGGCTGAAAGTAAAAAATATTTTATAAGGCATTACAACGCTTATTATAAGTGTGAATCTTTTTTTAGTCACCGTCGCTAGTCTCTAATTGTCATGAAGGTTACGTTGTGTTGACAAACAAAAACCAAAGGCTTTTTTTTAGTCGTCAAATATAAATGCTGGTTTAATTTAAGGTAGATAGGGTCTCTGAGGCTAGCTTTTAACACAACTTTATATATACTATAAAAACACTGTTAAGTAAATGACTTTAACTGCATATTACTGCAGTGGTATGTAAAACTGTATTTAATATTCATAGTAACAAACACCATTGCTCTGCCTTACACATGTATATAGTCCAAACATCTATTTATTAAATAATTGTTTCAACCACAAAACAGACCGCAAGGCACATGTTAAACATGGCATTATTTATTGTTTGTAATTTGTGTACTATTGTCTGTATTTATAATGTAGGAACATACGTATACGTATTTATTTCGACATTGATTAATTTTTGCATTATGTAATAGGAGGTTTGTTTTTTTTCCTTCTGTCCCATTGTATAATGTTTATGAAAACATTTTTTCTGGTGGTAAACAGAGTACTATTTTTTATTTTGCAAAAAGAGGGTAATTGTCGAATGAGGTAAAGAACCAAGCAAGCACATTATATATAGGATTGTAATCGTGAAAAAATCACCCCTCGAGATGTTTTCCGGTTCCCACGTATCCTGATACTAGAACCCTGGTTCCTACATGCCGAAAAACATATTTTCTCAATTCCGTCAGTCTGACTGTCTGTCAGTCTATCCGTCTATCTGTTCACGGCATAGCTAAAAAACTACTTACCCGATTGGTTTGAAGTTTTGGTCAAAAATTAAGAGCCACCTAGGGATGACAAGGTAACATTTTGGTAAAAATCCAATATGGTGGATCAAAATGGCGCGCTAATAAATAGTTAAAAAATTGATACTAAAAAACTAATCAACCAATTTACCTCAAATTTTACACAAAAATCAAGTGTGATATAAGGATAAACTGGTAAAATGTTGATGAAAAGCCAACAAATAGTGGCCTAATTAAATGATTAAAAAGTGATACAATTTCATTTCCTAGAATAAAAATTCTTTTATGGAGGAAACTTACAAAAAAAAATAAAATAAAAATAAACTAAAAAATGGCGTACTAGAATATTCGAAGCAGTGGTTTTATTTATTAAGGTATGATAAGTAAATAAACGTTTGTGTATTTGTATGTACGGATGTTAGATATATAAATAAAATGGATGCATGTCTTAAATTCGTATTTATGCATGCTTACGTATAACCATTCAAAAGTGCGGTGATTTTCGGCTTAACAAACACAATATAAAAACGCAGCAAGAAAAGATAGAAAATATATACCAAATGAATATGAAGAAAAATAAATTTGAAAAAATCGGTAAATTGGCCTTTACTTGGAACGTTAACATCGTATCGTCACAGTAGACTTCTAATACTTCTGACAACATATTGACATATCTTCTGTCTGTCAATTTACCTTCATAAAATATTGAACCAATTATAGAGCGCACTTAATTTACACATGTATATTACTGTAAATCATAGCAGTATTGATAATAGTACACGCAGAAGCGAAACTAAACTTCCACAGAACTCGTTGCTGTGTAGATAGGACGTGTTGTGGAGCTGATGCCAAAGGTAAATTTAGTTCTAGCACAAAAATATGAAAATAAAGAAGTGAGAGAGAATGAAATTAATACAATTTCTTGAAAGAAAATGCATGCGAATTTAGCTAGTAAAAAGTTTGTTCTTTATCTTTAGTCGACTTCTAAGAAATATTGACTGAAAATAATCCAACTTCAGCTTTGCTCAGATTATGATTAAATAGGCAATGGAAAACAAATATATCTTACATATAGTAAGATTTCGTTCCGTTGATATCCATACAATGCAATTTTCAGATGAAAACTTCTTTAATGTTTATTTCAATATTAAATCTCTTTTTCTTAGTCATGTCATAATATTAAGCATCTTGAAATAAATCTTGTAGAATCGTTTTTCCCTGTAATAAAAATGATTTCTTTTTATACTTTTAAAGTACGACTTCTCTATAGCAAAAGTAAAGAAACACTACACTGAAAATGCATGAGTCATAAGTGTGCCAATAATTTCCTATAAATTTTCGAAAGTCTGTATGCGTATACAAAAGTCTTACGCTTTAAAGTTGCTTCTTTTGGATTCCTGATAACTATGTTTAAAGTTAAAAATTTTTTAAACTTTTACCGTTTAACAAATAAACCTATAAAACACTCAAGGGACGCTAAGAAGATAATTTATTATATGGTTTTCTTTTGAGCATTCCTGTATAATATATTTTAAGCAAACCTTGAAATGATTGAATATATATATATATATATATATATATATATATATATATATATATATATATAATATATATTGAAATATTTTTATGATTTACAATTAGGAATCTGTCCTCTGTCCACTTTTTATGTTATTTTTGCCAAAAGAGGCTGGAGAGATTCGGGCCCTTACCCGCGAAAAATAGTTAAAGGTGTCGACTTTGGCTTAAAAATATTAAAGGACAATATTTTTTATATAACTTTACCAGTATTCAGGATATTAGCACATATATTAGCCCATATCTAAACTTTGGAATGCGATGTAAAATAAAATAATTTCCTTATCGATTTACGGACATAAATAATAATGTGCCTGATAAAGCAAAAACATTATATTTTATATGCACGAGGCCCCGCATACCAGGAACCCACTGATGCTGGTGATAATAGAGGCCAAAGGAAACTAAGCCTCTGTAAATACGCATTGTGCACTTCGTGAAAATTACCCTCTACGTGATCGTCTTTACTTTCTCTCTAATCTGAAACAATCAAAATAACTACAACAACATTAAAACGAGAAATTGCCTGTAAGCGATTTTTTTCCTAAAGAATTGCTACTTTGCTCATTTTAGAATCCAGACATAAATTTAAAAACGTATCTAGCAATATATTAGTATTACAGTTATTAATATTTAACTAACTAATGTATTTAAATAAAGTACCTTTAGCAGCGACCAATTATTAATGAAATGTGCAAATCTTTTTACGTATGTGGCGATAAACTGCAATTAAATTTCATCTAGACATGCTTCATTTATTCCTATATAGGTGAAGAAATGTCAAACTAGACATATGCAGTACTGATGCAATATGTATAAATTGTGGTAATTTATTCTCTTACGTATACCTGTCCTACCGCACAATGATTAGTAACTTAATAACAATTTTCAGATTTATATCTAATTTTTTCATTTTTCTCATTATTGTAAATTTAGGAATTGTGAAAAATAAAACATTTTAATAAACGTTTGATCATTTACAGAAATAAGCCAGAATAAATTACCCACATTTGAATTGAAAATAATTTTGTTGGGTTGCGTAAGAGCTCATTAATAAAAAAAAGATTCAAAAAAATATAAAATGAATCATATTAATAAATTAAAATATTTTGTGGATGTGGGCTTATGTAGCCAACATGTTATGATATGCTTAATAGTGCAATCTTTATTCGTTAAAATTAAGATGTTTTTCAAAAATTTTTCGGATAAGCATGTTCATCCAAACATCCTGATCTAAATTCTGTATCTATGTATTAGATATAGAATCTTTTCGACTTAGTTAATCTGAACCAAGGTGTCTAGAAAAACTGTATGTCGCTACCCGATTTCTTTTTGACTACTTCGTGACACAGTTAAACTAAGCCAAGGTTAGACCTTAGGATTTTTGAGAGCTTCCCTCTCATAAATCAATTCTGCAGGCCAAAGAAAAAATGTTTGCGGTCTTGGGATTTAATTTCTATTGTTTCACATCTCCCCTCTCGTTGGTCAATTCTGTTGATTATGAATATTAGTATCAAAGCCTACTTATGCAGGCTATACTACTACACCGTTGATGTTTAGTTCTGTAGCAGAAATTTCTTCTACGAGAGCTTCAAATTTTAGTTTTATCTCTTTGTTTTTCGAAGATTTTTACTGATTTTATGGTGTATTTATCGATCATGTAATATTCTCCTAAGATGTTTCTAACTTCTAAAGATGTTAAAAGACTAAATACTGCTAGATTTTGACATAAAAAGAGAAATACAAAAAATATTTGAAAATCGCATAAGGTGCCAACAAATTGTTTCAATTGGTTTTGTTACAATGTTATGGTTCAAGAGTTAATCAAGTGAAAAAAAAGTTATTATCAAAATTGCGTGTCATGTAAATCTTAAACTACTCAAAAAAACTGCTTCGAGAAATTTGTAATTTATACTGAGTAGTAGTATGCAGTACTTAGTTAAGAGAGAAACCCAGTCAAAACTACGTCGTGACATGCCCGAAAAATAGGCGCTGAAACGCTACGAAGTAAGTGAATTACTATCGTAGGAAGTGGCACAGAGAGGCAGCTGACCCCCAGATGCATCTCAAGTCTGTTATGAATAAGTTTTTTTTAAATTATTTGTGTCTTATGTCTATCAAACTGTTGTTTACTGTTCTATGTTACAATTTTATCAACTATGTTTAAAACAGTTTAAAATGGTATAAGTTTGTTTCTAGCTTTTTTTTTAATCACTTGTTTTTACTATACGGGCGTCATGTTTTTATCTTGCCCCTGTAGCGAAATACTCTAGAAATACCAGTAAATATCTGGGATAGCAGTCATACTCAATGAAAAATATAATTTAGGCCTCTGTCCGAAGAAATTTTTTCTGAGTACTATAGTTTTGATAGTCCTGTGGAGTATACAATAACTACAGCACAGTTCCATAAAAATCCATTTTTATATGCCAGATATTGTTATATCCATGAGCCTAGCTTCTTTCGGTAGCAAACGAATATCATAACGTCACTGCAACAAACATTTGCTTTAAGGGGGAACTGCACGCAGTATTATGGATCATTTGCAAGCCTTCCGCCGCTGCAATATTATGTTAAAACTATAAGAGATATGTATTAGCTTCAATGTGATTTTAATAGGGAAATATATATAGTTGGGCGCTAAAGGTGAATTTTTATAAAAAAGTCAAATCTAGAATTATAAAATAGAAGTAGATATGTCCATTTTCGACCATTTTTTGACCACTTTTTGACGCAAATGCCGTCGCATATAATTTTTTTTCCACAAAATGGCTCTTTACCGCCTTGCATTGATCCTTTGTCTACGTAACTGCAAAATTTGAAATGGTAAATCGTACTCATGTCTTTGTATTCTGCAGCGCGTAAACCCTTTTGAACCCATTTTTAAATGAAATGTAATTTAAATTGTCTATACATAACACATTTTTTTGAGGTCGGACGTGCAGGAGGTTTTCTCTAATACGTAGGTACCTTTTCATCTTACTTTGAACTTGACTAGACCTTATCGCTGGTTTTTCACTTTTTGCGTGCAGTTCTCCCTTAAGGTTGCTGTTAATTGCTTCTGTATTGTAATTAATCATAAGCATTACTATACATTTATTTGTCATAAATTCGGCTGCAACAACCTTTACGCTATATTTTCTATTTCTTGAGGCCTCCACATTGACCTAATCAGGCACAGATTGAACAAAACTAATCATCAATTTTCTCCGCAGAGGTAGCGTTTATTAGACTGTCAAGAGGGAAAGGCGGGAAAAACGAGAATGGTGGTGGATTATTTAATTAACCAATAGTAAAAAATCTCGTTTAAGACTCTGGTACAGAATTCACAGAACTACAACATAATTCGAAAACAAGTACTGACAAATCTCCAAAACCGATCACATACATAAGATAGGTAATATATTCAAAGAAGACATTATGTCTAATAAAAATTCTGGTGTTACTTTCCAAGGGTAAATGCAAATGATGTTTTGTAGAATGATGATTATCGGCGGATTCTTTGAATATGTTTTTACAATAAAATGTGTTGCCCTCTAAATAAATGGGATGTAAATATATTATTTTAATGAACAAAACGAAGTGTGAAAGAATTTCTCGAGAAAATTGTTATTTTTCTGAATTATCGAATTTAAAAAAAAAGTAACAAAAGAACTAATTCTCGTATGTGCTTTTGATATTTGTGGGTTTGTTAAGTTATTTAAGAAAGGCGGGTCAAGGGACAATACTTTTGAAAGGTAATTATTTTTTATATAATTTGATGATAAAATGTAGAGCTTTTGGAAACCTTTTAAACCAGGTATCACTTGAACCTCTTTCCTATTTCATTTTTAATTGGGAGAAGCCCAGAGTTTATGATCAACTATGCCTCAGCATATTTTTTATTTTTGTGCATTTCTGACGTTTTATAATTTTGATGTGAATATTGTAGTAAAAAATCGCTTTAAATTCAGATGTTTAAGATTTTTTACTGACATTTAATATTCCTGTACAACTAAAAGATTTGACTGACTAAATAATCAAAACTACCTTAACCTAAACTATGTATGCGACGGCAAACACTCCTTTTTGTAATTTGACGCTTTTCCTCTATTTGAAAATACAGAGAAATCTAAGTACAATTTTGCAGAATCGTATATGTTTTGTCTTAAATTCTTAAAATCAGAACTAAATAGCGGGCAGTTTTCTTTTCATAAATGAACAAAAATACATATTAATATATTTAATTTATTGATAGTAACTTTTTTGAGAACTGTCTGAAAACTATATCACTTTTTAGAAATTTTTTTGATATACAGGAAAATTTTGAATATGAATAAAATTGTTTAACTGTGTGATTACACCACTTTTACAATCAAGTTACATCTAATACTATATTTATCTGAAGTTTCATAAGCTGAATCAGTATCGTGATGATTATAAGATAAATTATCTCAATTAAAAACCAATTTTCTGTTCTGAACATAAAAAATTACATTACTACTTTACATTTAAAAAATTCCTAGTTTAATCACCCAACAATGGAAGAAGGCTCTCTAAAATTGCCTGTGTAAAGATAAACAAGCTCCAGTTTTTTAATTCTGATTACAAATAGTAAACTGTTTAGTCATGATTAGGCAATAAATAATATTTAATTGTCCTTCATTAAAAAGTACGCATTTGAAGATTTCCAGGACACTAAATATCGAGCTACTTACATAAAGCAATATCATAATTTTTAAGTTTTAAGGGAATTCCGAGAAAGTGCTAAAAAGTAAGATGAATAAATTTATGATTTATTTGCCACATAAAAAAAGCAAGGTTTGTTTAATGTAGCAATATGGTTCCATACCCTCTAATGGAAGATAACATGATACGGAGAAAATCACTAAAGACTTATTTAAAAAAATACGATTAAATATATAAAATCGTAAAAATATTAGACAAAAAAATCAATAATATATTTCCATATTTTAAAAAGTTTGCCACGAGTTTCTCCTTTCAATTTCATTTGTTAACATAAAAAATTATACATTTCGGTGAAATTATTATAAATTTGATCCCCGGATGTGTTCACAATATTCTGATTTTTCCGCTGACAAAGATGACGGTGAGAGAAAATATACCATCGTATTTAGGAAAAAATCATTAGCGTCATTTATGCTCAGGATATCCGTACTATTAATTTTTCATATTTTTGCTCTACCTGCGATATTTTAGCAAATAATGGCAAAAAATAATTTTGTTCAAACAGTTTTGCAATATTTTGTTGCACATGCATAAGGTCTAGCAATAATTAAAGAAAAGCCGACCTTCTTTCTAATTTTCCTGAGGTGTAACCCACCAGTGAACACTGCTATTTTTTTAGTCGCTGAATTGGCGTTTTCAGATTTGGATCCCCCAAACTAAATTTCTACCCACGTGCCTGATACAACGTATTAAATTGCACCAGAAAAGATTTTTCTTATGAAAATATATACTATTGGTCCAAAGTTATAACTTCAAAAATTAGTTCAAATTCACTGAAACCACTTTTCAATGCTTTGTTTGCTGGGTCCTTTATTGCTATCGTATTATTAAAAATATTTATATATTCCCTGGTTAACGTATGTTCTCGGCGAATAAACAGAATTTCTATTCTGCGAATATAACAGTAGACCATATTCGGTAATGTATTTTCATCAGGTATCTGTCAAATCAAAATTCACGTGAGTGCTATACGTCGTATACAACTGAGTAAAATATATAATTATTCAGTTGCATAAAATGTTTGCCTTGGAAGGACGTAACACGATATTATAAACGGCATCCTTGAAAATAATAATTAATCATTTATCTGTTAGTAAAAAAATTATCCCTATAACACTTAAATACATTCGAATATCCATGTTTGTCTCACAGAACCTCTGTAATTGGAATACCACTGCACACAACTATTTTACTCGAAATGTCCACTAATTAATTTTAGCTGCTCTAAAGCGTTTGGGTTCCGGAGAAGTATGGTTGCAAAGCTTAAACTTACAGGAATTGACGAAAGGGTACCATCAAGGGTGAAGACAAAAATCGTTTTACGATTCTTGGGTGGGGTGAAGACTGCGCTTTATTTGACAACACACTAAATATCACAATGACGGTTTTTAGTTCGTGAAGAGATTTGTCTGGTTAATTCCCACAATAAAGGAATTCTCGCACGCTAAATAGGCAAATTTTGACATTCTAACCGCACATCCGCTTAGGGTTTGCTCCTTTTCATTCATGATTCTTGTTGTCGAAGTACAAATAATTCTTCTGAAAGGGGCAGGTGGCTTCTAGCCGCACGAGATTGGGTAATAACAAGTCTGTGGTGCCCTTAGATGTTTTCGGCAGCACGCGCGCTACTCTGAAGGGTTTAGCGAGTCGCTCTTGTTGAGTGGTCCTGATAACCATCTGAACCTCTTCATGCTAGGAATTGGGGATGTCAATTCATATATTTTTTTTTATTAATAGATTTTTTCTCTTAATTGGCATATTTTATGAGTTGACCCATCGATTTAAAAATTACTTTAGTGGCACTATTACGCCTTCATAATCTCATATTGCAGTCGATACTGAGTTTCAACTTATTTCTTCTATATTTATTTTTATATAGTTTTTCCATCTCATAATAATTTTTAAGATACTCCATCTTATTCAGTTTAAAAACATAATGCCACTATTCAGTTCCTTCATTCGATTAAGAATTTGGTTCTCTGAAAATTCGAAGATATCTTTGCTGTTGCTTTTAAAAAAAGCATGGAAGTTATAATTGCATAATATTCTGATACATACTCTCTTATAAATTAAATTAGAAACGCATGACAGATGGCAGAACATAATTGCGAATTTGTTTTGCTATCATGCCTAAGCTTACTACTCATCGTATCATAAAAAAATAAACAATTTGGAATTGGAATTACTTTTCGATGTTTTCCTGCGATTGCACGAGCCATCTTCGGGAATTTTCAGGGTATAGGATCAAAACACTTATTATCCAATGTTCCGATAAGGTTTAGAATATAGGGTGAATACATACTGACATTACAATGAATAAGTAAAAATTGACTGTCTTGATTGCATGTGATAAAATATGGTCTTCAACAGTGGCGGCTCGTGGTGAATTATATTGGGAGGTCAATAACAAATTTAAAAATAGGCATACTTAAAATAAAAATAAATATCTTATCTTTAAATTGACTTTAAATTCTCTTGAAGTTCAGGTCTACTCTTCGTTCTTTAGAATTGAAAAAATGCTGAATGACACGTACGTTAAAGTTGCACGCACATTCCTTTTATAAACTATTTCTCGATACTTAACATTGCTAAAGCGGATAGTCTATCTTGGCCCAACTCCTCAACAAAATTTATAAGCCCTCGAAAAACCCCTGGATTTTCAGATAAAACCGTTTCATCATGGCCACATAGTGCCAGCTCGAATGCCCCACAAAATTTTACACATTTTATAGTTTTGTTTAAAATCTCTAAGGCATTTTCTATAAGCTGTATCTAGCTGAGTGCGAATATCAAAACTTTCGACCGTAGCATACTTCACCGAACATTTCATGTGATCTGCAGAAAACGCATGTTTTTTTATTTTTTCTTTTAAGTGTTTCAAGTCTTTAACACCGGTTTTGCACCATAATTGGTCCGACCAGTCCTTAGAAAACAACAAACAAACATAACAGTAAAAGGAGTTAAAGACTTTACAACCACATATCCATTTAGCTAAATCGTACATAATTTTGCGAAAGTTTCGATGAACCTCTTAAAATAAAGAGGACCTCTTTATTTGTGTCTTTACTAGTTTGTCGTATACTATGTTCTGGCAAATTGCTACCCCTTACTTGAATTCGGTTATTGTCTCAAAATTAAGTTCATTAGCACTCATTAGTTGTTTAATTTTTTGCACTACCGAAATTTTATTTCATCTACATTCACAACTCAAACATAGACCACCTTAAAATTGGTTATTTTTGCAAAATTAAGTTCGTAAGCACTTTTTAGTTGTTTATTTTTTTGCATTAGTCACTACCAATATTTTATTTCCTGTATATTTCCAACTCACACATGGATCATAAAAAAATAAAAAAATATATATTACAAAAAACAGTATAGAAATCAATTTTCATGGATTAAAAACGTCCGAAACAATATCGAATTAGAATATCGACTAGACAGTTGAACTTCCGCATGCCGACATGATGCCGTGACCGATCGATCGAATTATGAGAAGAGACGAAGAGACCGGCTGATGACCCAAATCGCAATTTCATATTTCATTTGCTATCACGTTCGGCTACCGCTCGGTAGCTGTGAAATCATCGGGTACTTTCGTCAAGCTTTAAGGTATTCAGGGCAATTCGGACTGCCCAAACTAGCTTAGTGTAGCGTATTTTATTATGCCTAAGGAACGCAACGAGACCATTAGAGCCGCCTCGCGCGGCAAATAGTGTAGCGTATTTAACTTTTCCCAAGGTTCGCGTTTTATTACAACTATTAGGAGGGACGCTCAAACGTATAATTTATTTTCTGAAATATTTTTGGGGGGTCATTGACCAAATGACCGCATGGAAGAGCCGCCACTGGTCTTAAAGAATACTAGTACAGAACAGAGCTGTCAAAAAAAGAGTAACTTAGTTACTTTAAAGTATCTAAGATACTGTATCTTAGGTCCGTTGTTTTTTAGCAAAAATTAACTATTATCTTAGATACTTTTTCGAAGGAAGATAAGATAACAAAAAGTGACTAAGTTACAGCGAGAAAAGTTCCTATAGACAAGTTACGACTGGTTCGAAATGGCGATCGATGTCATTGCTGGTGGCTGGCGGCGTTTTTTGTTTTAATTTTATCGCTGCCAACCGATATTCGCAGTAATACCGGCTAATAGCAAGTGGGGTGTAAGGTTAGAGTTTTGTATTGTTGGTACTATAGTGTTTTGTGAAATGCTCTTTTACCAGATTTCTAGAAAACTAGAAAGTCAGTATTCACTTCATCTCTATTGACACAGTTCAAACTAACTAAATAAGTGATGCGTGTTGTGGCTTCTAGGAAAGAACCACGCACACCGTAGTATCCTGACTGTCGACAGATTTTCCTCAAAGGTTTATATTATAGTATTTTATGGGGTAAGGAAAAAGTAAATTTTAAATGGAACTCTTTTATATACAAAGTGGGCTGAGAAAATAGGCCTCATTTTCAATTATTTGTTTTTACCAAAAGTTGTAGGTTATTGTTGTGACAAAAAATCGGTTATTAAAGTGTTTTATACGATTTTTTACAAAAAACGGATAGTTTTTAAACTTCTGACACATTTTTTAACCTTACATAGGCATTTTATTGCAGTGTTTAACAGTTAAAAGGCTATAAAATAGCAAACTTTCTTCCGTTCTAGATGCCAAAAAAACATGTTTTTTTTTTCAAGTCCGTCGGTCGGTAGGTCTGACTGTCTTTTCGCAGCATAGCTGTAGGCTGTAGATATGTTGTACATTGTAGGTTTTGACGTTTTTATATATTATTCTATTTTGTTTATAGTTATGTTTTGTTTTAAAGTCGAAGCATAACTGGATAAAGTACCTATGTTCTATTATATCATTTATTGTTTTTTTAAGTGTGTTGTGTTTACAGGAGTTATCTGTCGTATCTGTGTCAACTGTCGTAAAAATACCATTGTCGCTAATTCTGGAGTTATAGATGTTTATATAATATAACATAATATTTTCCTCTATCCTAAATTAATAAAGATGAGAAATATATTGCGAAACTTAATACATAATATGCAAAGTAACTAAAAAAGTATCTTAAAAATTAACTTAAGATAAGTATTTAAGTTCCTTTTTTTAAAAAGTAACTAGATACCCAAAGTAACTTCAGATACTTCAAATACTATCTAGTCACTAGATATTTTTCCAAAGTATCTTGGACAGCTCTGGCACAGAATCAATCAGCATTTAAGTTGCCATGGGTAATTATCAAATTAATGTTTTCTACCACGTTTAGAGAGGCGAAATCTTAATTTATCGGTTAGAGACAGTTTTGCCACTGCTTTCAAGAATGATGGTGTTTACTGAATATTTCCATTGACTTCTCAATTCTTAGGAATTGACAGGGAATTTAAATATGAATATACGGATAAAATAAAAACGACGCCGCCGCAACTAAGAAAAAACCAAACAAATGAAGAACTTTAAAACATTCAAATTGCAAAATTACATACATATTTCTAAGATATTTTTGTTATATGGATCAAGTTGATACTGGTTACTGAAATATTCAGGCTGTTTCACTTAATTCATTAATTACAAAGGCCCATTTCCCGCAAATTAACGGTAAGACCAAAATTTCGTAAACATAATAGAGAACTTGCATATATTTTTTAATACATTAATGTCTTCTTTTACATACAAAGTAAATATCTAAAATATTACGCCTTAAAAATCAATACTTATTGTATTATAATATTGTATATGATTTACAGGGAAACGTTTTAAGTGAAATAGTTCTGTGCCGTTAGGATGAATATGCTTATACCTTGATTTCATTCTTCAATTGCTTTTTTATACTCTTATATATTTAGAAATAAAAGTAGCGATGGCCGGCCCGTACGGCACATTATGCTGTTCCTTTGTGTTTGATTGCCTATCCAAAGTAATAAGTACATAATTTTTAAAGATATTATAATTTTAACTTACAAGGGTTAAGAGTCTCGCTATAGTGGTTTTGGAGTTGAAGTTTTTTTATGTTTCCATTTGTATTTATTTATTTATTTACTAATTTATTAATTTATTTCTCAGAAAATCAGTTTTACAGACATGAATTACGGTTTGACTTGTTAGATTTAGATTTTTAATATCATTCATAATGCTTTTTATTAACTATCATCCTATTATCATCACTAATTATAAGGCCATCTAAACTTCAATATACACATCGCACTGAAAAAGTAGAGATTTAAATCTATTATCTAATCCACACAACATAAATATAAATTTTAAAGGACTAGTGTGATTTTACGATGATTTACGAAGTCCACAACCCAACTAACTCCAAATTAAATTTTTACAAGAGATTCTGGCCATACAATTTCATCTCAATCAGCACTCAACAAGCTAATGACCGACTGACCCATCCACATCATCATTCCATTCTTCTTTTCAATCTGACCGGTTCGAAAATCGCGCTATATCGGTCTTGGGTTCCGCGGTTTATTTTCCTACCCGAGACCTACAAACGATGATGATGCGTTGAATGAACCGAAGAACTAACTGAACCATAGACAAACACAACTGAATGATTCATTTTGCTTTGTCTCTATTTCAAAAATCCGTGATCCGGTTCGCAATATTTTCAAGACCCGGCTCCCGTGGATCAGTATAAAGATCCGGATCAGTCGTGAACAACATATCTGTACAAAAATGCAATAGCAGCTGGCTGTCAGCTGTGATGGCAGTATTGGCAGTTTTGCTTGTTTTAATTTTGTGATTTTGTGGTTTAATTTTTATGTTTATTTAAAAGAAAAGGGTGTATTTCTTGTAATTGACGGGACGGCTTGACGAATGACGCCTGTTGTTGTTGAACGTCACACCGTTGCAGATTTCGGGTATACGGAATGACATCACGTCCCGTTTTTGGTCGGGTGACGTAATTTGAATTTTGGGGCTTTTTTAGTTGACTTTTGTCGGCTAGGGAGGCAATTAAATTGATTTTTTATATATGTTTCAATACCACGTGGCCTTATAATCTTTAGTATTTTTTCGTATTTAAAAATTTATCCAAGTTCCCTATTGTTTTAACCGAACAAATTGTAATTATTAAGAGCTAAAACAAATTCGACGTCATTATAAGTATAGGCGTTGCGACGTCTAGAAAAGAACCCAACAAATGTAGTAACATTACAAATTAAAGCTATGGTATTTCTAAATTTCATGCTAAAAAATGTTATTTATAAAAAAATATGACTCATAACAAATCATTGAAAAAAAATCGCTATTCTGCTGACACGGTATATCTCAGAAACTAATATAATAATACATTTGGTGCAAATATCAAAAAAGTCTTAGACGTAGATATAAAATTTATACTTAAAGTTTGCACTATTTTTTTTTCTGGCGTGCGTCGTGACGTCGCTAATGACGGCATCCAGGTTGTCTTAGCTCTTAATAGATACAATTTTCTCAAATAAAAAGCTACCAAAATCGACTTTTGGAATTTAAGTGAAACACCTTGCATATCTCAATAACGAAGTAACAATTATAAAAATCAAGTTGATGCATATAACAAAAAAATTCTTAGAAACAGAGGTATTTTTGAAATCTAAGACATCTAAAGTTCTTGCCATAGATTAGTTTTTTCTTGACTTTGAGACAGTTATAGCGGCAATTAATAATAGTTAATCATCAAATAAACGCTTTTTACAAAATGTTGATAACCCGGTTAATCCCCAAGAAAATGGCGTTTGGAGTTTTAAGTCATCCACCCTGTATAAAAATCTGTATGTATTGTCTAGAAACGTAATATCAGTCTGCATTAATTTAAAACTGATATATTCGTTTTATAAAGTAAGTATGGAATCATAAAAATGAAGGTGTCCTTTTAGAATCAATAAAAAATTAGACAACCCATAATAGGAAGTAGTATCCATTCAAAGAAAAACAATTATTCGATGCAATGCATCGTTGAATTGCAAAATTTTACTGATTATTATTGATGTCTAGCGATACGGACGTGATTTATGTTTTATTGGTTCATTTTTATTAATAACTATACGCTTTCGTGTTGTTACGAATATAAAGCGTGTCATAATTGGTCTATGAAAAGTTTTAATTATGGTAAATACAAACACATTCTTCTCCGGAATCGTGTCACAGCACGTAATATAACTTTATTACCAGTATGATGATGACTTGTATTTAGATTTTAGGCTACACGAAATACTGTTGCCAGAATGCATCCATTTATGCTCGACACACGTGTGCAGTTTATTCACTGCGATGATAAAGCCATGTATTTGTCTGGCATCAATCCCATTTAGCACACTTAGATAGGATGAAAAGAGAGTTATAAAAATACAAATCAAACAGATATTCTAGAAAATCGAGTAAAAGTCATCATTTATAAAAAACGAGCAACCTTATTTAACCTTTATTTATAAATAACGAGCAACCGAAGAACCATAGACAAACACAACTGAATGATTCATTTTGCTTTGTCTCTATTTCAAAGATCCGTGATCCGGTTCGCAATATTTTCAAGACCCGGCTCCCGTGGAGCAGTATAAAGATCCGGATCAGTCGTGAACAACATATCTGTACAAAAATGCAATAGCAGCTGGCTGTCAGCTGTGATGGCAGTATTGGCAGTTTTGTTTGTTTTAATTTTGTGATTTTGTGGTTTAATTTTTATGTTTATTTAAAAGAAAAGGGTGTATTTCTTGTAATTGACGGGACGGCTTGACGAATGACGCCTGTTGTTGTTGAACGTCACACCGTTGCAGATTTCGGGTATACGGAATGACATCACGTCCCGTTTTTGGTCGGGTGACGTAATTTGAATTTTGGGGCTTTTTTAGTTGACTTTTGTCGGCTAGGGAGGCAATTAAATTGATTTTTTATATATGTTTCAATACCACGTGGCCTTATAATCTTTAGTATTTTTTCGTATTTAAAAATTTATCCAAGTTCCCTATTGTTTTAACCGAACAAATTGTAATTATTAAGAGCTAAAACAAATTCGACGTCATTATAAGTATAGGCGTTGCGACGTCTAGAAAAGAACCCAACAAATGTAGTAACATTACAAATTAAAGCTATGGTATTTCTAAATTTCATGCTAAAAAATGTTATTTATAAAAAAATATGACTCATAACAAATCATTGAAAAAAAATCGCTATTCTGCTGACACGGTATATCTCAGAAACTAATATAGTAATACATTTGGTGCAAATATCAAAAAAGTCTTAGACGTAGATATAAAATTTATACTTAAAGTTTGCACTATTTTTTTTTTTCTGGCGTGCGTCGTGACGTCGCTAATGACGGCATCCAGGTTGTCTTAGCTCTTAATAGATACAATTTTCTCAAATAAAAAGCTACCAAAATCGACTTTTGGAATTTAAGTGAAACACCTTGCATATCTCAATAACGAAGTAACAATTATAAAAATCAAGTTGATGCATATAACAAAGAAATTCTTAGAAACAGAGGTATTTTTGAAATCTAAGACATCTAAAGTTCTTGCCATAGATTAGTTTTTTCTTGACTTTGAGACAGTTATAGCGGCAATTAATAATAGTTAATCATCAAATAAACGCTTTTTACAAAATGTTGATAACCCGGTTAATCCCCAAGAAAATGGCGTTTGGAGTTTTAAGTCATCCACCCTGTATAAAAATCTGTATGTATTGTCTAGAAACGTAATATCAGTCTGCATTAATTTAAAACTGATATATTCGTTTTATAAAGTAAGTATGGAATCATAAAAATGAAGGTGTCCTTTTAGAATCAATAAAAAATTAGACAACCCATAATAGGAAGTAGTATCCATTCAAAGAAAAACAATTATTCGATGCAATG
Source organism: Kuschelorhynchus macadamiae (assembly GCA_030620095.1). Taxonomy (NCBI): domain Eukaryota; kingdom Metazoa; phylum Arthropoda; class Insecta; order Coleoptera; family Curculionidae; genus Kuschelorhynchus; species Kuschelorhynchus macadamiae. The sequence goes on from JAUTXW010005309.1 coordinate 136,041, forward strand.
CATCGTTGAATTGCAAAATTTTACTGATTATTATTGATGTCTAGCGATACGGACGTGATTTATGTTTTATTGGTTCATTTTTATTAATAACTATACGCTTTCGTGTTGTTACGAATATAAAGCGTGTCATAATTGGTCTATGAAAAGTTTTAATTATGGTAAATACAAACACATTCTTCTCCGGAATCGTGTCACAGCACGTAATATAACTTTATTACCAGTATGATGATGACTTGTATTTAGATTTTAGGCTAAACGAAATACTGTTGCCAGAATGCATCCATTTATGCTCGACACACAGCCATGTATTTGTCTGGCATCAATCCCATTTAGCACACTTAGATAGGATGAAAAGAGAGTTATAAAAATACAAATCAAACAGATATTCTAGAAAATCGAGTAAAAGTCATCATTTATAAAAAACGAGCAACCTTATTTAACCTTTATTTATAAATAACGAGCAACCGAAGAAGGAAGAAGTCGGGGGTTGGCAACTTACAGGAATAGTTGTTGGCCGTTACATACCCCCCCCCATTTGTTACTAATAATACAAGAGACTGATTTATGGGAGAACGGACGGACAACCTCTTTAAAGTTAGAGGAATTTAACTCCAATTGACAACATTCAACCTCAGTTAGGAAGTTGAAAGAAAGCTTGTGAACTAAAAAACTTAAAGACTGTTGAAATTAGCTCAAAATATTGTTACACCACTGTTTTTTGTTAAATACACATATTAATATATCTATATGCTTTTGCTTGTATCAGCATTTCTTGTAATCTCTGATGTTAGTTGGAATAAATAAAAAAGTTAGTCTGTACTGAAAATTAGACCGACGAGTTTGATTTTAACAGGTTATGTGCCCAGACCGTTTAACCTGCGTGAAATATCGGGCTACGCGATTTTATGTCAGTATAATTTTCAAGGGACAGTATAAGTATGACTGCCAATTACATGGTTAATGTTCTGAGATCAAAAGGACGGGAAAACAACTACAGTGATTGGGCGTTCGCAATGGAAAATTTCCTTATCTTAGAAGGTCTGTCTAAGTATAGTCCACGGAAGTTGTGACTGCAGATGATGCAAAATGAGAAAAAATAATAACAATTGACACGTCTTTATATAACCATATAAAATATGCGCCATCAACTGTTGATTTATGGATTAAATTAAAATCGATGTTTGATGACAAAGGGTTTACAAGAAATATTAGTATCCTACGGAATTTAATTTCTACACGACTAGAAAACTATGACTCCATGGCAATTTGTGTAAATCAGATTGTAGAGACAAGTCAGGAGTTACGAGGCACAGGGTTCAGGATCAATGATCATGGCAATCTAGCATTCTGGCATTGCTATTACAACAAATTCGATAAAAATTAAATTGTTGGACATGGAGATCGACAGTGTATCACTGACTGAGTTGAGAATGCGAAAAATTATGGTTGCCGATAAGATGAAAGTTCCAGTACATTGTTTAGGTAATGTAAAATTGAGTACTTCGATCAAAATACATATGATGTAATAGTTAAAAATATTTTATGTGTTCCTGGTTTAACGACGAACTTGTTATCGGTAAGTTAACTTATATAGAACGGAAATATTGTGAAATTTGATACTGCTCGTTGCGTGATTTACAATAAAACAAGATTGATATGGCAAATTTAAAAGTGGTGTTTATAAATTAAATACTATGAAATCTGATAAAAATATGTTGGCAGGATCAGCTGGATTAACTGGTATGACATGGCTTCAGCGTATTGGACACATAAATAGCGATTACTTAAACAAAATGAAAAATGGACTCGTCGGTGACTTAAATTACCAAGGTTTATTAAAAAGTGGCCAGAAAAAAATTGTGAAGTTTGCTGCGAAGGTAAACAAGCAAAATTACCATTTACACATAGAGGTACACGAGCAAAAAAATATTGCACACGATGCTATATGTGATCCTATAGAAAATCGCTCTATTGGCGGATCAAAATATGTATTAATATTTGAGTATATTTCTTAAAAACTAAAGACCAAGTATTCGACTATTTTAAACATTTTAAAGTTTTGGCGGAGAACCAAACTGGTCCAAAAATGAAAATATTTAGGTCGGACAATGGTGGTGAATTCCGTAACGGAGATTTAAAAAAAAACGTAATCAACCATGGAATAATTCACCAGAAAACTAATCCATATGCACCACAACAAAATGGAATGTCCGAAATCTTGAATAGAACAGGCGCAGTCGTTGAGAAAGCAAAATGGTTGCTATTTGATGCCAATTTATAAAAGAAGTTTTGGGCTGAAGTAGTACACATTCCGATTTATTTACGAAACAGATCGTTGGCTTCAGATGGGAATAAACCTCCATATGAAAAATAGACAGGCAAAAAACCAAATGTGTCTAACCTTAGAATATTTGGAAGTACAATAATGGATCATATTCCAAAAGAAAAAAGGTTAAAGTGGGACAAAAAGGCGGTGAAATGTATTTTGGTAGGATATGATCAAAGGTTATCGCGTATACGATGAAGAGAGAAACACAGTGTACACTAGTAGGGACGTAATCGATAGAGAACACAGATAATCAAGTGAGTATTATGGTGGAAAATGAAACAAATGCCAATTTGAATAATAGTGACGAAATACGAGTTCCAGTGGGAGAAATCCTAGAAAGTGAATTAAACAACGAAGAAAACAGTTCTTCTGAAAGTTCAGGTGAAATGTACGAAAATTGCGATAGTGATGATAGTGACCTTCCTTTATCAATCAAAGAAATGCTCACACAGTTAAGAAGATCAGAAACAATCCCAAAACCAAGACAGTTTTATGACAGCGTTAGTTACTTTTGTCTAGATGATTCTGACTTAAGCGCAGATCCAGTTTCGGAGCAGCCTACTTTATCAAGAGCGGATGAGGACAAATGGAAACGAGCCATGGAGGAAGAACTGCAGTCTTTCGAAGATAACCAGGTTGGTGGACATTCTTAAAAAGAGTACAATAGTTCAGTGCAAGTGGGTATTTAAAACAAAAAATTAGGGTCATAACAAAGTGCGTTATTGAGCTAGATTAGTGGCGAAAGGTTTTTCTCAAAAACCTGGTATAGATTACGACGAAACTTTTTCGCCAGTTATGCGGCATTTTACGTTAAGATTACACTGGCGGACAAAAAAAATTTTTGTGTTGTAACACATATCAGAATAGCATAATCTAATAGAATGGACATATCCAAATACGAAAATGACAAATAGAAAGTTGTAGCACGTAGGGTTTTCTTGTTAGAGTTGTAGAACGATATCGAATGTTACGATACTTAATATCTATAGTAAAAATGATTTCAGAAAATTCTTAACCCTGTTTATTGAGTATGTTTACAGTTTTCGCCTATTAACCATACCATACATCTAAGAGAAAAGCAAATGAGAAAAATATTAACTTAAAACACTAATTAAACTTTATTTTCTCCGTTTAAGAAGGTTTTCTATCTTCTCTCTTCAAAAACCAACAGTAGTCACCCATCATGGCTCGATCCCATCGTCCTTGGTACCGAATTTCCATTGTTCTGATATCTTGGTGAAACCTTTCACCCTGCTCGTCACTAACAGCTCCCAAAGTTTTAGGAAAAAATGAAAGATAGGAATGGAGGAAGTGAATTTTTAATGACATTCTGGCACCAAGCGCTTTATAGGCATCTAAGAGTTCATTAACTAACTGCTCATAATTTTCATCCATATTGTTGCCTAAAAATCCTCCTACTACATTAACAAATGAATTCCATGCTCTGAGTTCCTGCCTGGTAAGCTTTTCCGTAAAATTGACATCGTCCAGCAATTTTCTGATTTGTGGCCCAATAAAAATGCCTTCTTTTAATTTGGCATCATTTAACTGGGGAAAGACTTGTCTTAGGTATTTAAATCCATCACCATCTTTATTCAAAGTCTTCACAAACTTTTTCATGAGCCCAAGTTCAATGTGAAGAGGAGGCAGAAGGACGTTTTTGGGATCAACAAGAGGTATAATTTTAACATTTTGAGATCCCGGTTGAAATTCGCTTCTTTCTGGCCAAATTTTTGTTTCATAATGCTGATTTATTGCACGACTGTCCCATAAACAAAGAAAACAGCAATATTTTGTAAATCCACCCTCAAGTCCCACTAAAATCGCTATAACTTTTATGTCCCCACATATCTGCCATTTATACCTATTGTAGTTTATTTTATCCAAAATCGTGCGCATATTTTCATAATTTTCTTTCATTGCAACTGAATAGGCAACTGATATAGAGGGTTTTAAATTTCCATTATGCAATAACACAGCTTTTAAGCTATATTTAGATAAGTCTATGAATAAGCGCCACTCACGGGGAGAATGTTCAATATCAAGTTCCTGCATTAAACTGTCTATATCAGAACACGCGCACAACGAATTTTCCATACTGTAGAATTCAGAAAACATAGCATTTCTTTTTCTGAAATTCGTAATTTTTGTTTCTTTGGCCAATAGGTTCCATTCCTTAAGACGGGAACCTAGAAGTTCTGACTGTTGTTTGGATAACCCCAAATCACATACTAAATCATTTAATTCACTTTGAACGATCAAATGTTCCTCGCCGGATCTGGGACCTGTGGTAAAAGTGGGATCGGTGCACTGTTCTTCTGAGCTGTCTGATGATGCGTTATCTCCATTATCCCCCAAATCAATAGCTTGCCAATTTAAAGGCGCAATCGGCACTGGCAAATTTGCATTATGAGGAACAGGTCGTATGGCAGATTGCAAATTTGGATATTCTATACTGTGTTTTCCCTCTTGGAATAACCTTCAGTCTTTGTCAGCCAAAAATAACAATCGTCAGAATGATTGGTGGGTTCTCGCCATACCACTGGAACTGCAAAAGGCATACTTTTTCTCTTTTCTTTCATCCACTGCACCAATGATACTACAACTAACACAGCACACATGGGGAGCCCACCGCTTATCTTGATCCCCAATTAACACACCAAAATATTTAAAGTAGGCTTTTTTTACATTTTCGGAAAATGGCCTGGCTTGTGATTTCACCAGAAATTCTCCACAAATATAACAAAATTTGTCAGGAGAAATTTTGCAACTTCGGCGCGTTTCGAAACTCAACAGAAGAGTGATGTTTAAAGTTTATTTTATGTCTAATGTTGTAAACAACCCAGTCTAGGTAATTTTTCCGTTTTAAAAGGGACCAATTTTAGCCGCCCCGCAATAAAATTGTTTACCTGCCAATATAAAAGGTTCTAATTTGGCTATTAAAAAATGGTACGTATTAGGGCTTTCCGAATATTTTTTTTTATTATTGGGGGGGGGTATTTCCATTGTGAAAATAATGAGTTGGCCTGTGTTAGAAAAATCTTGTAGTCCAGTGTTATTAATAGCGTTTTCAGTAAAATTATATTTAGAAATAACACATTGGATGTGACGACAGTACTAAACTGCCTTATCAAGAACTATGAGAGCTTAATGTTCTTAGCTGTTTTGACCAGACCGATATCGCTTTTTCAGTAAGCTATTTAAGCCCATTCAATAATTTTTTCGATGAATCGCACTGAAAGCAAGCTAAGCATATTCTTAGATATTTACAAAAGACTAAACATTACGGTTTAAGGTTTTATAAAGATAAGCAAGGCTTGAAGGTTTTGAGGATGCCGACTGGGCAAGAGATATAAATGATAGGAAAGTCAGGGTTTCTGTTTTATATTTTCTGGATCTGCTATGTCATAGGAAAGTAGAAAATAAGTACCAAAACTGAATATAAGGGCTTGACTGTGGCTTCTAAAGAAGCTGTTTATTTAAAAAAGGCATTGAATGAATTGACAGGTTTTTCAAATAGAATTGTTTTGTTGTGCACACAAGCTCTCGGTAAAACTTGCTTTTCATAGACGATCAAAGCATATAGATGTCAAATACCATTTTATTAGAGATGCTATTTCTCAAAACTTGGTTGAAGTAAAATATTTACAGGCACCTGACATGCCCGCTGACATTCAATCAAAAAGTGTATGTTCGGTGAAATACTATAAATTTTAAGATGGATTAGAAGAAGAAGTTTTAAATAATATTTTATGATAGTGGGAGTGTTGAAATTAGTTCAAAATATTATGTTACGTCACTATTTTTTTAAATACACATATTAATATATATAGTTATATGCTTTTGCTTGTATCAGTATTTCTTGTAATATTTGCTATTAATCCGGAATAAATAATAAAGTCAGCCTGTACTGAAAATTCGACCGACGCACAGTGATGCGAAAACGCATAAAAACGGCAAAAAATCATTTTCAATGCACGACCACATTTTTTAAATATTTTTGTTGTTTAATGATGATATCTAAGTATAGAAAATTCCCTGAATTAAGAAAGCCGTTAAGTATACAGAGTGTACCAAGAGGTCTGGTGGTAAAAAATAGAATTATTTAAATAGTTTTGTATATTTTTTATTAGATCGCAAAAAAATAAACTAAAAATTGTGAAAACATTTGTGAAAAGGAAAAATATGGTTGTTCAAATACAAATAAAGGAGTATACAGGTTTTATTTTAAGACCCATACCCATACTACAATATACGGGGTGTATCATAAAGAAGTCCCACCCCCCTTAACTTTTTTAATTTTAAAGTTACAGAGATGTTTTTTTTTAACGAAAATGTAAGAAATCACCTACATTTTTATCAAATTAATAAAAATATTATACAGGGTGCACCAAGGAGTCGTGGTAAACACAAGTTTTTTTTTTAATAGAACACCCTATATATTTTTAGATTTTTATAATCTAGACAAAATTCTAAGCATATTCTGTATATACCTAAATGTAACCATTATTTAATTATTAAAGCCTAAAGATTCAGTTTTTGCCATTTGAATATTATTGAAAAATAAAATATTCAAAAAAACCAAACCAAAAATGGTATATTATTTGAAAGAATAATATTAAATGAAAAAAAAAATGGAAATAGTTTTGTTAATAACCCAACCCAGCTATTTACATTTGACAAGCTATTAAAATGATGGTAATATGAATCTTTAAACCCTAATAATTAAATAACGATAACATTTAGGTAGATAATGTTATATACAGAATATGCTTATACTTTCGTTTTTATTCCAAAATTCGAAAAATATATAGGGAGTTCTATTTAAAAAAAAAACACTTTTATTTACCACAACTTTTTGATACACCCCGTATAATATTTTTTTAAATTTTATAAAAATTTAGGTTAGGTTACATTTTTGTTAAAAAAACAACTCAATTTAAAAAAGTTAAGGGGGGTGGGACTTCTTCATGATACACCCTGTACATAATAACACAATAAACTATGTATTCCAATTTTGATTTGAATTATTAAACAATATATTAAATGCAATTTAAAAAATATCTGGACTAATCTTAATCTAATCTTAAAAAGTACAAAAAAAGGTTAACAATATCATTAATGATAATTCTCAACGTATTTCAAACAATATTTTAAATTCAAGTGAAAAATAGTAAAGGGTCATTGCCATAATAATTATTATTATTTTTAAAAGAGTCAAGTGACGTCGAAGATGTCAATTTGTTACCTCGTTTCTAGTAAATTTCGCCACTAGTTGCGAAAAATTTTACTTTTCGTAACCAATTATGAAAGGAAAGACATTTGATAACGTTAATGAGTTTTGAAAAGTGTCACTTTAAATGTGTTAATGTGAGGCGCGAAATGTTACTATCAATAATGCTCATGCGACCATATAATTTTATTTAGCCTAATATAAACTACTATAATTTGCTTAACTAATTTTAAAAAGTTAAATTTCTAAATTTTAGTAATGAGAAATAAGAATAAATGTATTAAAATCAATATTTTAAATCAAATGTTTGACATTTCTTGCGTCTCACTAGAGTAAAGTGGCCTATAGTTTAGTTTAGGTCTAATCTATTTACATTGCCTAATAACACACGTGACCCGATCTCTGTCTGTTTCCGCCTAAATTGTATTGAAGCTTTAGGAGACAAATAATTATTAATTGATTCAAATAAGATGAAATAAATACTAGTTGTGTTCGGCAATTTAATCCGATCGATCTAAATAAAAAAAGAACAATAATTATTGTAAATTATTAAAGATAAAACGAGACAGACAATTGTGTTTTGATCTGAAAACTCTCAAACCATTGTTAGAAATGTCATCTGCTTGCTACAAAAGTTTAAATGGATTAAAAAGATGATATTTCTAATAATGGTTTGAGAGTTTTCCGATCAAAACACAATTGTCTGTCTCGTTTCATCTTTAATAGTTTACAATTATTGTTCTTTTTTTATTTAGATCGATCGGATTAAATTGCCGAACACAACTATTAATAATAATTAGTATTTGTCTCATAATGCTACTTATTAGATAAATAATTTGCGATAGAATACAGAAGGCAATATTACAAAAATTTTAATCCAAAATAAGATTTAGTGCCTCAGGATCTAGATCTAGCTTCTTTTTTGATAAAATATGTCTTTTACTTGTAATGAGTGGATCTGAGGAAATTAATAGTCTGTTCATGACATCTTCATTGGTAGCTACTCTTGAGTGTTTTCTAGAATGGTAGAGTCTAAACGATTTGTAATCTTTGTTCCTTGCCTCTTGCGCTTCCTCAGATAATTTCCCGATAGGCAGTATGGCATTTTCTATAATTTTTGACCCGTGTAACAGTACTTTATGAACTGAGGAGGGCATATAAAACCAGGCATATTCCGAAACAAAAAGCTCTGCAGTATTAAAAGCAAAAATTTTAAACTCAGTTGTATTAATTTTTTTTCCTGATGTCAAAACTTGTAATATAATTGAAAACCTTTTAATTAATTCTAAATTTACTTTTGTAATTTGGGCCACAGTCTCTGTATTTGAAAAAAACCTTCTGGCAGTATTACCGTCATTAGTTGTTCCTGAACCTTGTTTTGGAATGTCTATTTTTAAACATAATTTTTGGCGAAACTCTTCTTGAATTCTTTTTTTTTCCTCTGTTTTCAGTTTTTTTTCTTCCTGTGTTCGAGCACTCCATTTTTTAAACGACAGATTATATGCTACATGAAGTATACATTCCATAAAGCGGATCCATGCGTGCAGTGTTGACAATCCATATTCATAATAATTTTCGTTCTCAGTTCTTAGACGGATTTTTTCTAAGTCATTCATTTCTGTAGGTTTCGCCTTACAAATAACACACGATGAAGAAGAAGCTGTTTCGGTCAAAATTTGGCAAACTTTTCCATCTATCATTGTTAGATTTAACATGTGCCTGATATTTAATATTTTGTCATTTGTGAAAACGGTTGTTGGAACTAATTCAGATATTTGTTTTTTTACGGATTCGACTTCTACTAAAACTTTTTCCTTGGTTTCTTGAATAAACTCAAATTTTATAGGACGGCAATACTTTGTTGAAGATGGTTGCGTGTTCTCCCATAATATTTTATCTATAATAAAAATTCTACTTAGTAAGTTCCTATACATACAGGGTGCAGTAATAAGAAGTTGTTAGAATTGAAAAAGGTTCTCGTTTCGTACTACACTGGGGCTTGGATAATTATGTTTTAATAATGATTTATGTTTAAAAATAATATATCTACTATCATGGTACTAAAGTTAATATTACACAAATAGTATATTATTATGTATATGCCTAGGAAATAAATTGGTATTTTTTATATTGAGACCATCGCTAATCTGTCATTGACAAGTTGTGGTTTTTTAAATGGAACACCCTGTATATTTATACTTTTTTGAATTCCTTGTATTCCCCAGATTCCAAATATATAGATATGCCATTTGTTTTCTTTGGCCGCTTTGCTAATATTTCACATCAAAATAAAATAATGTAAAAATCTGGTTGGCCATAAAACAAAAAGTTACTAGTTGTCAAAAATACCCTATGATATACTTTTCCATGAAAAAAAAACACATACCTAATATAAACAAGTTTTTGTGAGAACTCATAACTTTTTGTTTCATGACCAACCAGATTTTTGCTATATTACATATTTTATTTTGATGTGAAATATAAGCAAAACGGCTAAAGAAACCGTATGACGAAATCGGAAGAATAAATGGGATTCAAAAAAGTATAAATATACAGGATGTATTTAAAGTTTTTTTTTATCTTCAAAACAAAAGCTCTAGGGGGGGGACTAAATATACGGAAACACCCTGTAAGTACTTTGAATAGGAAAGTGCGCTTTTTGCGCTTTAGAGTGAGGAACTCTCACTCTACAAAAGATTGAGAAACACTGCCCTAGAGATTAGAAGTGTCATTTAAATATCATAAAATAATGATCGTCTAATAACATACCTGTACATGATATTAGCTGAAGTGGTACGAACGATATTAAAAACATGTTTGCATCAGATACTGTGGGATTTTGAAAGCCTTGTTTGTACTCAGATTGTCCTGACGAACCATCACAGCCCCATTTGGAAATTAATTTTAAATCGACATCATCGTTAGTTTGGAATTGGCCTGCGGGTATTGTATTCACGATCCTTGAAGCCGTATGATTTAGAAGATTCTGAAGTTTTACCTCAGCACTAGACTCATCAACATTCACATCATTGGAGTAACATTTCTTTTTTGCTTCAAGTATTTGTTTGTATGAGGGGAATAACTTTGAGCCGTGAGCTAATGATGTTTGTCGCAAAATGTCGTAACTTCTTTGTGTAAGCTTTAAATCAATAAATAATGCTAATGCTTCGTCACTTGTCAATGGTTTTTCTTGTGTATATGATTTCCTATTTTTCTTATTAGTTTTATCTACTATATACTTAATCCCTTCCTCGCCTATATTTTCTTTAATATCTTGAAACTTCTTCCTTTTTGTTCGGGCACTGCCTTTATTAAACATTTTTTGTGGTCTTCCTTTAGAACAAGTTGCTTTTATGACGTTTGGAGGATTTTCAAATGTACAAACAAAATAGTTTTCAAGGCAGTTATTGTTTTTACAATAAAATACATTTTTTACTGAATGAGATTTTTTGAACCTTGATTTAAAATGAATGAGAAATGTTTTTAACTTTTTTTGCACAACAGTATTTTCCTCATTAAACTCGTAATTTCGCTTAAGAAAATTAATCAATGATAACTCATTCTTATCATTTTCAAACAAAACATTACATCACACCCGGTTTTTAATTTTTAACTGCATTTTCGCGAACACTTAAGAACATTAAAATTTTTGGTGACAGCTATTTAATTAATCAAAAACTATTTCCAAGCCTACTTAAAAAATATTGATAACAGTACGTGCGCGCTACGCTATGTTACAGATGTCAACGAAAATAATTATTTAAATTATTTTTAAAATATTGTTTTTGTTTTAACTGTTTTTACTGCTAACATGTATCAACAATTAAAAATTAAAACAATTAAACACGAGTTATCTTCATACTTTATTTTAACAATAATTATTTAATGTTAATCGGTTTTGTAATATTATTAAAATTATCGCAAGGAGTTTATAGTATTGAAACAAATTATTCTATTCTTAAATTTGACCATCTTGTACAGTGCAGTCCTAAGTTTTTTTTTAGAAAATTACAATGGTAAAAACCGATCATGGATTTCTTGAGTAGGTTTGCTGCTATGAAGTGATTCTCAGATTGTTTATTTAAAAAAAAATATATATATGAAGATCGAAAAAAAGAAGTTAAGGTTTTTATTTATAATTATGGATATATAATATAAATTTCAGTTTTTTTAATGAGACACCTTGAGTTTTTATTCCATACTGGAATAGTATGGAATAATGTACCTACTTTTAAGAATCTGTAATAAAACACCGGGTGTCCCATTTAAAAAAAGGTACTAAAGAACACTTCACTTATCTTTTCTATCTTCAATAATAAATAAAATATACAGTATTCTACAAAAACAACAAAATCTGAGAATCACCCTGTAACAGCGAATCTACTTAAGAACACCATAGTCGGTTTTTACCATTGTAATTTTCTCAAACAAATACCCGAAACAGCTATATTAGATTTTTGATACCTATATCATTTAGTTTATGAAATATCCTATAGAAACCATACAAAATTATTTACCCTGTATTTTGAAAAGTAAATTAAAGAAATAAAATCATTGTACATTTTTCTATTAGAAGCATTTACTAATCTCCGCATTCGATATTTTACGTTACCTGTAATATACACTATTAACTGTTATTCGTGATTAATTTTGGCAACCAAATCTATGGTTTTCGGAAAGTTTCGCAATCTAAAGGGTATTTGTTGGAAAGATTTGATCATGCCACTTTGTAGATGTGTAGAAGAAAGGCCTATAAATAAAACCCAAGTGATAATTTTTTGGAGCAATTTGGAGCATTTTGTTTTAGCTTACCTAAAGTCCGATTCTAAATTGGGTTAGATAGGTTAGATTATAAGATTTTGTATACGGCCAGGAAAATAAAAACAAGGATTACTATGAAAAAAAAGCAATTTCAGACATTGTATTTTGTAAAGATTTTATCCGATTTTGACCTATTTATTGCCGAACTTATTTTATTTATTCAAATATGATCGTAAAAATTGAGCATCACCTAATACTGTAATAATCTCGAATATATAATAATTGAAAATTAATGCGAAACTTTTGTTTTCATTCAAAAATCTACTTGATTCCAAAAATATAACCTTTCAGGAATCATACGAGTCAAATTTGAACTTGAAAAAAAAATTTCTTTTTTTTTTATTTTTTGCCGTTCTTGCATCACTGTGCGACGTGTTTGATTTCAACAAAGACAATGTAGCCGAGTCAATAAAGGTTTTTACTTCTTAATCCTCAAGAACATACATTTTGATGATGTTTTTAAATGTTTGCTTTTGTATATTATTTACAATCAGAAACATTTTGGTGGGGGCACAAAAATATTTATATTGTTTAAAGAATACTCATAATATATACAGGGTGATTCAGAAATAAGTAATAAAAATGCAGAATGCGATTCTGTAAATAATTTTTGATATAAAAGTTCAAGTATGCTTTGTCAAAAAAATGCATATTTTTCAAGACAAAGATTTATATTGTTTTCTTAATTCTTTTTAATTGATATGCTACATTTTTAACGATAAATTAAAGAACACTTTTACACATATAGCTTTCACAGGATCTATATAACAGAATTACAGGAATTTGGATCAATGTATATGTCATCTTTTTTATAGGATCACGACCTCTTTTAATGCTCCAAAATTTTTATGTGGCAATAAGCTTCTTGCACCTTTTTATGTATAGTTTAAAAGTTATTGTTAGTTATACTCTTGTTTACATACAAAATTTCAATTCTAAAACCTTTAAATATGAATGAATGTAAAATTCTAGATATTAGGCTTTTGCCCTTTAATTTGCAATAGACGAATGGACATTTTGCTAGATAGCTTCTAAATGGTGCCGAATATTGAAAAAAATGCAGATGACAAGAGCGTTTCTAAGTTTTATTGTCTGAATCAGTGAATACATTTTGAATAGGGTATTCGTTTATACTATAAATTCAAAAATGCAGCAAAGATGGTTTCTTTAGTAAATTAGGAGTTTGCTTCCAATCTATTTAGCCCTTCCAATCTATTTAGCCATGCTATAGCATATGTGGAAAATCCAATATGTAAAATTTATTTCACGTACATTAATTTACTTAAATAATTATTGATTATTTACATCTTTCATTACGCAAATTCTGTAACTCTATAAATAAACAGTAATTTTAGTTAATAAATAGAAAACTTTTTATTATTGATTTGAGCAAAGAAGTTATTGTTTAAAAAAATGTTTGCTTATATAAAAATACGATTGACTCAAATCAAAAATATATGTGGTTCCATATATAGGGTACGAAACAAATACAAAAATAGTAGTTTGTAAAAACTACGCATCGCACCAAAAAACTTTAAATGACTTTTTAACTCATATTTTTATGCTCTCTAATTCGGATATCTCAGAAATTTGGATTTCACACTTTTTTGTCTTGCCTACTTGCGCGTGTACGTATTTTTTACGCACTCTGTGTATTATATACATTTTTTTGTAGCCAAACCTATTTTTTTAATAAGCAAAACTTTTTACGAGAATCGGAACTGGTCTTGAGGATTAAGAACTTTTGATGAACTGATCTTACTACTTCATTGACTCGACTAATAACATAGTGTCATTTTTTAGGTCATTATTTTAGTTAAAAATATGGATGGGTTTTTTATCTCTCCCCGATTTCCAATCAGAATGATTTACTTATGCCCATGATTACAAAATCAATACAATTTCATTCGATAAATCAATTATTTGCTGGCCGAATTGACGCATTCAAAATTGACGCTGTCGTCTTTGTAATGTTTGTTTTTAATGAACCTATTTGCCATGATGATATTACTACACCCGGAAAATACGGTAGAACAAATTTTCATTATTATCAATAATGCCATTACCATTTGATAAATGCTACTTTCTAACAAACCTAGATGTGAGACGTGATATAAAAGTCAAACAAAACCGAAGTACGTTAACTTTAATTACAGCCGAAAATTAATCTCACAAAGAATATTTATTGAAATCTGTTTAAAACATAATGATACAAATTCGACCTGCCCAGCCCGTATATAATTCCAATTCAAAAACAAATCTTAGCAATTTAAATCTGAGATATCCTATTTAAGTTCATGCGGAAGTTGCTTGCGTCAAACTTTTTAATGCTAATTAGATTTTGTAATATTGTCGGCTATACATGTTACCGCGTTTTGTGCTACCGAGAATTAAGAAATTGTTAAACGTAAAAACTTTATTAGACTTTACTTTCGTTAGATAATAAACCTATATTATTGAATGACCACTCTTTTTAATCTCGTAAGTATATTAAGTGCGATTGATTTTTTATGATATATGACAATTTTTAGCAAGCATCAAAAAGCCCTGGTCTTGTGGATTTGTTGCATGACTCGGTTAAGAGGCAAAGTGTTCTAGTTGCGTACGAAGACATAATCCTTGGCATTGTTGGGGGGAGAGGCGGTGATAAAAAAGTGAAATGCGAAAATCTTAATTAAAAAGATTAACATACATCTTCTATTGTCCCCTAATAAAAAAGTGTCAGTTTATAATAAAGTTAATTTCCTTATTTTTTGTAAGTCCCGAGATTATATTTAAAATTCCCACTAAAGATCATCAAAGTATAGCACATTACATTAATTGTGAAGGTTCATTTTAGTATTGTTTATTATAATTTAAAGCTAAAGTAAATAAGTAGTCTGAGATGACGGGGTCTACCCCCCGTTCCCCGGGAGAAATAGCTCACATGTGTGATGCTGCCAAATCAAATCTGTTTAAACCAAATTTATCACTCATTCAAATCGGGCTTGACTCAACTTTACGACTGAAATAAATCTTGTTTAACCCAACTACGTAATATTTTTAAACGTAAAATATATTCATGTGAACTAACCAATTAGATCCTTTAAAATCCTCCGTAACCCAAAAATAGCCAAGGCAATCCAGACCCAACCCCCGTGACGCAAAAAACCCTGCACAATTCACAAATATCTTGTATGTATGTATTATCAGTTTAAAATTCCGAGTTCCGTTTGTTTCCTCGGTTAGCATTTTTTAGTAATTCCTTTAATAAGTAAAAAATCTAACATACAATAAAAATTCTTTAAAATTCGAGAGAATCTTGTTGTGATCAAATAAATATATTTTAGACAGTAGGGTGTGCTAAAAAATACTGCTACATTGAATTGTTTTTAGAAGGACTTTTGATAGGACGTTTCTGCTTAACCGCTTGAGGGAAACTATCTATATATTTTGCTCAGACGCATATATATATATATATATATATATATATATATATATATATATATATATATATACAAAAGTGGAAAATTCTTGAGTTCAGGTTCGAATTAAATACCAAATTTTAATTTTTCATTTATTTGACGTTTCGCCCTGTAATTTAAGGCATCTTCAGAAAAATTTTTTGATGCTAAAATTATAAAAATACAGACATTAACATTTAAGAGACACACTGTATATAAAACAATATTACCACGTTAAAACATATTTATATTCAACACTATAAAAGTTCGTACCTTGAAATAAGCAGATATTTATTGACAAATTTGTTTATGCTGCTAGAACTTGTATTAGAGCAGTAATGAAATATTTATCAGTTGAATTTTTTTTTTGTTCTCTCGTAAAAGAAACGGAACGCTTTTTTGTTGTTTTATGTTGAATACCGTTTAAGTGTGGAGAGTTAATATAAAATTGAAATTAAGGTGTCACATTAATAAATTTATATACATATGGCTTAAATTATTTATGTCGGTTCTGTCATTCATGGAGTTTTTTCTCTAGTAATATTTATAATTTCTTTGATGGCTAATTTATTGTAATTAGAGTCTTTAGCTAGTATTTTGGTGTTTTCATAGTTGATGTTGTGTTTTTCGGTTTGTGTGGGTTTGTTTAATGCTGTTGTGGCATTCTTTGTGTATTTATGTCCTTTTATTCTATTTTCCAGAAGCTGACTTGTCATTCCGATGTATTTTTTGGACAATTGGTGCATGGTATTGAATATACTATTGTTTTTTTAAGGGAACTTTGCTTTTCAGTTTTGTAAAAATTTTGTTGATTAAGTTGTGTGATTTATCACAGGTAACAATGTTATGTTTTTTAAGAATGTGTTTGATTTTTTGTGAAAGTCCCTCTGTATAGGGGAGGGCAACATATTTTGTATCTTCTTCTGGAGTGCGGTTATTCTTATAACGAGACGTGTTATATAACTTGTGTGTGCGTTGTTTAATTATTCTATTAATGTGTTGCTCTGGGAAATGATTTTTTAGTAATACGTTTTTAACTTTTTTTAGAGACTCTTTTCTGTATTCTGGTGATTTTAACTGTAAGGCTCGATCAGCTAAACCGGCTATTACACTTAATTTTTCATTTTTTGAATGATTTGAATTATAATTCAGATATCTCTCAGACCAAGTATCTTTTGTGTACCATTTCGTTTGAATTTTGTTCTTGTTCTTTATGAGGGTCATATCTAAAAAGTTTATTTGATTATGTTGCTCTACCTCATACGTGAATTGTAGTTTGTGGTGAAAGCTGTTGAATTCATGTACTGCTAACGTCAAATAAATGAAAAATTAAAATTTGGTATTTAATTCGAACCTAAACCCAAGAATTTTCCACTTTTGAATACAATAACGGTTCAAGAAAACACGAGATATTATATATATATATATATATATATATATATATATATATATATATATATATATATATATATATATAGTGAATTAAGTGGTTTCTTGGGAATAAGGCACATGAATATACTAAATTTCTGTTATATTTTTTTCATAACTTTGACGTTTCGGTCGAACGTTGACCTTCATCAGAAACACTACAAAAAGGAATGATTCAAAAAAATTTTTTGTTTTACAAAATTAATAAAATATTTAACTTACGTAATTGGAAGGTTTCATGGATAACATCCTGTATATGTCAATAAATTAAGAACAAACACTCAGCGACAAACATTTACATTTAAAAACTTGACATGCTGTATATACATTTACATTTGTCGAAATTTTAAGAACACATACAAGCAATATACGAACAATACTGACGAATGGTTTGGTGAGATTAGGTCTATGTCTGTAAAAACTTATACTATTTTTTCTTTTTGTTTTGGAATTTAAATGCGGACTATTGTTGTTATGCAGTTGCCATTATAGGTGTATTATTTTATAATATTATTGTAAATTTTACTGAGTTGTGTTGTGTCGGTTTTGGAGTTTATGCAATGGGGTCTTTTTTGTATTTCAATCATTTCCAAAATTTCACGTCTTTTAGTGTGACTTTCTGTCTTTAATATTTTTACTGCATTGAAATCAAAACTATGTTTCTCCTCGAGAGCATGGTTGGTGAGGGCTGTTTTATTTTTTTTGTCATATTTATGGCCGTTAATTCGGTTTTTAATGTATTGGCTTGTTTGTCCAACGTACACACTATTGCAATCTTTACATGGGATTTCGTAGATTACGTGTGATTTTTTATCTTTTGGAATTTCTGATTTGATTTTGGAGAAATTTGTTTTTAGTAAATTGTGTGCTTTGTGAACTACGGTAATGTTGTATGGCTTAAAAATGTTTTTAATGTTTTCAAATAAGCCCGGAATGTATGGTAAAGTAAGAAAAGTATTAGTTTTGTTGTTATTATTTTTTCTATTATTATTTGTTTGGTTGTAGAAAATATATATTCGATTTTTAAAAATTTTATTAATTAATATGTCGGGATAGTTATTCTGTTTTAGTGCAATTTTAGCTTTCTTAATCGCATTTTCACGGTACTCAGGGTCGGACAACCTTATGGCCCGATCGGCAAGACCTATAATAACTGATTTTTTTTGGGTAGAGGGTGTTGGGAATGAAAATTTAGGTAGCGTGATGACCAAGTTTCCTTGGTATACCATTCTGATCTAATTTTGTTGGAGTGGTGATGTAGTGTGAGGTCCAGAAAGCTTATTCGGTTTTGATTTTCAGTTTCAATAGTGAATTGCAATCTGTTATTATAGTTATTGAACGCCTCGATTATTTCGTTTTGTTTGTTAATGGGGATGGCTGTTATGCAATCGTCCACGTACCTGTAAAAAAATGGAATTTCAAATGGAATATCACTAAGAACTGTTTCTTCTAAGTCTTCCATTACTAATTGCGCTATTAAGCTTGAAATGGAAGCCCCCATGGCACATCCTTCTATTTGTTTATAGAATTTTTGATCGTAAATAAAATATGTTGAATTTAGTGTAAGTTCTACTGCTTCTAAAAAGTAATTTAAAGGGATGTCTGTAAAAGGTTTAATTTTATTCCATTTTTTTGTAATTATGTTTTTTGCTATATTTATAGGAATGCTAGTGTAAAGGGATATTACATCTAAAGGAACGAGGATATAGTTATTTGGTATAGTTAAATGTTTTATTTTATTTTTGAAATCCATTGAATCTTTTATATAGTATTCATTCTGGAACACAATTTTTTGAGGAATGTCTTTGAGAAATTTTGAGAGATTTTCAAATGGAGATTGGATGCAGGATACGATTGGACGGAGTGGTATGCCTTGTTTGTGCATTTTTGGTAATCCGTAGATTCTTGGAGGATGTGAGTTTTGGATTTTTAATTTTTTTGCTAAGTTTGGTGAAATATAGGCTTTGTTTTCCCAAAGAGATATTAATTCGTTATTTTTTTTCTGGTAAATTATGGTAGGATCGTTTTTTAATTCTTTATGGGTGGTTTCATCTTTTAGTAGGTCACACATTTTACCATTGTAATCATTTTTTGACATAATAACCGTTTTATTTGTTTTATCAGGTTGTAACACTAATAGGTTATTATTTTCTTTGAGAAATTTTTTTGTTTTGTTTATTTTTTGTGCTAATATTTTTTCTTTTTTTTGGGTGAGAGAAGTTCTCTTTTGAAAGTTATTTTTGTGATTAGTTATTATGTTGCAACATTGAGAGCGTATATTGTCTTTGGTATTAGAATCAAGGTTTATCAAGGATGTTTCGATGTTGCTTATTAACTCAGGGATAGGTATATATTCAGCTTTTTGAAGAGGAATTGCGAAATTCGGCCCCATACTTAGTGTCTCACAAACATACTCAGGAAGATCCACATTTGTTAAGTTTTCAAGCCATGAAATGTTGTCATGCGTGGGATTTATATTTGTGTTTGAAAGACGTTGAATTTTGTTAATGTTTTTATTTTTAATTTCTTGAAAAATAACCTCTTTCTTGTTTTTTGAAATTTGTCAAGATATGTGTTGGCAGTGTGCCTTTGAGACGTTCAGCTAGCATTTTGATTTTCTTTTCTAAGGATTTTATATATTTTGTTGTATCGGATATCAACAAATTTATTGTACTCCGAACGAAATTACTAAGGATGTTATCTCTGAATTTGCGTTCCAAATTTTTACAATTGAAAAGAATATGGTTTGTTTTTAAATTTAAAAAGGTTGGTGTTAAATTATTATTTTTACATCTTAGAAGAAAGATACGTCGATTTTTAAGTTGGCAATGTTGTAGGCATGTTTTTGAGTATAGCTTCATCTTCAATACTGTCTCTTCCCCGTAGGAGCTAGCGATGTTAGTGAAGGATAGCATATTTTCACCCATGCTTTGATATATTGTTGTTTTCGTTTTCTTGGCCTTAGTACTTATATTGTGAATTAAGTGGTTTCTTGGGAATAAGGCACATGAATATACTAAATTTCTGTTATATTTTTTTCATAACTTTGACGTTTCGGTCGAACGTTGACCTTCATCAGAAACACTACAAAAAGGAACGATTCAAAAAAATTTTTTGTTTTACAAAATTAATAAAATATTTAACTTACGTAATTGGAAGGTTTCATGGATGACATCCTGTATATGTCAATAAATTAAGAACAAACACTCAGCGACGAACATTTACATTTAAAAACTTGACATGCTGTATATACATTTACATTTGTGGAAATTTTAAGAACACATACAAGCAATATACGAACAATACTGACGAATTGGTGTATGGACGATGAGATTGGGTCTATGTCTGTAAAAACTTAAGATACTATTTTTTCTTTTTGTTTTGGAATTTAAATGCGGACTATTGTTGTTATGCAGTTGCCATTATAGGTGTATTATTTTATAATATTATTGTAAATTTTACTGAGTTGCGTTGTGTCGGTTTTGGAGTTTATGCAATGGGGTCTTTTTTGTATTTCAATCATTTCCAAAATTTCACGTCTTTTAGTGTGACTTTCTGTCTTTAATATTTTTACTGCATTGAAATCAAAACTATGTTTCTCCTCGAGAGCATGGTTGGTGAGGGCTGTTTTATATTTTTTTGTCATATTTATGGCCGTTAATTCGGTTTTTAATGTATTGGCTTGTTTGTCCAACATACACACTATTGCAATCTTTACATGGGATTTCGTAGATTACGTGTGATTTTTTATCTTTTGGAATTTCTGATTTGATTTTGGAGAAATTTGTTTTTAGTAAATTGTGTGCTTTGTGAGCTACGGTAATATTGTATGGCTTAAAAATGTTTTTAATGTTTTCAGATAAGCCCGGAATGTATGGTAAAGTAAGAAAAGTATTAGTTTTGTTGTTATTATTTTTTCTATTATTATTTGTTTGGTTGTAGAAAATATATATTCGATTTTAAAAAATTTCATTAATTGATATGTCGGGATAGTTATTCTGTTTTAGTGCAATTTTTGCTTTCTTAATCGCATTTTCACGGTACTCAGGGTTCGGACAACCTTATGGCACGATCGGCAAGACCTATAATAACTGATTTTTTTTTGGGTAGAGGGTGTTGGAAAGGAAAATTTAGGTAGCGTGATGACCAAGTTTCCTTGGTATACCATTCTGATCTAATTTTGTTGGAGTGGTGATGTAGTGTGAGGTCCAGAAAGCTTATTCGGTTTTGATTTTCAGTTTCGATAGTGAATTGCAATCTGTTATTATAGTTATTGAACGCCTCGATTATTTCGTTTTGTTTGTTAATGGGGATGGCTGTTATGCAATCGTCCACGTACCTGTAAAAAAATGGAATTTCAAATGGAATATCACTAAGAACTGTTTTTTCTAAGTCTTCCATTACTAATTGCGCTATTACGCTTGAAATGGAAGCCCCCATGGCACATTCTTCTATTTGTTTATAGAATTTTTGATCGTAAATAAAATATGTTGAATTTAGTGTACCGAATCAACGGCCATAAATATGACAAAAAAAATAAAACAGCCCTCACCAACCATGCTCTCGAGGAGAAACATAGTTTTGATTTCAATGCAGTAAAAATATTAAAGACAGAGAGTCACACTAAAAGACGTGAAATTTTGGAAATGATTGAAATACAAAAAAGACCCCATTGCATAAACTCCAAAACCGACACAACACAACTCAGTAAAATTTACAATAATATTATAAAATAATACACCTATAATGACAACTGCATAACAACAATAGTCCGCATTTAAATACCAAAACAAAAAGAAAAAATAGTATCTTAAGTTTTTACAGACATAGACCTAATCTCATCGTCCATACACCAAACCATTCGTCAGTATTGTTCGTATATTGCTTGTATGTGTTCTTAAAATTTCGACAAATGTAAATGTAAATACAGCATGTCAAGTTTTTAAATGTAACAATATATCAAAGCATGGGTGAAAATATGCTATCCTTCACTAACATCGCTAGCTCCTACGGGGAAGAGACAGTATTGCAGATGAAGCTATACTCAAAAACATGCCTACAACATTGCAAACTTAAAAATCGACGTATCTTTCTTCTAAGATGAAAAAATAATAATTTAACACCAACCTTTTTAAATTTAAAAACAAACCATATTCTTTTCAATTGTAAAAATTTTGGAACAAAAATTCAGAGATAACATCCTTAGTAATTTCGTTCAGAGTACAATAAATTTGTTGATATCCGATACAACAAAATATATAAAATCCTTAGAAAAGAAAATCAAAATGCTAGCTGAACGTCTCAAAGGCACACTGCCAACACATATCTTGACAAATTTCAAAAAACAAGAAAACCAAAAAACAGAGGTTATTTTTCAAGAAATTAAAAATAAAAACATTAACAAAATTCAACGTCTTTCAAACACAAATATAAATCCCACGCATGACAACATTTCATGGCTTGAAAACTTAACAAATGTGGATCTTCCTGAGTATGTTTGTGAGACACTAAGTATGGGGCCGAATTTCGCAATTCCTCTTCAAAAAGCTGAATATATACCTATCCCTGAGTTAATAAGCAACATCGAAACATCCTTGATAAACCTTGATTCTAATACCAAAGACAATATACGCTCTCAATGTTGCAACATAATAACTAATCACAAAAATAACTTTCAAAAGAGAACTTCTTTCACCCAAAAAAAAAGAAAAAATATTAGCACAAAAAATAAACAAAACAAAAAAATTTCTCAAAGAAAATAATAACCTATTAGTGTTACAGCCTGATAAAACAAATAAAACTGTTATTATGTCAAAAAATGATTACAATGGTAAAATGTGTGACCTACTAAAAGATGAAACCACCTATAAAGAATTAAAAAACGATCCTATCATAATTTACCAGAAAAAAAATAACGAATTAATATCTCTTTGGGAAAACAAAGCCTATATTTCACCAAACTTAGCAAAAAAATTAAAAATCCAAAACTCACATCCTCCAAGAATCTACGGATTACCAAAAATGCACAAACAAGGCATACCACTCCGTCCAATCGTATCCTGCATCCAATCTCCATTTGAAAATCTCTCAAAATTTCTCAAAGACATTCTTCAAAAAACTATGTTCCAGAATGAATACTATATAAAAGATTCAATGGATTTCAAAAATAAAATAAAACATTTAACTATACCAAATAACTATATCCTCGTTTCTTTAGATGTAATATCCCTTTACACTAGCATTCCTATAAATATAGCAAAAAACATAATTACAAAAAAATGGAATAAAATTAAACCTTTTACAGATATCCCTTTAAATTACTTTTTAGAAGCAGTAGAACTTACACTAAATTCAACATATTTTATTTACGATCAAAAATTCTATAAACAAATAGAAGGATGTGCCATGGGGGCTTCCATTTCAAGCGTAATAGCGCAATTAGTAATGGAAGACTTAGAAGAAACAGTTCTTAGTGATATTCCATCTGAAATTCCATTTTTTTACAGGTACGTGGACGATTGCATAACAGCCATCCCCATTAACAAACAAAACGAAATAATCGAGGCGTTCAATAACTATAATAACAGATTGCAATTCACTATCGAAACTGAAAATCAAAACCGAATAAGCTTTCTGGACCTCACACTACATCACCACTCCAACAAAATTAGATCAGAATGGTATACTAAGGAAACTTGGTCATCACGCTACCTAAATTTTCATTCCCAACACCCTCTACCCCAAAAAAAATCAGTTATTATAGGTCTTGCCGATCGTGCCATAAGGTTGTCCGACCCTGAGTACCGTGAAATTGCGATTAAGAAAGCAAAAATTGCACTAAAACAGAATAACTATCCCGACATATTAATTAATAAAATTTTTAAAAATCGAATATATATTTTCTACAACCAAACAAATAATAATAGAAAAAATAATAACAACAAAACTAATACTTTTCTTACTTTACCATACATTCCGGGCTTATCTGAAAACATTAAAAACATTTTTAAGCCATACAACATTACCGTAGCTCACAAAGCACACAATTTACTAAAAACAAATTTCTCCAAAATCAAATCAGAAATTACAAAAGATAAAAAATCACACGTAATCTACGAAATCCCATGCAAAGCTTGCAATAGTGTGTATGTCGGACAAACAAGCCAATACATTAAAAACCGAATTAACGGCCATAAATACGACAAAAAAAATAAAACAGCCCTCACCAACCATGCTCTCGAGGAGAAACATAGTTTTAATTTCAATGCAGTAAAAATATTAAAGACAGAAAGTCACACTAAAAGACGTGAAATTTTGGAAATGATTGAAATACAAAAAAGACCCCATTGCATAAACTCCAAAACCGACACAACACAACTCAGTAAAATTTACAATAATATTATAAAATAATACACCTATAATGGCAACTGCATAACAACAATAGTCCGCATTTAAATTCCAAAACAAAAAGAAAAAATAGTATCTTAAGTTTTTACAGACATAGACCTAATCTCATCGTCCATACACCAAACCATTCGTCAGTATTGTTCGTATATTGCTTGTATGTGTTCTTAAAATTTCGACAAATGTAAATGTATATACAGCATGTCAAGTTTTTAAATGTAAATGTTCGTCGCTGAGTGTTTGTTCTTAATTTATTGACATATACAGGATGTTATCCATGAAACCTTCCAATTACGTAAGTTAAATATTTTATTAATTTTGTAAAACAAAAAATTTTTTGAATCGTTCCTTTTTGTAGTGTTTCTGATGAAGGTCAACGTTCGACCGAAACGTCAAAGTTATGAAAAAAATATAACAGAAATTTAGTATATTCATGTGCCTTATTCCCAAGAAACCACTTAATTCACAATATAAGTACTAAGGCCAAGAAAACGAAAACAACTATATATATATATATATATATATATATATATATATATATATATATATATATATATATATATATATATATATAATATATATATGTTGTTTTTATTCTAATGAACCAAAAACCCAAGAAAGAAGCTACGTCAATCTAAAAAAAATAGGTTATTATATATATATATATATATATATATATATATATATATATATATATATATATATATGTACACTTCGACGGAGTAATATTTACAACAAAATTACTTTAAACTAACAAAAGATCGATAAATTACATATATACCTGTCTGCTTAGTTTAAACAATTCTTTTTCGAAATACTCGTAGGCTACAACATGTTCATTAAATATTGGTGTGCTAGTGTTCTCTAAACGGTAGCTCAGCTGAGGTTGATTGCTGGCAGAATCAAGTAGGTCATTGAACTGTAGGATACAAAAGACATTATCACTATATATATATATATGAACGAATATAAGCAGCAGGATAACCTTAGTATATACCGGGCATATATTCCACCATGTGAAAAATAAAGGAAACTGTGATAGAGCAATAAGTCTAAATGGTAACAGGCTAACTATTTCTTCCATATAATCGCATTGACAGCTTTTTTTATTAAAAGTATGTTGTATGTACGTCGTATATGAATGCCACATCGACAAGCAGTTTTTTTAATAAAAAATGACGTACTGGTCAGTTTTGTTTTTATTCTAATGAACCAAAAACCCAAGAAAGAAGCTATGTTGTGTTGTATGTGTGTGTCAATCTAAAAAAAATAGGTTATTTATATATATATATATATATATATATATATATATATATATATATATATATATATATATATATGTACACTTCGACGGAGTAATATTTACAACAAAATTACTTTAAACTAACAAAAGATCGATAAATTACACTGTCACCATTAATAACCATTCGGGTGATTTAGACGAGTTTTACTTATTTATACTTAAAAGAGGTTAGAGGTCTCTTTTTCTCAGTAATACCCCAACTTTCAAGTGTAAGCATGGTATATTTATGAGCGTTTCCGTCTACCTGTCTGCTTAGTTTAAACAATTCTTTTTCGAAATACTCGTAGGGTACAACATGTTCATTAAATATTGGTGTGCTAGTGTTCTCTAAACGGTAGCTCAGCTGAGGTTGATTGCTGGCAGAATCAAGTAGGTCATTGAACTGTAGGATACAAAAGACATTATCACTATACCAAATGGAACTCCTTCTTTGACTCTGATGGCTATGAACGAGTGAACGAATATAAGCAGCAGGATATCCTTAGTATATACCGGGCATATATTCCACCATGTGAAAAATAAAGGAAACTGTGATAGAGCAGTTGGACCCTTTATCCACAAAATGTACTCGAAAATTTAACAAGTCTATGCATCCACTGCAAATCAGACAGAAGAAGAAATAGACATACTGCAATAAGCGGTGATTGCCACGCTAATATTGGACTAAAATCAGATTCCTCTGATCCCTAGGAAATGTGGGGTCTAGGTAGAAACGACAGAAGTGAAACTCTTGTTGGTTTCCTGCTACAGAACAACTTGTATGAAATCAACAGCTTTTTTTTCAAAAACGGTCACATAAATAGACCTGGAAAAGACCAGAAGAATTTTATGCTGAGAATCAGTATCAGAGGCAGGGTCAGAAATTGGGAAATTCGTAGACGATCTGGAATATGTGATATTAAAGAACGAATCGTGAGACAAACGGAAATGGGCTGGACATGTGGCTAGAGGAAAGGACGGGAGGTGGACAAGAAGAATACTGGAATGGACAAAAAAAAACAGAGGCAGACTACAAAGTCGATGGCCAGACGTTCTCAAAAGAGCGCCATCTAATTCAATCAGGACGACCAAAAACAGAAATGGAATATGTTGGGGTAGGCCTAACAGTGGATGCAGCGGGATGATGATGGTAATAATGAAACGAGTCATAAAATTCTGTGACAATGACTGCAGGGTGTCTTTATTTGAAATATTACGTCGACGCGTCGACGTATTCTAGTAGTTTTATCGACAGAAGTGTCATCAAAATGGTGCGATTGTATCTTGTGTAAATCATGAAGATCACAGCCATTATATTGCACGAAGATAACATTATTTCGACAACCACATACTTGAGATGTCGACGATTTTATTTCATATATTAAATACGTTAAATTGGTTCATTACTAACATTTGCAACATGGCTGTTAAAGTCGTTTGTGTACAACAACGAAATATTAACTATAATATTATAAAGAATTGCTTAAATGCATCAATGTCAACATGGCATGAAGTTTTTGGCTTCTTGTCTTAACATTATATTAGTATAAAACTATTTTTTGGGTTTTTCGCCTTAGAAAATTGAAAAAATTGCAAAGATCAAAATTTTATTAAAGAAAAAAATTGTATAAAAGATGTTTTCAATCAAAACAATTATCCTAATGATTTCGTTGAAAAATGTTTTTATGAATTTGAGAATCCAAAAGACAAAAAAATCCAAAATAGATCAATTACAAACCTCTTTATACCATAAATACCTAATTTATCAGATAAAATAAAACGAATAGGTAAACGTTTTAACATCAGAACGATCTTTAAAACACAAAATACACTTAGAAGTAAACTTACAAAAACAAAACCTTACAATGAACAAGAAAATACAAAAAATGTTATTTATAAAATTCCGTGTCGATGCAAAAATTTTACATAGGTGCAACCTCTAGGCCATTAGCCAAAAGAATTAAAGAACACCAAACATACATAAAAAATAGAGAATTTCAAAAATCAAACATTTGCCAACATGCACTAGATAACAATCATAACATTAATTGGAATGCTTCTAGTATTTTAGCAAAAGAACCATGTTCCAAAAAACGTAAAATAAAAGAAAGTGCCTTAATATTATTAAATAAAGATAATTGTGTAGCATCTTGTTCCGTTAGTTTTAATAACACTTGGTTAAATTTGCTAAATACTGAAGTAAAAAAAGGACACCTCAAAATACAATAAATTAAAATGAACATACTCTAGGTACACATATTTCGCACCTTATTCTAACAATTAAAAATAGCACCTTTAAATTGACATTCATTGACATTTTGTCAGAGATTAGCCATTCTGGTTATATTCCTGATACGAAACATAAGAAATATTCTGCTTTTAGTATTTTATTTGTAGGTTTGCTGAAGACGGGTGTAGACTTTCCCCCGAAACGTCCAGAAAACAAACATTTTTCAGTGTCGTTCCTCGGGTACCTTCATGTGGACCCAGAACTTAAGACTATTATTTTTTTATTTTTTCCAATTTTCTAATGCGAAAAACCCAAAAAATAGTTTTAAACCATGAATCCGCCACTACAATTTCGTAATTATTATATTAGTATTTTAGCAATTCAGGAAGTAACAAATGATTTACTGACGCAACATTTCCTTTTCGGTTTCCATGAAAATTTTAAAAACAAACCAATAAATGCTCAGAGCGAATCATTTTTAAAGGTTTAATAGTTCCATGTGATAGAAATTAAATATTAAAAAAGCGGTTGACTCAATTATTTTTGCGAAAAAATTCGAGATCCCGAATTTCGCAAGAAAAAAAACATTTGATAACTAAGTATTTCAAATAAAAAGGGCAAGCATTGTTTGTCGTTTGTATACAGAATTTTCTACATGGCATATGTAACACTCTAATTTTGTTATATAGTTTAATCTTAAGTTTAACGTTTATAATCTATTCTTTTAGTGTTAATGTCCTTGAGGAACTTATAAAAACAGACCTAGTTACTATCAAGGAATGGTGTGATGCTAACTACTTGTCTCTTAATATCTCAAAAACAAACATTATTTCCTTTAAATGTCATATTAATAATATCGTTTTGCAAGATCAAATTGTTGAGGCTCTGCAGGAGAATAAATTTCTTGGTTTATTTATCGATGCTAAGTTAAAATTTCAAACGCATATTCTTCAACTTAATAAAAAACTCTCAAGAGGCTGCTACGCAGTGAGAGTCGTAGCAAGCGAATTGAATTTATCAATGGCAAGAAGTGTTTATTTTTCACTGGTGGAGTCTCACTTGAGATATGGCATCTGCTTCTGGGGATCCTGTCCCAAATTTTTATTTGACTCGGTCTTTTTATTACAAAAGAGAGCTGTTAGGTTTATGTGTGGAGCGAAGGCTCGTGACTCCTGTAGGCCATTATTCATACAGCATAAAATTCTGACCCTTGCTTGTTTGTTTGACCTGGAGGCAGTATCTATGATCAGGAAGAAGGTGGAGCTCAGATCATTTATTAATTACCCTCTACGTACCACTCATGTAGTATCTCTACCAATTCCTTCATCAACCTTAACTAAAAATTCAATTTTTTATAATGGTAGAAAGTTATTTCTCCCTTCCAGCCCACTTAAGACAAATTCAGTCATATAAGTTATTTAAAAGAAGGGTCCATAAAATGCTGGTTGCGAAGGCCTATTACACAGTTGATGAGTTTTATATTGATAATCAGAATTAGCCAATGTCTTAATTAGGAATTAGTTATATCTGTATTTGCGCCCTATTATTCTGCACCTGGATTTATTTTGTAATATTGTCTCTGCGTTTTTTACAACTTTTATGTTTTTTTTTTGTTAACACTGTACATTTTTTTTTAATTTCATATATTTTAGTATTGTCATATAAATCTCTGTAGTTTTAGTTATATGATTATTGTTTAGTTAAGCTTTGTCAATGAAAATGTTTGATTTTTATGATATTAAAGTTTTTTTTGACTTTTTGACTTTTGACTAATTTTTAATAATTGATATGTGCGCTTTATTTAAATTATATATTGGTTTTATAGTTTAGTTAGATTACCCATATCTCAAGCGAAGATTTCATTTGTTATACCGGATTACATTATAATAATTAATCGGTATGTATAGCGCCACCTATTATCAACAACTATCAGTATTGAACGAAAGCTTTCACGGCTGTGGTCAATTAAGAAATCATGGTTCTTGGGATTAGACCGTGTCAAAATGGAATCACTTTCCGACGTTTCGCCTTCGAGTGCACGAGGCATCTTCAGGGATCGTCACTTCACGAGATCCCTGAAGATGCCTCGTGCAATCGAAGGCGAAACGTCGGAAAGTGATTCCATTTTGACACGGTCTAATCCCAAGAACCATGATTTCTTAACTATCAGTATTCTTAAACTAGAGTAGTTCACCACCCCGTTCTAAAGAAACGTTTTACTGCAAGTTCAAACGTTGCTACTTGGATGGCGATGCCTAGATTCATACAATATCATTCATTAATTAAAACTATAACTTTTTAAAAAACGAAACCCAAATAATATCTAAAGACATTTATTTCTTAATATTACAGAGTAAATAAAAATTTAATTTTAGCAGTCTTGAAAACTTTTTATTTGAAATACTTAGTTATCTGTTTTGCCTCCTTTATGCAAATTTTGGTCTTTCAATAATCTTGTCAGGATGCTGCCTGTTACTTTATTTTAAATTTATCCTATGTTAATTGTATTCCCTTTTAGCTCTGGATATCTAACACATAAGGGCAATATTAGTACAAATTCCTTCACTTAACTTTGGCCTATAAACACATAACATTTCTGGATTTAAAATCAATATTCATACCTTTTTTTTTCCTTGGATTAGGTTGCAGTTGCATATTGGTATAACTAAATCGGTTGTGTGTAGGGTTTGAAAAACCAAATTACTTCCTTAAATATTTCCTTTTTCAATCATTTTCTCCTGATTGCATGAGTATTTAGACCCTTTTATGTCCTGAATTATTACTCGACCATTTTTTGTCTTCTGTGAATTGCCTAAAATATTTCGTTATGATTAAATCTCTTTTAATGGAAAAATAACAAATTTATTTATATTGTATTGTTGTGAAAATCTAATTTAAATCAAGCCTAGGTACCTTTTTGTTTTCAGGGTTTTTCCACTTTCCCATTTGAAATCAATTCCCCATAGCTTTTTTCTCTGTTTTAGTTGCAAGTTGATTTTTCGGGATAGCCTTCTCAACTATTATTCTAATTATCTAAGTTTTGGAAGCTGGAAGATAGATGTTTGTTTACTATTCGTTTTGCCTAGTTCACAGTATAATTTAGGGTTATGGGACGTGTCACTTCCTATGCGTTGTCACTCGCTGCATCCGATATGCCCTCATTCAGTAGGCGCATGCTAAGATCCCAACTGTTGCCAAGTTTATTCTCAGGTGGTTGACGTTTGAATTATAAACCAATCAGTGATCGTTTTTCTTGCCCTGCAATCCCTATTTTAAATCATTCCTAGTTCCTCTTGACAACACTGATGTCACCTGGGGCAATCTAACCAATGATAGTTCGGTATCCGACTTGAGTAAATTCTAGAAGGTACAGCGGAGCTGGTTCCAGGAAGGAACTACTTTTTCACTGCACTTTTCTGGTCTCCTGTAACATCGAAAGGTCTTCAGCGCGAACTGGGGAAAACAAAATCCAAGTTTTTCTTGGAAATCCGTTAGTGGGATTTCTCCTCAGTTTCGTAATAATTTACTTGGGGTTTTGTATTTGTGAATTTTCCAATATTTTGTAACCTCCAGGTAATCTCTCTGAGAGAGGATTTTTGGAGCTGAAGTTGGACCAGGTCGCCATTTTCCTGCCACGTTCTGAAGAAGTCTTCCTGTGCGGGGCGAACTAAAACCTATTGAATAGGGTCTTAGTACGGGGCTTTAAGACTCACTTTGACGTGAAAGAGCAACGTTCCGCCCTATAACTACTAAGGTCCTGTCTACCACCGGTTGCAGTGACGTATCACGCTGGGACAATTGGTGAACTTTTTTATTTCATATTAGTGTATTTTTTGTACAGGTTTTTGTTCTAAAAACAACTTTTATTAAATAGATTTTATTGTTTTAGAGTGTGTTTTATTTAGCTCACAATTTTTCTCCTCTTCAGGATATTTTTTTTATTAAATAACGTTCTTTATTTTAAATTACAATTTTTTTATGAAAGTATCAGAAACAAGTAAGTGCCGAACACATCTAGAGGCTTTCCAATGTAGGCCGTAATAAATTGGTGGCGCTCACCTTTTTTACTATTAATTTTTTTCCCACGCCCACTCTCCGGGATAAACGAGCTTAGGGCATTGATATTGCACGCTCTGTTGACCACGAGCTTGTTTCTTGATACTTTTGCCTTTTTTTTAATTACCTTTGCGAGTTTTTTTTTATTTCAGTAAATTAATAAA
Source organism: Kuschelorhynchus macadamiae (assembly GCA_030620095.1). Taxonomy (NCBI): domain Eukaryota; kingdom Metazoa; phylum Arthropoda; class Insecta; order Coleoptera; family Curculionidae; genus Kuschelorhynchus; species Kuschelorhynchus macadamiae. The sequence continues at coordinate 168,431 of JAUTXW010005309.1, forward strand.
AATATTTCCTATTTTATTATTTAAAAAAAAATAAGAGCGTAGCAATTTTGCACCCTGCGGTTATAAACCAGAGCAAGGGTTGCACGTAAAATACATTAATTTTGAAAAAATTAGAGAGTTTTTGTTAGTACACAAGTTTTCTAAACCTATAGTAATACAAACGTACATGAATATTAAGATGTTCTCTCTTATAAAAAAATATTTTTATATGCCTTTATTGAAATGGAATTTACGTTTTTCTACGTAAAACAGCAAATTCGAAGCGTAAATATCGTAAGAGATTTTAATTTTAATTGTAAAAAATGCCAAAAGTGTCAATTTTCTTTTAAGCACTAAAACACGTCAATGTCAGTTACAGAACTTACTCCATACCTCAATTAAAATATCTTCGTGTTGATTCTGTTAACAATCATCCTTGCTATAACACTTTATAAAATGGGTAAAGATCAGGCTCTACCAGTAAACCCTAGGAAAATAAGGTCTTAACTTATTTTGGGAAAAAAACGATTAAAACAGATTACTCCTATATTAAACTTCAAACTAAATTTTGTGGTAGAGGTAAAATAAATAGTATTTTTCTTCATTTTATGGTAAGCGTCTAATCCAGAATTATTCAATTATAAATTCAAGCAGGGCCGTAGATAAGTAAGAGGGTCTGAGGATTTCAAGCCTTTGCTCTAGGAAAAATTGAAATAATTACTGTTTTCCTAGATTCGGCTGCAGAAAAGGCTTGAAGTTTGTTTTTCTCTTTTTAAGTTGTTGGTGGTTGCCAAACACTTCCCTCAATGGTCAGAGTCTAGCTACGTCTCTGCATTCAAGTTCAAAGAATCTTCATTGATACCTAATATTATGACTCTAATTTTATTTTGTGCAAAACATATTTCTTAGTCCCAGTTTTTTAGCTTAGTATTTTTTACAATTAATTCTACGAATAATTGTTTTCCAATCGATTTAAAAATGAAACAATTTAACGTTGTTGTTTCTGCATTATTCATATAACTAAAAGAATTACTGGGAAATGTAATAATAAAATAAAGTGGTTTATTTAAATAAACACAAAAAAACCAAAACTTTTAGCTCATTTGGATAGTATTATTAAAATTATAATTTTCAATATAATTAAATTCAAATTAATGTCGGCTCTTGTTTTTGTGGTGGTAGACCAGTAATTATTATACCTATTTTTTATATCTACATAAAACTAAACCAAACCTAATTTGGTTGGTTTTAAGAATGATGGATAGATTAAAATTAATTAAAATGGTTCAATCAATTAGCTTACCACTTTTATGTACTGTAATTTTTTAATTTCTTTTTCATAAATATATTTATTTTTGGGAAGAAAGACCTTTTAAGTACAGTCCCTACAAAAAGCACATTATTTTGCATACTATAGTCATCAACACTACCTACATATTCCTTTCAAATGGCATGCCGAGAAACAACAAAACCTAAAAACGAGATTACGAAATGCTGCATAATGCAGCAGGCTAGTTAAAATTTAGCTGCATAATTTTGTCATAAAGCATATTTAGCCTCTACTGTCCATCACAGTAATGAACTTATTATTAGGAAAAGGTGGCAGCGAGATATTATTGTGTTTAAGTGAATAAAATTACACGTAGTTTAAAAATTGTTAGGTAACGAATTAAAGTAACTGGCTGAAGAATAAATGTTAAAAATAATAATTATGTCCGTTTCGGGCGATTCGAGTTTCGTGCATCTTTAGAAGATTTCCCGTTTTTAGGGGTAAATCTATAGATAGGAACAAAATATATTTCCCAGTTCTCGTTTAGTGGGCATCTACATTAGATACGTATTTATCTTACCCAAAACTTTTAGGCGGAAGGTCAGCCTGGCAGGACAGGTAACGTTATACTAAGAGTTTTAGTGGAACTTTAACGATAATGCCTTCGCGCTCTCGTGCTCCGGCATCTAATTTGGTGCTAACCCGGTACCAATACACATATATAACAAAATATATTTTTAATAGACTGTACGAAAAACAGTTATATTGACAATTTTCTTTATTTTATTCTTGGTGCGGGGATTACCTATAATTAAAACTGAGATAAAATGGTCGGTGCGGAAAATACCTGCAAGGTTATTAATGCAGCTAATCTTGGTGTGGAATTTACCAACTCCAGGTCAGGTGGATCCACACCATAATTTGTATATTTTATAATATGCGTAATGTGCAAAATCACTTGAGATAAAATTTTTGTAGCCGGGAACGCACGAAAAAGAAAGTATCCTATTAAAGAAAAGTACGCATTTTACGGCCTTCGCATTTGTGTTTTGGTTTAGTTGGAATTATAACTAAAATACTATTGTAATTCTTTAAAATGCCTAACTGATTGAATATTATGTGAAAATGTCCGGTTTTGGACATTTCTGGATGAATAAAAATTCTAATGTATCTCGAAACTTTTCAGTTCGTTTTGGAGGTACTGCAATATTCACAATGACTTAAAGATCCTTGAATATCTTTATCAGGGTTTGTAACCATTACACGTTAAATATAGGTTTTTGAAAAATATAATTTGGTCCTAGCAACTCATCCCCAACGAAAATATTAAAGGTAGGCTAGAATTGTTTTCACACTGTATAGATAAGCCACAACTTCAGTAGCCTTTCATCCGTCAACATTTACAAATTGCCACATTATTTCCTACCGTCGTCTTGCGAAGTATACGGGTTATTATTAGGAAAAAACCGTTTTGTGTATTTTTATATTTAAAATAGGACTATAATGCGTGTACATAGTAACTACGGCCGCTGTTTATTTTTGGCTCGTTTCCAACGCAAATAGTGCGGCGAAAACAGTAATTGTACGGATATAAGAATAAATTGTTTACTAACAATTTTAAGCCACGCTAATTTGGGTCAAACCTGTCCTAAATATTAATAACAATAAAGAAAAACTAGGGCGTATATAACTAGATACTCGTAAAGTAATTTGGCTCAAACTTTGTCTATAACTCGTAATTTTTTAAAACAAAAACCGAGAATAATAAACCACCAATAAATCAGATGTTTTGAGCTATCAGTGGTAAGGTCTCCAGTTATTCAATATTGCACGAGATATACAAATATCAGTAATATAGTTTTCTCAAATTTAATCTTTGTTAACTTCTTTATTCTTTATTTTGAATGAGACCTCCATATTCATATTTTCACATTAGAGCAAAGTATGTTTACATATTTAATAAATTTAATAGTTTTTTAGTAATTTGCGTTTTTTCTTAGTAAGTGTAATGATACCGTCTATTAAAATACTTATTATTAATAATAAGAGATCCTTGATACCGCTGCCCGAAATTATTTAAAATCGATAGCTAAAAACGTACTATTTGCTCAAAACTATAAAAGTTTGGTATAAGTAGACCAATTACAGTTTGAAAGATAACTAAATTGTAGGTCATATAAAATCATTAAATATAGGGTGTTTATTAAAAATAATGAGACAAATCATTTAATAGTCGTTACCACTACCCTTGATAAGAACAATCGGTAAATTGGCTTTACTTGGAACTTCCCTCCGTATAAATCCTTCCTTTTTTCAAGGAAAATAAAATATAATCCAGGTAAGTATATATACTATATATCTATACTTACTATAATATATGTATATACTTACCTGTGTGATCCTTCCCGTAATTATATTAAACACTAAAATTGAGTTGCTATGATCAGCACAAGCTAATAAAGCGTGATAAGTAATTGTAGTTCTGCATACTGAAGTACAAAGATTTACATCAGACAAATCTATACTTTTATATATTTTTGAACCTGATATTGATATTTGTAAAATTAGATATTCAAATTTGCTAGTAGACGTTTTTCATATTTCTGAGTAAATCTACGAAAATTGTCGATTTTAATTTTTTTTGTTAGTACATCAAAATTTTACATCGCTTTTTCCCGTTTCTAAACCATTTTCTACAAAATCAATCGAAGAGTATTAGCAATGTCAGATAGATCAAACCAACTACCGACTGTAATTCCGTCTTTGATCAAACCCAAACATTTTTACTATTGTGTTACACCCAAGTTAAATAGAAAACCAAAAAAAAATATTTACGCAGTAATCCTTTATTATCTCTGTATCAAAATAGCAGTTTTAACATTTGATAGAACGAATCGCAGTGTTTCTTTTGCGCCAACTGCCTAATCCAATAAAATAAAGCATCTGGAAGAATGTTATCTAAATATTTAGGCTGGCATTTCCAGAGTTTCATTAAAAACATTGGAAAACGACAGGTATAAGTTTTTTTTGCAAAATAAACGAGAATGTATGGGAACCGAGACCTTGATTTTCGGGATACGCAGGTAATGTTAATAGACATCTTTATTTTTCTATTTTCTCTTTATTTTGTTTTTCGAGCAAATTTATGGCCGAAAAGTGACCCGTTTTATTCCGTGTTCGGTTTTAAAGGATTTATAGTTTCCAAGACTCTTATTAAACGCTAGAGTGAAATTGAAACTTCATAAAATAGGAATTTATGGCGAAATATTTATATCACTTAGACCCATTTGAGCCCTATACATAAATCACCTGCTTAAATGATGAAGTGAGACTGAACTTCAATGGATTCAAATTATTACAGTATTACAATTGATTTTTTTGTACGTTCTATTTGCTGTAGTAATACTATGTACTTCAAGTATTGCAAGTGATTCATTACTCTTGCAGATGGTCCTTATTATAATTCAAAAGAATGCGAAGCGGCGTTATGGCCAGACTGGTCATAGTATAGAGGAATTTTATCTCTACATGATTAAAATATAAATATATTTATATTTGTAGAAATAAAAAATCTGTTGTAATCATATATTGTGTTTTTTCACACAACTCAAATTATTTCAGTTGAACCAACCAAATCAAAAAATTAAATGTAGCGTATTCAATAAGCAGTGCCGGGGCGGGACTAATAAATAAAACGTCCTCTCTTTTGTAACTATCATAAAGGGATGACCAAAAAAAAACGTCGGGCCTCTTATATTACAATTATATCTTTAGTACTCTTTTATCCATGGTTTGTTAAACCGGGTTAAATTGATGCGGATTGAACGCGGACTTGGTCTAAGCGGGACGCCGCGCCATGTGTTTTGCCCCTCTTGCCAATACCTCGCCTCGAACTTCACAAATAAAAAGTAATAAAAGACAATGAAACCCGCTTCAATACTAGTCTAAAGATATGGAAAAACACTTGAAAACAATCTTACCTTCACTTCAAAAGTAGTACAGAAAATGAGCTGAGGAAATACAATCTGATTTTTTCCTAATTGGAAAAATAGGATCAAAAAGTTTATTTCAATCTAGCCACCATCTAACAAAATTATTACAAAAATAAAATTAAATGGTAAATGTTAAAATGACATATATGTTCAATAACATACATGAGTGACTCTAATATGGCGTCTTATTCTCATATTAGTAAACCTTTACTTTATTCGTTTTCTGTCCTCGGTTACACACATCACATTTATAGCACGTGCACGTGCTCACTTTTTGCGGACTGACTTGAAAGTAATTTCGTTTTGAAACGGTCTAATCCCAACAACCACGATTTCTTAATATTTGATTCGTTATAACTATGCTTTAAAAGTATTTTTATATAAAAAGAAACTTGGTCAGACACTGGCATTCAAACTTCAAAACTAAAGTATAAATTATGATAAAAATAGCAGTTACAAGCAATATACTGTTTTATTTGCTACATTATTTATATTCATCCTTATGATGTTTTAAATGTTTTATCTTTAAAATTTGCAATTGATATTTTCAAATACGATCGCACATTCACGGTTTCTATAACAACCTTCGAACGTTGACTAAAAAATAAAAATTTTTCAAATTCAATAATTCATATAATTTGCTTTATTTTGAGTCGGTTTTAGACAATCGACGATGCGTACACACGATTAATCTGTGTGAGAGGCTTGGCACACTGCACCAAGTACCAAGACTCGTTTAATATTTGTCAGTGATTTGATTAGTGGCATTCAAACTTCAAGGTCTAAATATAAAATTATAATAAAAATAGCAGTTAAAAACAACGTTCTGCGTGATTTGTTCTCTTCATTCATCATATTCATCCTTAAGATATTTTAAATGTTTTAATGTCAGAAATATGCCATTGATATTGTCAAATACAACTGAGCGTCCACAATTGTTATGACTACAGTCGAGCGTCGCGTTGACTAAAAAATTAACTTTTTTTTTTATTTGAAACCAGCCTGTGACGGTTGGTCATGACCGTTGACTACAATTATCAATTTAAAGTAATGTGCACATAATCTGCTTTATTTTTAGTCGGTTGTAGACGATCGATCTGTGTAACTGCCGCCAGAGCCGTTTTCCAGCGCTTTAATTAAAGCGTTCCAGGAAACCAAAGCGTCAAGCACTTAAGCTACTCTGATTTCCCTTCTCGTGCTTTCCCAAACACCCAGCATTTAATTTGGTGTAAGATTATTAATAATATATAGATATCCCGCCCCAATACGGCAAGATAGAAACAACAGTCGCTAGGGTATGAGTCAGTGGCGGCTATTCAGGTGAAGTAGGTGAAGTGCTACTTCACCAGGAAAAATAAACAAGCAAACATCTGACTATATTTATTATATACCTGTTAAAATTTAAGTTTTTACATTTATTTATTCTCCTAATTGGCAAAAAATAAACTGTACATCTCGAATAAATATTTTACTTGACGGTTGGCGGTATGTCTTTTTAAAACTTTCAATCGAACTTTATTATAACAACTATAACAGTGGCGCAAACCGCTTCGACTTTGCTGGAGCTGCTATGTTTAGTTTACGATTTTCCTACTACGTTGCCATGACAACGCGTTCGCGATAACGTCGAGCACATGGAAGAATAATGTTAACCAGCGCCATACAACGCTCTCGGTGAATTGCTAACGCAGTACACTACACCCACGTGTCGTTCAGTTTGGGGTGGTTGTTTACTTTTATTTTCGCTGATTTCGCTGCAACCGGTTAGTTCCTTTGCAGTTTACTTGGTATTTATGGTGTTGTTACAACTTTATTTGGTGTCGGGTTTATTAATTTACATTATTGATGAATCCGATCACGGATGTGGTTCGCATTTTGTTGGAAACTCCATTTAATGGATGGAAGGAACAAGATCAGAGTTTTAATCGTCATCCTAGTTTTCGGTGTAAAAATGGTTACGTAGTAGTCAAATATTACAAAAATTGTTTTGCTGGCCTTGTTTAGTAGTTTCCAATAATATTCAGTGTAGAATAAAGAAGGATTTGCGGGTATGTTAAATATATGAAGGTCTTTACATAAACATGAAGACTCGGCGGATCATTTAAAATGCGAATTAAGGCTAAAAATATTTGTAAAAAATCAAAGCACTATAGCTGATACTTTAAAAGAAAATGCTAAACTATATAAAATACATTTTAACGAAAACGTCCGATTAAATAGACTATTTATGTGCTTGTTAATTGGCGCAGTTTTATATCTCGAAAAACAAGAGTTAGTCTTTCGCGGCCATAATGCGAATCAATAAATAGGAAGAATTTTAAAAAGCTTTTATGTTTATTAATATCGCGAAGTTCCCAAAAACTAAAAGATCATCACGAAAAAATTAAAAATGTTTTTACTGGTGAGTCGAAAACTATTCAAAACGAAATAATTGAATGCATTTCTGATTATTTAAATGATCGTGTAAAAAATGATATAATGAACACACAGTTTTTTTTGTGCAAGTGGATGACACCACTGATATTACGCAAACCTCCCAGTGCTCTATAATTTTAAGATACGTTAAATCAGAAGGTTCAGTAGTCGAAACATTCTTAGGATTTTGTAATGTCAGCTCCGATAGAACGTCGGAGAATTTATATTTTCTATTGGATCAAATTTTGGACCAATTTGACTATAGACGTAAATTAATAGGGCAATGTTGCGATGGCGCAAGTGTGACGTCTGGCCATCTAAAAGGCCTTAAAAAAAAAAAGAAAATGCGCCGCAGGCTGTATTTGTCCATTGTCTTGCGCATCGTCTTAACCTTATGATGCTGCAAAGTTTAAAAATATTTCTAAATGTCGAATTTTTTTTGCAAGTCTTAGTGGTATCCCCCCATGTTTTCATCACTCAGGCGTATACCAACAATTACAGAAACTCGTTGGTCTTCAAATTCAAAATTAATAAATGTGATTGTTCAAGACTGGAATAAATTAAAACACGACTTTGAATTTATTACAAACTGTGACAAATCTGATGAAAAATCAATCCGGCTTGCGAGAGGATTTTTAGGTGAGATGAACGATTTTGAATTCACGTTTCTGGCATTAGTGTTTAATGATATTTTTTCAATCACGAACGTACTATTTGCGTTCTTCAAAAAAAATCGCTTGAAATTCATTTTTGTATATCCAATATAAAACGCTGTCGTGAGGTGCTCTGTAAAAAAAGAAATGAACATTTTTTTAATACCATGTTTGATAAAGAAAATTCTATTATAGAAATAAATCAAACGTGAGATTGCTAAGCTTTCACCTGAAGAAATTAGGGATAAGTATAGAACTCTTTTTTATGTAATATTGGACCATATTTTAATGGAAATGACACTAAGCTTTCAAACTGTGAAAAACTTACATTTTTATGTTTGGTAGATTTTGCTAAATTTTCCGACTGGTCCGTTTGAAAATTATATATATATATATATATATATATATATATATATATATATATATATATATATATATATATATATATATATATATATATATATATATATATATATATATATATATATATATATATATATATATATATTTTTTTTTATCCCCTAGGGCTGTTTTGTATAATTGAAAAAAATGTTTTTATATACAAAAAGATAAAATATAACGTGTTTCATTGTTTTAAAATTTTTTATTTTCGCTTCCAGGGGGCTGCCTTATGATTTTAGACCTATCTCGTATAGTAAAATAAATATTTAAAAAAAATAAAAAACAGACATTTTTCGCAAATCTTATGTATTTATGTAAATCCAACATCTACGTCAATAACTTCCACAATTTTTTCATGTTAAAACAATTACCTCATGTAAATCTGTTTTCAATTTGACCGTTGTCGGTTTGTGCATTCTCAAAATATGATTTTTTTACGTTATTATACTCCCTAAAAATATCGATAATCTACGCCCATGATTCCCAAAATCTAATTCTCGACAGACACTGTGACTATTTTTGGGTTAAATTTAAAACTAATTGATTGTACCGTTCTTAAGTATCGTTATCGAAATTTGTGTATACATACGCACACATCCGTACAGACATTTCATTTTTTTCTTCTACAAAAATGTTTTTCATATTCTTTCTAAAATATCTAAAAAAACACAATTTATATTTTAAAAAATCTTCGCGATTACCATACTACCCCTATATACCCTAAACATATAATGAAAATAGAATATCGGATGTTATATGCCTATATAGGAGAGTAAAAATATGATAGGTTAATTGTCTTAATAGATAATCTCAAATCTATATTTTTAACCTTTTAAAATGTTCACTAACAAAACATTTTGCAGCTCACAATTCAAATTGTTTTAAACAACTAACTACCTACCTAGTATCCATGTATAACATAAGCCTTGACCAACATATTTAATTTCTAATCCGCTAAGTATAAATAAAATCCATATTAAATGTTATCATACCCCGTATGCAAAACATCTGAAACATTTATTGGTCACTGATGATGATTATCAGTCAGTATAAGCCTGCCCGCAACCAGTTTCACAAATTACATTACGCGGATACTTTATATACCCAGTACTGTAAAAAAATAAATCAAATCTGCTGCTGAATTCCCCGATTACTAGAAAATCCCACTAATCTAAGCGATTGCTTTAACATTCCATATATTAATATATAACCCGAAACCACAAAACATATTAAAGCTAGTGAGACCTTAAATACCGCATATAAAGCAAAAAATAAGAATAAACGATTCCGAACTGGAGTACATTAACAGTTCTTATTCAACATATTGGAAGAAGTAAATATTGGTTACTATTACCTGAAAGGAAGAAATCCCTTAATTATTAAAACAAACATAAATAATATGTACAAGCCTTTCAATCTCCAAACCATACATTTATTTATTATTTTGCATTATAACTATATTCATTTCGTATACAACATTAAGCGTTAAATCTTGCTATAATTTTATTTGACCAGAATACCTGATATCTCTCTATTGTTGGGTACGTATATCCATTTTCACCGCCCCTCAAACTGTTTATTCTGACATGTCAGTCAAAGCTACCGCTCGTAAGGCCAGGCAACCTTGAAAAAGTGACAATTTTCTTGAGGGCATTTTTATTTGAAACTCGATTTTATCCAATTATCTTTGACGATAATAAAAATGTACATTTATGTTTTGTAGCAAAAAAGTGAAACTTTTGACGTTAATCGTTGTCATCACAGGAGATACCGTTAGGATGTTAGGAAAGATCAAAGAATAGCAAACAGGTTTCGTGCATGCTACAATTCAAAAATTTCTGAAAATTCACTTTTAACATTGATGTAGTCATCTTTACACCAGTATCTAAAGGAAATATAGACGTGTTTTTATTTATTTACTTGATTCGCCTAGGCTCAACCGTGCTACAGGGCGAAACATAAAATACTAGTGTAATACATAAAAAAAATTGAAGTTTATTTTCTAAATGGCTCAATCTATCTTTCTGTATAAACCGGATAATAATTTTGACGACGTGGTTTTTCAATCTTTTGAAAGAACTTCGCACTCATTATTCTTTTCCAAAAAAATTGTAAGGCAAAAACAGTTTTTTTGACATTCTATATTGATTTTAAATCTCTTTTATATTCCTCATCGAAACCTAGTCTTATCTTCACAAAGTGTCAAAGTTCAAAGTTACCCGATTTTGTATCACTTTTTTATTTTTTAAGTGGCATCCCGTGATCCGATATAGCAAGTTAATGTCCGAGAATTTTTGACGGGAAATCTAGAGACCCTGAAACATAAAGATCTGAAAAAATCTCGGAGAGTGATTTTTTCACGATTACAATATTTAAAGTAAAAAAACAAACACGTCACAATTATTTTACTTTATTGTATTTAAAACCTTTTTTCTACTATACAGGGTAGCCCTAGAGGATACAAGAGCCTTTTAAAAATGCATACATTATTTATTTCAAATCCAAATTTTAAACGGTTTAATTTGTCAATGACAGACAGACATACAATGCCGGCTTATATATACGTTTTGTTCAGTTAACACCAATGCAATCAGTTTTAAAACCTCTGCTGTTAGGGTGCTAAAAATATGTTTCACTGGAAAGCGGTTCATGTTATATATGCCATGGAAAACTATATAATATTTTAGATACGACATCACTTGTTTTTGTTAAAAAGGATTTACTGACCCTAAAGTTTCTATAAAAATATATAGACGTTGTAAGACTGATCAAAACTTGTTTCAATGCAAATATTATAACAGAAACCCCGTTTTTAAAGTTCCTTATTGGAAAAATATAGTTAATGTGATGGTACTTTATACAAGTGAACTTATTAGACAATAATGATAAGTGCAAAAAAAGACATTTGTTTTTTAATGTTTTGCTTGTGTTTTTATATTTTTGTAAGAAATATTTTTACTGTATACTAATACTAATTTAACAACCTTTAAGAAACTTGATTGGCCTGGATAATATATTTTTGACAGCTAGAAATGCATCATCGTATATATTAAATATTAGCGCGAAATCAGTTTTAAATACAACGCGGTGTTTACATAAGAGTTTGGTAAATCGGCAGCTTTTTTTCTTAGAAACATATAAAGTGGTTATTACTTTAAACAAACTATTCTATTTTAATAAAACTTCTACACCTATTTTCTAATTTCTCGGAACATTTGAACAGTTGTGCAAAGCAGATGTTATATCGATTACGATTATTTTTTCACGACATAATGTTAACTTAAAGTTGATATAGTTATCTGACACAATAATTAAAAATTCTACCAGGTATTTTAAATAGTACTTATTTGTATGTCTATCTCATAAAATAATGATCCAATTAATAAATGTATACAAGTATATCCTCTTTCACTACTAATAGGTTTTGGATATTGAACCAAAATTTATTTCTATGCTATGCTTTTATATAACTACAAAATCGTAGAGAGGCCCAACAAAATTTAAAAATATTATTTGTTAAATTTTGATTTAAACATCCTAATTTATTAAATTCCGACTTTTATTTCGGAATTTTTTAAATTCCGACTTCTTTCTAACTTGGAATTTATTTAAATCCAACTAGGTATACTTTTATCTCGGAATTTATAAAATTTCTATTAGATCTCTGATTGCGAGTTAGAATCGGAATTTAATTTATACCGTGTTAGATTAATTTAGGTTTAACTAAACTCCGAGATCTAAGTCGGAATTTAATAAATTCTGATTTAAGAGAGTAACTTAACAATTTTATAGTTTGATAAAAAAAATCGCCATGGAAATATATGTCTCTACAAAATTTGCGTAGGTTCAGTGAATTTTGTTCTACTTTTTGCTCTATATCCCTGTTTCCCTCAAAAAGGAGATATTTGCAAATTTCTGTACCCATGTCGGGTTAAAAAGTCCACATCCAAACTCGATTTCACCCAATTTTTTGACCTAGGGCACAAAAATGTGAATCGGTGTTTTGAAGCAAAAATTTTTGAGCTTTTGTCGTGCCACGTGCCTAATAGGTTTTGTCCGTACTTATCCACCGATACGAAGATGTGTGCATACATTTGAAAAATTTCTCAAAAATCATTCTTTACACCAATATTTAAGTATAGCTGGCACAATGTAACTAGTCAGTTGCTGCGTGATATTTTTACTGCGTCTCAAGCTATGTCGGATTCCATAAAATAATTAGTCTTAATTATTTGCCTATGAAAGTCTACCTTTCCTATAACAAAGTGTGGTATTCAATATAGACTACAAATATAGCCGCATTGGTGGAACAGAATCTGGACTACAGAAGTCTGAAATGCGTGCTTTTATTTACCTTATTTTTATGATTTACATCTTCGTATTTTTATTTGTATACATACGGTAAATAATAAACGTTATTATTATTATTATTAATTAAGATATTATAGAACAAACAATGAATAATACATCGCCTAATATTAACGTGAAATAATTTCTTATATTGGTTATACTATAATAGCATTTCTAGATACAATTAGAATTGTCTTAGAGAGATTGTTAATTGTGATATCTATCACTATGAATTACAAAGATAATTATTTTTTTTTGTTTTGGTAAATATGGAGTAACACTTCCGCCATTATGTTTTTTTAGGCAAACCTACCTAAAAACACTGGCGAAATATAGCTCACTCTTTTAATACCCCATTCATAAAAAACGGCCTAGGTGGTAACAAACAATGGACACATATACATGACTGTAAAACACATTACCCTTCTTTCCGTAAGCAATCGGGTTAAAAGACGTATCTGGATCATAAGAGGGAAATAATTTTCGTTCAGGCAAACAGCTTTTGTATAGACAGAATCAGGAATATTATTGGATGAAGGAGCCAGCGAGAGGCCCAGGAACCACTACGGAGATACTTCTGTTGGAAATGAAACTGACAATCCAAGCACAAGGTTTTCAAGGAAATCGTAAATTACGAAGATTAAAAAGTCTGTTGTGGACCTTTGACGGCGGAAGCTGTACTGGCAGTCATGGATTAGCTTACACTTTTCCAGGAAATTTAAAAACTTCTCCAATGCCGTACTCATAATTGAAAGAAGGTACATGACTCTGTAGTTAGAGGACATAGGTCTTAATCATTTTTTGAAGGGAGGCTACACAAGCAGTTTTTCCAGCTGTTAGGTAAATTGTCCGTACCAGAAGACACTTGAAATAATCGAATAAGAATACGAACCAATTCAAAGGTGCACTTTTTTAGGATTCTGGATAGAATACCGTAAATGCATGAGGATTTTATGATGTTAAGTGGTTTGAGAATATGCCGAATATTATGGCATGACAAAGTTGATATTGGTGAAAATGCTTTGATAAAAGTGGAATTTGTTGCTAATTATTCGTTCGGTCTTTTCTTTATCACCAGAAATAAAGGATAAAAAAAAGCTTTCGCAGAAGTTTTAATTGACGACAAGTGACCAAAAGGATTAGTTACAAATTTGGCAAGAAAGCACTTTGTCTTATATGTGTCAGAAGTTATGCGGTTGTAATTTTCTGCCTATGATTCTTGTGAAAATGGATTCGTAAGGAAATTGTTTTGATTACGAACTTTCTCTAGTTTGGCATTGTCGTAGGAATTCGTTAATATGCCAAGCTGAATTATATTAGAAACTAACAGAAGAAATAAATTCCGTAGAATCAATGGAATTATACTGCCAAATAGTAGAAGGCATGTATTATCTAGCTTCCGATTAAATGGGACAAGAGGCAGAAGTATCTTGTCCGATGCAAAAGCATCTGCGCCTTTAGCTTGGGGTGATAAGTTTTAGTGGATTCTAACCAATCATTATAAATATTAAAATCTCCGACGATAATGATTTCAGAGGAAAGAAATTCAGAGATTAGCAAATCAACCCTAAAACAAAAAAATCCAATAGCTCATTGTAGGAATTTTCTGAAAGAGAGCTGTAGATTCAGTAAATAAATGTAGTACACATTTTAGAGAAATCTTTGAGCGACGAGAGATTGTATATGTTAGATTCTAGATTAGAAAGCCATGTATGGGATAAATTACTACTAATGAAAGCACTCACACCGCCATTCAGTCGGATCATGGTTTGAAGAATTAGAGATAGAGCTGAACAGAGTTATGATTTTTGTTCAAGCGACAGGTATTGGCAAATTAAAGTGTCCCTCAAGCGTAACATGTGATATCCCGTTATTTGCCAAGTAAAGTAAGCGAAATATAAAAAAAGTGATATTAGTATGTAGTGAAACTAAATAACATTTAGTGCTGAATGTAGATTTTTCAATTATACACATGCATTTTTACGGTATTCCTACATGTTTAACAGTAGAAGAAAGAGTTGTGATACCTTAAGAAATGCAGGAACATAAAACATATTTATCTACAACCTAACTATGTTCTGACTTTAAACAGAATTTGTATTTATCAGTTCCAAAAATTTCGAGTTTCTGTGTTAAATAATTAAGTAGTATTTAAACTATTGTTAACAGATTTAGACAATCGACGGGTATAACATTAATTAAAAACTCATTTTTTACATCGTAGAAAATGCAGATAAAATACATATCGGCAGAAAAAGATATTTAAAATAAATACCTCTGACAATAGATGATGTCTATATTAAATCATTGTGCATAACTAAAACTACTTAAATATATTTAGAATATCATAATATAATAGGCGCTTTATTTGTTATACGTGAATTAATATTTTGATAGTATTTTATGGCTTTATCAGAGATATGGGTGTCACCAAATTTAAAAACAAATCCGTAATATTCTAGAAAGTTTATTTATAATTTTTATTTTCTTTTGTTTTAAATCTATATGTAGAAATGAAAATGTACGTAAAATGTAAAATAATATATTTGATTCATTTATAAGACTTTGGACAAATACATTTTTTTGCTGTACACATTATAATTATAAGTTTGATTGTTTATATGTAGAGAGATAGACTCGAACCTAATTTTGTCTTCGGTATGAGTATTTTCATCATTCGTTTTTTCGGCAAGATATCTTCAAAAATACTTGTTTCATTTGAGCTACAAATTTAATATTTTCATAACCGAGCAGAGTTGACAGTATAAAAGTCTGACAAGTTTAAAATTTAATAATAGATTGTAACTATTTTTTTTTAATATAAGGAATGTATCTTCTTTAGCACTCGTTTGATTATGTACTCAGTTACTTTGCTTCCTCGTCAAAAACTTAACAACTCTTCTCTAATAATCAAAGTCAAAAGTCAAAGTAGGTAACTAAATTAAAAATCAACTAGTGGAGTAAACTCCAAGCTAACCTCTAGGTGCTCTAACACACGAGTATTGTGGATTTTACTTTATAAATATGTTACTAATAAAATTATAACCTCTTTAAACTTTTTAAGGTATAATAAGAAAGCATTAGTAACTTTTGAGTAGCTGTTATTTATATTCGAAAAAAATATCAGAAACACCTGTTTAGTAGGCAAGGTAATACCAAAATATAACAAGAGTAATAAGAAGCTCATAACAGACAATTGAAATTAACGACAAGCGTGCGTAATAAGTGAGTGCTTTATCTAAAGTAGAGTGTAGTAAGGAACAGTTCATAAAATTTTAGTAGCTGCATCGGCATTTCGCCGGTTAATTTAAAAAACGTAAAGTTATCTAAACTGTTACGTATTTATACCAATATTGCCAAGTTTTTTTCACGTCGGAGGAATCCAACGGCTAAAAAGGCGTTTACTTATGACTCTAGAGTGAAGAGAACTATCAGATTGGCGTTTCTTTTTTACATCGCATAGCTACTCAGGTACGCTCGATTACGTCTGAGAATTTTGAAGTAGCGTTTAGATTAGATCACGGTTTGACAATATTAACAGTTGGTCGATATATAAAGAAATAATAACCTCTTTTTTAGTTTGTTTTCTTTACCCTTGATCCAAAAATGGAAAAAATTGTTTACCATTGCGAAGTTTGTAGCATTTTTATGTAAAAATTTGCCTCTTATTACAATGGAGCACAATTTCTTCTGAGAAATTATCAATCTTCTGATGTTCAGCTATCGCTTCATCATTTTAGTTTTCAAATATCTCATTGGCGAAATAAAAATCATGAATGGAGGTAACTGTTCTTCTATTGGGAGTTAATAACAGTGGCGTATTTATAATGCCGTCCTGAGCGGTAAACAGTTGGCTACTTAAAATAAAGGTTCGTGCTTTTTGTTAACACAACATGCAATAATAGATTAATTTAGCTACGCGACAGATCGAACAAGACACTGCAACGTTCAGGCCAATGTTGCGAAGTAAATTGAAGAACCGACAGACGAGATTAGCGACCGCATACTTTTGCCAAAGATAATTTGCGGCTATCCCCGATGTACATATTCTCCTATGGCGGCTATAATAACTAACTTTATTTCAAGCTGTATCAAATTTCAACCCCAAAGATTAACAGCCAAATTCAATATTCCTCTTTTAACTAAAAGATCTCTTCTAATATTTAGTGATTGGAAACTCTGCGTCTCGTTCCCGTTCGCGAGTCGAGGGTTACCGTACGAAATAATATAGTTTCGGTGCGCATTGATGTCCCTGGACCGGTTCAATGAATTATCTATACCGTAAGCTATAATGGATCTTTAATGCAACATAAGAATAACACCCATTAAAATTTCAGCAACGAAAACAAATCTCAACATTTTGTGAGCGAATAAATCTGTGAATCTATGAATCTGTGTTGCAAAAAATAATTTTTGCTTTTAAACACTTTGCTTGGGTTATTAGCTCTGGCGGAGCATTTGTCTGTTTTGTTCCCTTCTAAAAACGCCATTAGTTAATAAAAAAAAAACTTAAAAGTGCACATATAAACAATTATTGTTTATTACTGAAATGAAATCTAAATATGAAAATTTTGTATATTTTTTGGTTAGATCCATATAACAAACCATTTTGTCTATACCTACGGCATTTTCCTTATACTTATTACAGCTAGCTCGGATCACGTGATTTACTCATCGAAAGAATCGGTTTAGATCTCGGATGTGAATAGTAAACTCGGCTGATGAAATTGTTTTAAATCGTCATTGCATAACAAAGTAAACAAGTATGTAAAGAAGAGATTTTTTGTCGCGACATTGTAATATGAATTATAATATTCATAATGAAAGATCAGTCAAAAAACAAACATGTCTATTTTAAAAATTTCAGTATTAAACCCCGACTTTACATGTAAACACCGCTCTCAATGCGGAGAAGTAGTACGCAGTTTATTTTTAATATTCTCCATTTAAAAAAATTTCTCCCGAGCAGCCAGCCTGACCTCAGCTTAATTCATAGAGGGAATACGAACATTAAGAGGTCTATATGCATAATCCGGTAATGTTTTGACGAAGAAATGTAGGAGGAGCTAAGATCAAACTAGTGATTGTTCTTGCTTTCCGGAAGTTATTTGTAATGATAGAAGTTATTAGTTGCATATTTGTTAAAAACTTTTTATTTAAAAGTCATAACAATAAATTCCAACTGCCTTATAAAAACAAAATTTTCATTTTAATCCTTTAGTGAAAAAAATATAAAGCATCAGGTTTAATGAAAAAAAAATATACCTAAATAAAACCCTCAAAACGCAAAAGAGATATTAAGATCACATTTGGTAAAAATAACGAATACCAAATCATTAGATATTCTTAATACCACGTTCGTAAAAAACAATAATCATCTGAATACCTCAAGGTTTAGAAGAGCGCAAATAGGAACTTATTAACCATTTTGGTTTTCCAGGTATAGTTAATGTTAGTATTGAAAAAAATCGTTTTTTGCATCAATACTCTTATTTAACGTCTCTACAAAATTACCTTTTGACTTTACCAAGGTTTATACCAAGATTTTGAGTCTGACCGTAAATATTTTTTTTCGAGAACGTAATGTTTTAGAATTTACAAAAAAAATCAAAAATTTTTAGTAAAAACATGTAGAATATTGTGGACGGAATACTGATCATGTAATCCCTAAAGAGCAGAACGCTGAGCTCTTATGCCAACTCTGGCATAGTGTGAACTTGACACTGCTGAAAGTACATTTGCCGCGCACTCTTCGAAATATCTTCTGCGTACGTTAAGTGAATATATATATATATATATATATATATATATATATATATATATATATATATATATATATATATATATATATATATATATATATATATATATATATATATATATATATATATATATATATATATATATATATATATATATATATATATATATATATATATATATATATATATATATATATATATATATATATATATATATATATATATATATATATGAATATATATATATATATATATATATACGTATATATATATATACGTATATATATATATATATATATATATATATATATATATATATATATATATATATATATATATATATATATATATATATATATATATATATATATATATATATATATATATATATATATATATATATATATATATATATATATATATATATATATATATATATATATATATATATATATATATATATATATATATATATATATATATATATATATATATATATATATATATATATATATATATATATATATATATATATATATATATATATATATATATATATATATATATATATATATATATATATATATATATATATATATATATATATATATATATATATATATATATATATATATATATATATATATATATATATATATATATATATATATTTATATATATATACCTAATAATCCAAGCAATGTTTGAAAATAACAATTATTTTATAAGGCATTACCACGACTATAGATTTAGAATTTACAAAAAAAATCAAAAATTTTTAGTAAAAACATGTAGAATATTGTGGACGGAATACTGAGCATGCTATCCCTAAAGAGCAGAACGCTGAGCTCTTATGCCAACTCTGGCATAGTGTGAACTTGTTGTCTTCGAACGTATAGTTATACAAACTTATTGTTATTCAAACTTTGTTTTTTGAAGTTAATAGTTAATAGATTGTTATGTTATTAGAACATTGTGTTTTTGAAATGTTTGGTTTCGAACTTCATGAATGATTACCATTCAAACATTTCGTTTTCACAATTTTTGTTGTTCCAATAATATATACGTATATAGCATATAATTTGAAATTGATTTCGAATTTTCGAAATTTATACCAGTTCCCGTAGTAAACAAGGAACTAATATTCCGTATTAGACAAAATTGCGTTTTAGCAGCTTTACACAATATAAGTGATTGACATTTAGACAATTCTCGGTTTAGAGTGAGGAAGAAGCAAGTTTGTAGTTTTAGACAAAAATTTGTCAAAACTATTAAAAGTTTTTTGTCAATTCAATTTATATATTTTAATTTATAATGACTTATCTGTGTTATTTCTTCCATAAAGAAAACCAATTTTGACAGAAAGGATGTGATATTGGGTTTTAATTTTGGCAGCCCTACACAAATAATTATCCTATGCCAGTAGCTTTAGAATATTTTAACAATTCTGTAAATGTAAAGCATAAAAAACGAAGTCTATATCAAGGTTCAAATTTTATCGGAATACTGAAAATTAAAAGTTTATTCCTACGCGTATCAAATAACTTAAAAAGTTTAGTCTAAACACTTAAAATTTATTAACTGCTAATTTGTTTAACTTGGTGGAGATTTGCGCAATAATATAGAAATAATTATATCATAAAACTTCAATAATTGTAGGCTAAATATTTGGTGCTAATGTAAAAATCATGTTTACATTTTAAAATTTATTCAGATTTTTGTAACCAATTATCGGCTTTTTAAAAAACGTATTATGATATGAACAGTTGTTAAAGAGATGTTTACTAAAAGTTATAAAATTATTTAAAATGTTAATGAAACCGAAGGGTAATTTAAATTATACTGTTATTGCTAAGTAAGTGGTTTTCAAACGGTTTGTAACCTGCAATACGAAGGTCGAAATGCAGTAACTTGTTTTTTATGGTAGGTACTAATAAGCGGTCTATATATAAAAGTATTATAAAAAAATACAAATATGGGGGGTTTGAGTTTGAAATTGTAAGCATCAGGAAATTCATATAGAAGAGTAAAAATTTCAGTCAGTATACACATAAGTCTGTAATGCAATTAATAATTGCAATTAAACTTATGTCAGTTTAGGATTGTTCAACTCTGTTTCAAAGAAGACAATTTTATGAGGATTGAACGAAATTTCGGATCTATATTAAAACAAAGATACTATTTTAACACAGTTTCTAATTAAGTGGAAGGTAATTTATTAATACCATTTTTTGTAATAACACGTAGAAAATGGGAAGGTTTTTAAAAATTATAAGTGAAAAAATATTTAATTATTTTCTTTGTCTTAATTATCATCAATGATTTCCATAACATCTTCACACCAGCCTTCTGACTGTATATTGGAATCATCATTGTCATCTTCCTCTTCGTTATGTAAATCTTCCCTCAAAGAATATGTTAAGATGATTGTAAATACTAAATGGCTACAAATACATGTAAATAATTGTAATCGTACCTGACAGAGTTTGCAGTGAGTCACTTGCAAAACTTGGCAGTTGATCGCCTTCGAACCAATTAAAATTATATTGATCCTGGTCTAGTTTCTTGCACTTAAGGAAGGGCAAGCTTTTAAATTTTAAATAAAAAGGTGTTTCCTAACACAACATACCCTTAATACCCTCATGAAAATTAACGACGATGACTAAAAAAAAAGATCAAACATCGCTTAGATTATTAGGTATATATATATATATATATATATATATATATATATATATATATATATATATATATATATATATATATATATATATATATATATATATATATATATATATATATATCCGTTTCACATTTGGCATTTTCGAAGCTTTCTTTCTCGCGTCCGAATAGAGACTGAAGTGTTGGTGACTGCGGTGCAAATGTGATTTTGGCGAAACGTCAGCAAAACTGTTCTTTTCAGAACGACAGTAGTAAACGGATGTACACCCGGAATGAAAACACATTGTATTTTTCCATCCGTGAAGAAGTAAAAATCAACATATATTTATATATATATATATATATATATATATATATATATATATATATATATATATATATATATATATATATATATATATATATATATATATATATATATATATATATATATATATATATATATATATATATATATATATATATATATATATATATATATATATATATATATATATATATATATATATATATATATATATATATATATATATATATATATATAAATATAATATATATATATATATATATATATATATACATTTAGAATTTACAAAAAAAATCAAAAATTTTTAGTAAAAACATGTAGAATATTGTGGACGGAATACTGATCATGCAATCCCTAAAAGAGCAGAACGCTGAGCTCTTATGCCAACTCTGGCATAGTGTGAACTTGACACTTAATGGCAATGCTGAAAGTACATTTGCCGCGCACTCTTCGAAATATCTTCTCGTTGTTAAGTGAATATATATATATATATATATATATATATATATATATATATATATATATATATATATATATATATATATATATATATATATATATATATATATATATATATATATATATATATATATATATATATATATATATATATATATATATATATATATATATATATATATATATATATATATATATATATATATATATATATATATATATATATATATATATATATATATATATATATATATATATATATATATATATATATATATATATATATATATATATATATATATATATATATATATATATATATATATATATATATATATATATATATATATATATATATATATATATATATATATATATAGCCTGGGGCAAAACGATTATAAAATTTGAATGGTAATTTCAAATTAAATCATATATACATATATATATATATATATATATATATATATATATATATATATATATGTTTGAAAGTAACAATTATTTTATAAGGCATTACCACGACTATAGATTTAGAATTTACAAAAAAAATCAAAAATTTTTAGTAAAAACATGTAGAATATTGTGGACGGAATACTGATCATGCAATCCCTAAAGAGCAGAACGCTGAGCTCTTATGTCAACTCTGGCATAGTGTGAACTTGACACTGCTGAAAGTACATTTGCCGCGCACTCTTCGAAATATCTTCTGCGTACGTTAAGTGAATATATATATATATATATATATATATATATATATATATATATATATATATATATATATATATATATATATATATATATATATATATATATATATATATATATATATATATATATATATATATATATATATATATATATATATATATATATATATATATATATATATATATATATATATATATATATATATATATATATATATATATACGTATATATATATATATATATATATATATATATATATATATATATATATATATATATATATATATATATATATATATATATATATATATATATATATATATATATATATATATATATATATATATATATATATATATATATATATATATATATATATATATATATATATATATATATATATATATATATATATATATATATATATATATATATATATATATATATATATATATATATATATATATATATATATATATATATATATATATACGTATATATATATATATATATATATATATATATATATATATATATATATATATATATATATATATATATATATATATATATATATATATATATATATATATATATATATATATATATATATATATATATATATATATATATATATATATATATATATATATATATATATATATATATATATATATAAGGTAGCCTGGGGCAAAACGATTATAAAATTTGAATAGTTCAAATTAAATCATAAAATATGTATTTATTTTCTTATTTTAATAAAACAGTTGATACCATATTAAGTTTACCGCTTCCTGAGATATGGGATTCATTTACTAAACCCGATATTGAATAAAGTATAAAAATAATGTTACATATTTTTTAAAATGTCCACAGTATCTTACATGGGCCTGGGGGCAAATGTAATAAACAGTTCTATCGTGGTATTAAAATGGCATGGAAAAACGTCTGGGGCAATTGTGAAAAATATGTTTTTTCCTATAAAATTTGCTATTTAGTTTATTGATTTATCTAAAAAAATAAAAGAACTGCATAATATTAAAAAAAAATTGAAAAACAAGTCGTTGTTTAAGACGTAAAATAACTTGTAAAAAATAATAAAATATATTAACATAATAAGTGAGAATCAAATAGTCTTAACTCTAAACATTACATTACGTCGTAAACAAGTAAAAACAGAAATTTCTAAACTAAAATTTTAAAATATTAACAAATATTCATTCCAGCAAATTTAACGTTAAATGTGAATCCGGACCCTCTTCTATCTTCTGTAGGCTGTGGAAGAATGCGTAAAATATCTGCCGTGTCTACCAAAGATTTGTCTTCAATATTGGGCCAAACGAATTTATTTCTTTTTAGTCTAAGAAAATTAATCAGCCATTCTTCCCTTTCTTTATTTTTCTCCAGTTTACCAACAAAATGTACAATTTTCTTTTTTGTTGGGAATTGAACAAGGACCCATTTATCTTTCTCTAGAATTGTGTCTTCAAAGGAGTTCTGATTTTCTTCTGACTGTTCTATCAGTTCTTTTAAAAAATCCCCGTCATTATCTGATTCTTCATAAATAATGGGAAGCTCATCATCAGATTCACTCGAGGAGGTAGATGCCCTCTTTTGATGAGAATGTGCAGATTTCACTTTACGTTTTAAGGTTTCTTTTTCTTTTGACTTCTCTCGTGCAGTAATCACTTCAGCACCAGCTGCCACTCTTCGTTTTGGTACTTTGGGTGAAACTTGATTTTGTTTGACACATTGTAGTAATAGCTTTTCAAAAGAAACACTTTCCAATTGAGACGTAGAGTTACTGTCAATGGCAACGTTACTTGATAATCTACTAGGACCAGGCTCATTATCATCGGAAATATTACTTAATATTGTAGTCGGACCAGGCTCATTATCAGCGGAAAAGCTATTTGATATCAAGCTCGAACTAAGCTCATTGTTAGGGATGACTGTTACATTTTTTGCTTGAACGTTTTGCGGATTAGGGATTTGAATGTTTTGTGATTCCCACCGTTTTAATGCATCAGCGTCGAACTTCTCTCTTGGTACGACTTTGTCATTGAAAGGTGAAATTCCGGCCTTCCTAAACCCATTTACAATAATACTGGGATTCGTTTCGTTCCACACTTTAGCTATAAATTTAGAAAACATACTTTTTGGTAGCTTCCTACCTATATTATGGCGCTGCCACTTTTTACTACACTACTAATTTTTCGTTCCACCTAGCTTTCACCGAACGAAAAACTGCAATATCAAGCGGTTGCAATAAATGAGTAGTGTGAGGCGGTAACTTTAAAATTGTAATGTTTTCTTGAGCTGCTCGTTCAATTACGGATGATGAGACATGTGAGGAGTGACCGTCATATAACAAAAGTACTGGTCTTTTCTGACCCAACGCAGGAGTAACCGTATTTTTAAAGTAATTTAAAAATATTTCACTGTCCATCCAACCATTCTTACTTGACGCATAAGATAGTCCTGGAAAAATTGAATCAGGTGCCTGCCATTGATCCCATACGTAAGACCCTTTAAATATTATCAAGGGGGGTGCCTTTTGTCCATCAGCACTTGTTAGTAGACAAACCGTTGTATTTTCACGGCCTGGGGTACTGATTATGCGAGCGCAAGGTTTTCCTCGCTGTCCTACGACCTTTGTTTTACTTGGGTCTATACTGAAACTACTTTCGTCAAGATTCCAGATCTGTCCGGGTTGATTTTCAAGATTTAATTCTGTTAAAGTTGACTTTAATAGCGAAAAGTAGCCATAAATTACAAATGGATCAGTGGCTTTCTTGCGCGCATATTCCACAGATTGTGGAACTTTTAAACTCAAATTATTTCTCTTCTTGAAATTTAAAAACCAATCAGTTCCCGGAACGCTATCCTTAAAAGGAGTCTTTATTTTGTTTTCCCTCACATAATTAGCAACTTGCTGCAACACCTCTTTTTTTGACAAGCCAAATCCCCACTTCTCCATAGTTTTTAGTGCTGTAGCCAATTGTTTCTCCTGTTCTTGAGTGAAGACAGTCAGTCGACCCCTAGTTTGCTTTTTTACACCACGAAGACCTTTCGCACGGCTGTATATTGTCGAATAAGGTATATTATAGGTTTTGTGTGCTCTGTAAATAGTCATTCGACCAGCCATATATTCCCGCACGGCCACTTTTACGTCTTCTTCCAAATATGAGGGATTTGGGAGCTTTTTCTTGTAGGAACGCACCATCTGTAAAGAAAATAAAAAAATAATGGGGCAAATGTGTTATATGGGGCAAAAGTATTTTAGTCATACATTTCAATTGCCCCCTACCGTAAAAATATGCGAGGTAAATGTAATATATGGCATTATTAAAAAAACAGCTAATAAAACCACAAATTTAAAAATATTCTATACAAATATAACCCTTCTGTAGCAAAATAGTCAAATATATAAATTACCTACCCTAATAATGCAGATTTAAACGATTTTTATATAGACACGTGGCAAATTAAACTTTTGACCTGGACAGCAGCACAACATCAGTCAATAATACTGATCAAACTGAGGCGAGCGGCGAGGGCCCAAATTTACTAAGACATTCGGTGGGAGGTAAATATTGATGAATAACGATACGGAGCGACAAGTTTTGGTTAGAGGAAGGTATTATAGACTACTATTACATTTACCCCATTTTCGCATTTGCCCCGGTTTACCTTATATATATATATATATATATATATATATATATATATATATATATATATATATATATATATATATATATATATATATATATATATATATATATATATATATATATATATATATATATATATATATATATATATATATATATATATATATATATATATATATATATATATATATATATATATATATATATATATATATATATATATATATATATATATATATATATATATATATATATATATATATATATATATATATATATATATATATATATATATATATATATATATATATATATATATATATATATATATATATATATATATATATATATATATATATATATATATATATATATATATATATATATATATATATATATATATATATATATATATATATATATATATATATATATATATATATATATATATATATATATATACTCTTGCAGGAATAAATCATACCAGCAATTAAAAATTCTGTTCTGCCAAATAAACTACATAATATGTGGTTCCAGCAAGATGATTATCGGGCCCACAGTATCAGAGAGATGATAGAGGTCCTCAGAAATAATTTTGGCGATAATATTATTTCCAGTAATGGTCCCATTAGGTGGCCGGCCAGGTCACCGGACATCACACCTCCCTATTTTTATGAGAATGAAATGAGGTTTATGAGATTTTTCTCTGCCAGAAAATCGTCATGAATTGGAAGACAGGGTTCGAGACGTTTTCACTACAAGAAACAGAAACACATTAAGAATAGTTACTCGTAAAGTCATAGTGTTAGAGAAGTGAAAAAAAAATGTGTTGGAATCTTTTTAATTTGACCTGTGGAATTTTTTTAAATTAACCTTAAAACCTTAAAAGATAATATTAGTCTAGTCAAAATTATTATAAAAAAAGTTGCATTCGTGGTTTTACTATTTTTTTTATATTTTGGGTTTCGTTTTCAAAACAGTCATAGAGAAACAAGTGCTTAACAAAGAATCTAAAATGTTCCTGGTTTTATTCGTGGTCATTCCGGAAATTGTGCTGCAGCTTTCGTGTTTCTGTCAGCTTTAAAATAAAGTTGTATCATGTCCCACTATTTTTTTATTGAAACAAAGCCATACTAAGTAGATAGTTCAGAAATACTTATGAACTTAAACGCAGAAATAAATCACATAATTTAAAGATTTAATCATAACTCGATTAGAATGATAACATTCGGCGTTCCGAGTAGCAATCTGTTGTTTCCCTCGTCCTACTCAAAGCTTACTATAAAAAAAAAACATTAATTTCGGCTTTTAGAGCTTAAGAAAAATAATAACCCAGACGTATGAAACATCGCTGAAGCTCTTTCCAAGAATGCAAAATTCCAATATAGCGTCCGTATGAAAATAATAAACTTTTTATTTGTAAATATCTCGAAAACAAATAAAGCTAGAAAAATATTTTATTCTTCTAATAAAAGTGTCCTAATAATGTATTAACGATAAAATCATAATACTAGTCGTTTACAAGCTACAGGCAATAGTTTAAAAATGCACCATTTTGGTTTTTCTTAATTGTCTCAAAAACCACAAAAGATAATTTAAATATTGTGACGAGAATAGTTGATGTAGATGCTGCCCGACTTCAGTTATTCATCCATACAAACAAACAGTAAATATGTTAGAAATTACGACGCAAGTATCTACCACTCTGTAAAGTTGAATTAATTGAACAGTTTCTTAGAGCAAATTTTATTGCAAGCATCTGGAATAATGCTCATAAAAAAAACCGAGTATTTATCTTCCCGAGAGTAAGGGCAAGAAATTAGACCGGGATCAATATAATTTTAATTGGTTCGAAGGTGATCAACTGCCAAGTTTTGCAAGTGACTCACTGCAAACTCTGTCAGGTACGATTACAATTATTTACATGTATTTGTAGCCATTAAGTATTTACAATCATCTTAACATATTCTTTGAGGAAAGATTTACATAACGAAGAGGAAGATGACAATGATGATTCCAATATACAGTCAGAAGGCTGGTGTGAAGATGTTATGGAAATCATTGATGATAATTAAGACAAAGAAAATAATTAAATATTTATTCACTTATAATTTTTAAAAACCTTCCCATTTTCTACGTGTTATTACAAAAAATGGTATTAATAAATTACCTTCCACTTAATTAGAAACTGTGTTAAAATAGTATCTTTGTTTTAATATAGATCCGAAATTTCGTTCAATCCTCATAAAATTGTCTTCTTTGAAACAGAGTTGAACAATCCTAAACTGACATACGTTTAAAATCCGCATATTATTCACTTAACATATTTTTTTAAAGCCTAATTAATTGCATTACAGACTTATGTGTATACTTACTGAAATTTTTACTCTTCTATATGAATTTCCTGATGCTTACAATTTCAAACTCAAACCCCCCATATTTGTATTTTTTTATAATACTTTTATATATAGACCGCTTATTAGTACCTACCATAAAAAACAAGTTACTGCATTTCGACCTTCGTATTGCAGGTTACAAATCGTTTGAAAACCACTTACTTAAATATAAAGCAATAACAGTATAATTTAAATTACCCTCCGGTTTCATTAACATTTTAAATAATTTTATAACTTTTAGTAAACATCTCTTTAACTGTTCATATCATAATACGTTTTTTAAAAAGCCGATAATTGGTTACAAAAATCTGAATATATTTTAAAATGTAAACATCATTTTTACATTAGCACCAAATATTTAGCCTACAAATATTGAAGTTTTATGATATAATTATTTCTATATTATTGCGCAAATCTCCACCAAGTTAAACAAATTAGCAGTTAATAAATTTTAAGTGTTTAGACTAAACTTTTTAAGTTATTTGATACGCGTAGGAATAAACTTTTAATTTTCAGTATTCCGATAAAATTTGAACCTTGATATAGACTTCGTTTTTTATGCTTTACATTTACAGAATTGTTAAAATATTCTAAAGCACTACTGGCATAGGATAATTATTTGTGTAGGGCTGCCAAAATTAAAACCCAATATCAACACAAAAAACTTTTAATAGTTTTGACAAATTTTTGTCTAAAACTACAAACTTGCTTCTTCCTCACTCTAAACCGAGAAATGTCTAAATGTCAATCACTTATATTGTGTAAAGCTGCTAAAACGCAATTTTGTCTAATACGGAATATTAGTTCCTTGTTTACTACGGGAACTGGTATAAATTTCGAAAATTCGAAATCAATTTCAAATTATATGCTATATACGTATATATTATTCGAACAACAAAAATTGTGAAAACGAAATGTTTGAATGGTAATCATTCATGAAGTTCGAAACCAAACATTTCAAAAACACAATGTTCTAATAACATAACAATCTATTAACTATTAACTTCAAAAAACAAAGTTTGAATAACAATAAGTTTGTATAACTATACTTTCGAAGACAACAATAGTAACCGAAAAAGTTCCCCTCTAATGTTATTTAAAATTATTTGGTTTAATCAAACATAATTCGCAATGAAAAAATACTCAGTCATGAAAACTAGACAATAAAACCATATGGAGATTTGGGTTAGTTACTGTTTTTTTATTGTTTAAAATTGTAAAAATATTATAAAATATGCTTCATTATTCAATAATTAGTATGGCTACCCTTTATTGTCCATTTTCACGTTGTCTACTACTTTTCTCGGTTTTTTGCTTGTACTAATTTTTGTGTATTAGTTAGGGTAAAGGTGCCCGTATTGAACCATCTCCCTAATTGAACCGCATCTATTTTATGATGCTTTGAAACAGGTGGTGCGACCTTTATCACTTTAAAGTACACACACAGTCGGCTTTAGTCAGCCCTTGCCACAAAAATAATATTCTATTTTGTGGTTTAGCCAAGCAACTCTCTAGCCCCATGACTAGGTAGGAAACAGAGTAAATATTTTATAAAATAGACCAAAGTTTTGGGTATATTTTGCCACCATTATGAATGTTCTATCCTTTGACAGTTTTTTATTTTTAGGTTATGATTTTTTATTAAAATAGGTTGTCGAAATTAAACCACCAAGTGTATCCTAAATTAAACTGCGGTTCAACTTGGAAAACCGTTGCCTTATTATAGATCAGCTTATTTTTGCAATATTTCCGCATTAAATTGTTATTTTTTTATAAATAGCTGAACGGGGTTATTATGGAAGGTGGTCCAGTGCAGATATGGAAATGTTACAGTAGAGGAGAAAAGGGTGCAGTGCAGCCGTGATTACGGCATCTCGAAGTCAACACTGTTTCGGCATATTCGAGATGCTAATAAAATTGTCAAAGGTTTAAGAAATCGTTAGGTCGAAATCCAACATTTGAACACGAAATCGAAAGACTACTTTTCGAACACATGATCATGTTTTCAAAATGTTTTTTTGGGTTAACTATTCGAAATGTTCGTAAATTAGCATTTGACTTATCAATGAAAAATAACATTTCCCATCAATTCAATAAAGAAAAAATGCTATTATAAATTTATCAGCAGAAATCAAAACCTGGCGCGGCATTAACCTCAGTCTACATCTTTAATAAAGAAAATGTGACAGAATTTTTTGACCTACTGCAAAATGTGTGACACGAAATTAGTGCCACAAAAATATTTAATGTAGACAAGTCAGGTTTCTCAACGGTAGCCAAAAAATGTTACAAAGTTTTAGCTCTCAAAGGCGTAAGAGCTTCTGGATCTGTTGCAAGTTGTGAAATGGCTACAACATTTTATTTGAGGTTGTTCATCAGACAAAGCAAGATACAGTGTTATTGTTGCTGGGTGGACACACCACCCACTGTAAGAACCTTGAGCAAGAGACAATGAAGTCAATTTAATGCAGTTGCCTGGGCATAGAACTCACCGGCTTCAGCCACAAGCAATGGCTTACAAGCAATTCTGGACGCAAAGCAACACAGTATCAAGTAGCTGGGATAATTAATGAAGTATATGAAAGAGCCACTACGGTAGAAACCGCAATAAATGAATTTAAATGAAAATGAAATTTACCTGGCCAATAGATAGACATTTGTTCAAAGATAGTGATTTTGTGGCTTCCGAATACATCATCAGAAACATTTCTCCACTGAGTAATGAGGATAAAGAAATTCACGAAGAAAATGAAAATGAAGTACCTGAAGATAAAAATGAGTTTTCAGTTTTAAAAAGAAATTGGTCACAATCTCGTAGCTGCTCAACACCAATAACAAAATTTAACTTAGAATTAACTAAACCTTCAACGAGCTCATCTAACTTCTTGTCAGTTAGTTTGGAAGAAATCGCTTCTTTACTATCCCCAAAAAATCATCCGCTCAATAAAAAGGCAAGAGGAATTCAAAAAGCTGTAAAGATGACTAGCAGTCGGTACAAAGAAGCTCTCCAAATAAATTTAGAAAACCGGAAACCTGAGGAAAAGCCGATAGCAGCATCTAGCTCTAGAGCTTTTACCGAGTACAGAAAATGGTGGATGGTTCTGCAAAGAGTATGGCAGAACCAAACGCAAAAAACATGACTCAGTGTATAAAGTGCAAAACATGGATTCACTGCGAATGTGTGGGTGTTATAAAAAAAAAGAAATTCATTTGTACCGCATCTATCGAATAATCATGTTTATAGTGTCTAATTACTGTATTACTGGGAAATTCCATTATGTTCTGTTACTTAAATACTATGTTTAACATTTATATAAGATAGTTATGTTCCTAAGAATTTCGGTTTCGTTTTATAGCACATTTTCTACTAGGTTCATTTTTGGGATACCAATGGTAAAAATTAGGGTAAACATTTGTTATAATTAATGTATTATTAGTATTAAAGGCTTAAAATATAATTTAAATCACGGAGAGTTCATTTAATTTTTCAAAAAATTACCGCCATTTTTACAGGTGAAAGAGGCATGCCCCCCCTTGAGCATGCCCAGTGGTTGCAATGTTATATAAGTCCACACTGTATCTGTTTTACATGTGTAAACACCTTAATAAAATTCGATTACAACAAAAAGGGTCCTCACTTTATTTTATACATAGTTATTTTTTTTCTTTTTTCACCCCCCCCCCTCCCTCTCAACATCACCTAGATCCGCCTCTATAGTAAAGCTTCCAAACAAGTATTAGTCGTTTTGGTAACATGAATAGTTCCGTTTCCTGAGATCCCCTTTTGTCCGCCCAAAAAATGTATCCAAATATTCTCATTCGGGCGTTAAGAAAATATTATCTCATTCCCATTTGGTTCGTTAAAAGTTTTTTATCATTTTTGGGTTTTTTACAAAATATGTACTTATTTAGCAACAGGGTAGGCGTCATCGTTATAGCTATAACAATAAAAGTTCAATTATAAAGTTACCTGTTACGTTGACATAAAATAAAATATTTAATATAGGTTCGCATCAAACGGGAAATGAAAAATATATTATGTTCCCTATCTACAGATTTAAGACTCAAAATGGGAAATGTTTTAGAGACGCCCGAAACGCTAACGCCCAAAACGGATATAAGTCTGCTATAAATACTACTTTATATATGTGAATATCAAAACTAGTATAGAAACCATTCATTTTTCCATGCCTACTACAAATTCCGCAGCCATGTGACCGAACCAAAAACAGTTTGATAGTAATAATAAATTTGTTCCAAAAAAGGACCATAAATTCACGTCGTTTCATACAAACTAGGTTGACTGACAAGACGGCCTTCTTCCATACAAGAATAAGCCGCTGTCAGTATAGCATACGCATACCATCTTAGTCACCTACTTATATGGTAGTTGCGTAAATTTATTATGCTGAAGTCTAAATGCAGAAATATATTTCGCAGGACATGGGAAAATCAGAATTTTGAAGAGTTAATAATCTCGTACATTTACATAAATAACAATTATTTTGTTCGCATAGAAACACAAGAAACGAATTCTTCGATGATTTAAGGACGAGTAAGTCTTCTCGAATAATTATAATTATAAATTTATTTGCGCTATGAATCAGTATTTTGCAAAATCACTTAAAATATTAAGTCTCTTATTAAAAATTTACTAGGTATTAATATAAAGGACACATTGTTAAGGCTTCGGTTAAGCCTGACAAGAAGACCTAATTTATAGCAAAGATAAGCCGCTGCAAGTATATATATCACAAGCTCACCCTCTTTTATACTTATATGGTAGTTGTGAAAATTCCTATGTTAAAGGACGGCAGAATTTTCGAGGAGTATTATCCGTATAAAATTGCATAAATAATTATTACTTACAACATTGGAACCAAAGTTTAGGTTATATAATAGGCAGCAGGGCTGAGATTAATGGAAATGTTTTTGAAGTAACAATTCATTATTACGTCTTTAAAATTGTAAACTTATTTGTGGTGTGACGTATTATTATTCTGCAAAATTGCCTAAATATTAAATATATAATTTTCTTTATCCCGAGCATTTGACAGTAAAATCAAAATTCTTAAGTATTCAGAGGTACTAATATTTCCTTTAAATACTTATTTTTAGTTTTCGAATATTTTGAGTCTTTTATGAACCAAATATCGATATTTAACAATATTGCATTCTTGCTAATGTCTACTATTTTCCGTAACCCGTTCGTTTTTAGAAAGAAGATTTAATCGGCATTTTCGCTTTTCTCGAAACTCCCTCGTTATGAATCCTCTCTTTTATCAGGGAAAATAAGTACTTCGCCCTGTTTAGTTCCGCACATATTTTTTTTGTAATTAGGGAACTTCGAGGTAATTGGATAAAATCAATCTGTAAAGGAATTGAGTCTACACTTCAAAAAAGTAATAGAAAAAGAAGCGTCTAATTTAGAACATGAAAGTATCTAAGTATATAATCATTACAATAAATCATAAAAACGCAATCTTTTCTTTTAGGATAACATACTGGGATCTTATGCCGATAAGGCCAATAAAGTAAATTAAGTAAACTATTAAAATCTATATTAAAAAAATTAAAATACAAAATGTATTTTTCATTTCAGTTTTTTAACTTTTATAATAAATTATTTCAATTTTTGTTAGAATTTAAAACAGATCTTATTTTTCATTTTTTTTATGAATAGAAGGTCTCAATACTGATAAAAACTGATTTTTTTGACTGTTCTTCTCTATCTCACTCTTGTTTTTTTTTTTGTTAAAAAGAACCACGCACAAACCTTATGGAAAAACGTTTTCAGTGAAATTGGGTGATTTTTTTATATATTGTAGTTCTTGACTTCCTGAACAAAATATACCATAAGCACAATCTAATATGGTTTTTATCATACAGAGAATTAAATGTTGCCCAAATCCCATATAAAATCTATCCGGAAAATAGGACGACACGAAATTAGTTTGGCGTATAGTCCTGATAAATTTAAAAAAAAGTTTTATATCAATATAGGTCTGAAAACCCTTTAGTTCCGAGATGTATGGCCAATAACATTTACAACATAACGAGAATAAAGCTATGTTCATATAAACTTTTTTTTTATTTTGATAAGTACTATACGCTGGATTTGGTATCATCCTGTTTTTCCCATGTTTTTATATAGGATTTAGGCAAAGTTTAACACCCTCACCCTGTATGTTAAAAACTAGTCATAGGATTAGATTGTGCTTAGGGTATTTTTCAAATCAGCCAATTTCACTGAAACCGTTTTTCCATAAGGTGGTTGCGTGATCCTTTGTTATCTTCTATCTTGAATTCATGAATCACAACTAATTATGATTGTTTTCTTTTTAAAGTATTTTTTATTCTATTGCTAATTTTTACACCAGAACGCAAGATTTGGCAGTCAGTAGTCAGCACAAATTGGTTTGTTCAAGTAAAGGGGTATACTATATGGATATTTGTACTTTCTTTCCCGAACAGATGCTCTTATAATTTACAAATTATACGGATGAACGACATTTTTAATTAATATTTTGCTTTCTGAACTTTTACTTTAAAGAGCACAAGACATAAATTAGCTAAAAATAAGTGTTATATCTGAAAAAAAAACCTTTTTAAGGCATATTCCATCCTCATATATTAATTTTTACTTTCCTCGTAAAGGGAAGTATTGTAACCACGAAAAAATCACCCTCCGAGATTTTTTCAGATCTTTATGTTTCAGAGTACTTCCTGTCTGTAAGTCTGTCTGTTCGCAGCATAGCTAAAAAATTACTATACGATTGACTTCAAATGTTGGTCAAAAATTGAGGGCCATATGGGGATGACGTGGCAACATTTTGGTAAAATAAAATAAATAAATCCGATATGCGAAACAAAATGGTAGCCTAGTGAAATGTAATAAAAATTATTACTAAAAATTACTTATCCAATTTACCTCAAATTTTGCTCACAACTTTTACTAATTTATCTCTTAACATATTCTTTCTCAAAATTTGAAAGTAATCTAGTAAGTAGTATTTTCAGGCTGATTTTTTAAATATTTTATTAGGCCGCTATGCTGTTTTGTCAACTTGGATTTGTACCAAAATAATACCAGCTCATTATAATTGATTTTTGGGTCATATTTGAGATAAATTAGATAGGTAATTAGTTTTTTAGTAATAACTTTTTTAATATTTCACCAAGCCACCATTTTTATCGCCATATTTGACTTTTACCAAGATGTTACCAGGTCATCCCCAAATGAACCCTAATTTTCGACCAAAATTTAAAATTAATCGGACAGTAGCTATGCCGCGAGCTAACAGGTAGATAGACAGACTGACGGAATTGTTGCCATTTTGTTCCGCCATCTTGAATTCGTACTACAATTTTATCAGTTCATCTCTATATCACACTTAACTCTTGCATAAAATTGTAAATCAATCCAATAAATAGTTTTTTGGCTGATTTTTTAAATATTTTATTAAGCCGCCATTTTGTTTCACCAACTTGGATTCATACTACAATTTTATCAGTTTATTCTTAAGTAATACATACATGGTTTAGTAATAATTTGTTTAACTGTACACAATAAAACTCTTGCATTTTGGTAATAGAAGGCAAATACATTAAATTAAGAACATTAAACTTTACTACATTATAATATAAGCGATTCTTTTTTCGGTTACGTCAGCAGCATCTACTTGGCCAATTTGGATACAATTTTAAAAAATTAAAGCTCAGTACACACTGGTTATTATGTATATTTATTCTAATTTTTAAATGAAAAAACAAAGATTAAGAAAACGATTTTTGCCATTTATGTGGAAAAATACTTCATACGAGAGTTAAACATTTTCCATTTTCCTGTTTAAAATGTCCCATCCAAAGTACGCTTTATTTAAATAAATATGAATTTTTAATATTTATTTTATTAAATACACAGTTTTTTACTACTATCCTCAAAAAGGGATCGGCCAATCAGAAACATTCATGCGATGTAAAATTAGCCTATTTATAGAGGATTATTAGGAGGTTTGATTGTTATTTCTATTTCATTAGTTTTGGAATTTTAATTGTATCGTGCTGATTGCTTATTAGGAAGTGATTTTGCGCATATCTATTTCAAAGCTTTAAAAGTTCAAATATACCCTAATATAAATGCTACTAAAATATCTAAAACATTCGCAAAGAAATGATTTGTAAATATCCACGCCATAAGTCTTGGGATATGGGGACCACTTTTCCGTTTATAGTTTGCAGGTGTAATTTCAAAACTATAGTTTTTTTTTCGATGGGTCTCACTCATTAAAGATTAAAATTAAAACAAACTAGAGCAAAAATTAAATAACTGTCGATGTAAATAAACATTAATTTATAAACAGCACCTATCGAAGCCAATCCATATATTCTAACTAAATAATTATCAGAATATATATCTTAATAGGCCTGGGACCCAGGTGTGGTTCGTAGCCGTTCTAGAGGCATGGATTTCCTCAAGCGTTCCTTATGTATTTGGACTGATTACGAACTTAGAGGTGTTTTCCCGAAAAATGGTCAGAACATTTGTTATAAACAATTTAATTGTTTAAATGACTATAGCTAATAAACTATGATAGATTCAAAAATTTATAAAAAATGCTTTTTTATACTTTGTGAAAATATGAAGAAAGTGTTTTTTTTTTTAATTAAAATTAGAACCCGAGATATTGCCAATTTAGTGTAAAAAAATTGCAAAATAGCGACTTTTCCGAGCTTTTCCGCTCGTATTTTGGTTCCTACTTAAGATAGGAAGCTCTAGCTTCCCATTTTAAAGCTTAGGTTATGAGTTGAAAATAAAGTATCCAACTATTGTTCTGATAAAAGCTAAACTAGGTTAAGGTCATACATTTTTATTAAAAAAAGCAATGTCTTTTGTTTATAAGCATTTTAATTAAAGGTACATTATCAATATCACTCATTAAGTATCTTAGGATTATTCTACTTCTCAAATCAAACATTTTGAGACTTGGTTAATGTATTTAAGTTGATTTTTCATGGGGATAGAGCAATTTAAATTGAACATGTGGGTTTACGTTCTGCGTTTACTTAATCGTTCTTAACACGGCTCCAAGAGCAGCTGCGGATGTCTACAAGCGCTCATTCTAGAAAAAATATTTTTCATTTAGAATGAATATTGTTTAATATCGTTTTAATTATTTATCCAAGAAATAATAACAATTTAATTTTAAATTTTCAATAAAAAAACAAAATTGTATTTTTTTCTTGATGGATTCGACCTAAGCTGTGGTTTTATAAGATTTCATGTTTTACAAAATATAAATCAAAACCAAAAACAAAATATTTTTTGATTATTTGTAATAAAAATTTTTTCAAGCTAGGCGGAATGAAACACACTATCAGTTAGAGTTTGGCGTGGAGAGTTCGAAAAAAATAGTCCGGGGATATTTACAGATGCCGATATATTAATGATAATAATATTACAATAATTATTATAATTACTTTTAAAAAACACATTAGAAATTATTATTTCTAATATACTTAACATTAAATTTACATCATAGATAATAACAATTAATCATAAAAAAATAAGGAAAAATAGTAAGTTTCAGGCAAAGCGCTTTCGGTCATCGGCCATCCTCAGTACTATTTGTCAAAAGTACAGAAGTCTCCAGGTTTTACTCTTAACTCCATGTCTATGTCCATTTGTTAAGTGTAAAATCCTGAGACTCCTGTGCTTTTGATGAAAAAATTTGTTTGGAAGCGCTTTGCCTCTATTTGTAGATTAAATAAATTTGTACGAAATACAAAAAGTCTTGGTTACTTATTATTGTTAAGTACGTACACATAGCCATACACCCAACCTTCCAAAAAAATATTATTTTTAGTGCATGAAGCTATATAAAGCTATATCCACATTCCACGTTTCAAGTTTCAGTCTCTATCTTTTGATGGAAGTGTGAGCTTTTTCTTTCATAAGCTTTACAAGACATTTATTCTAATTTCTAAGTGTTAGTCCTTAGTATTTTTCCTTATTGTTTTATTATTAATTGATATTATCTATGATGTAAATTTAATGTAAATATATTAGAAATAATAATAATTTTTAATGCGGTTTTAAAATTAATAATTATTCTAATATTTCTTCTGTATTAGGCTTTGACTATCATTATTATTATTGTGGCGACTGAATGTCTCCCACATTTGTCTGCCAAAGTTAAAATTTGCGCATATCACACTGTATATATTTGTTTTTCTTTTCATTGTTACTGCATAACATACTGTACATATTTATTTTATTTTACATTTACTTTTTTAATCTAGGCTAATTATCTATTGCTATTGAGAAATGTAACAATTTGTAGGTACTTAGTTTTCTGTACATAATTGTGGGAATTTCCATCGGCATTTAGAGTCTAATTTAGTTTTAAGGTTCTTTTATGCTATCCGTTAATTTTTATTTTTACAACACTTCTTTGTACGATTTTAAAATATGTTGTTGCACGTTCGATCGTAGGAACCATCACCGATAGTAAACTGTTTATTGTATTTAGGGTTTATGATAGGAAAATGCCGAAACGACCCTTCTTAGTAAAGCTTTCTCCAAATTCCCATTTTACTATCTGTAATGAATGTTTTTATTTTGATCATGGGAAAGTTTACAAAGATAAAAAGCCCCTTTTGCCAACGAATAGGACCAATCAAAGCGAGGAATTTTGGCACAGGGGGTGGAACTTTATGTTTCTTGAGATTTGTATTAATATTAGAGGAGGACTCTGTTTTTGGACTTGCAAGAAGTCGGATGTGAATTTTGTTGTTCTGGTTCAATAGACTTATTTTATTTCGTTTTAACATTGTTTCAATAAACTCTCACAGTTCATATAAAAAAGGAATGTATTGGATATATAGCTAATCAAGCACACACATACGTTCCTAAATTATTAACATTAATATAAAGCCATGTGTATATCTCTTTAAGCTACGGAGTTAGGCTCTTTTTAGAATGAGCGTTTGTAGACACTCGCAGTTGCTCTAGGAGCCGTGCTAAGAACATAAACGCGGAACGTAAACCCACGACATTTTAAATTGTATCTCCGCAAAAAATCGACTTAAATACATCAACCGGGTCTCAAAATGTTTGGTTTGAGAAGTAGAATAATCCTGGGATATTTTATTAGTTATATTGATAATGTACCTTTGGTTAAAATGCTCCAGAAGAAGGTTAATATTTCCTGGTGACGCACGTAGAAAAGCATTTTTGCATATTTTCCTTTTACTTTTAACGTTATATGTTCTGATAGCGCTGGTTATTTTATACAAGACACATTTCCAATAAGAACTGCTCAACTGCTTGCTGGAATCTGATATTCGGTTTAGTAGTTGGTGATTTCCAGAAGTAGCAATCATAAACGTAAACTCAATAAATGATTGTATAAATCCAAACGGGATAAGCTTGTTTAGTAATTCGCAAAAACAATGAATCGATTAAAACCCATTCTGCGTATCTATTATATAAAATTCATAGTCGGATATTAAATCAGGCAACGTCGCTTACATAATATCCTTCTATGTTTAGCGAACGCATTGGTATAAGAACTTCATTTCCGGCTTATAGTTTTAAACACGCGTCCTACGTGTAAACAGTCGTTCATATTTTCGACATCTGGAACTCTAAAGTAAACGGCGTATACTCCGAAGCAGCCTTGCGGGCTTTAGAAGCTTTTAGATTTAAACTCCTTTAATTCTAAGGATTGAATTAAATTTTAATTACCGGACGTTGTGGCGTCTTTAAAAGAAAAGCCCGCGTGGGAGAATTGAGCCACAGTATTTATTGACATCTATACAATTAGAGGGTGAAGTATTACGTATTCTACTGGCAATACAGATTTGGCCCACTTGGATTATGGCTCTTCCGTATTTTAATATCGTTTGAAAGTAATTTCCATTCAGGTTTGTTACGCGAAAATTTTTTTAAGCAACAAGTTTACTTGATCATTTTTCTCCAACTTGCTGTATTCATTTATAAATTTTTGATTTATATGCCAGTGTAAACAAGCACTTTTAACTAGGTACACCATTAAAGAAATCTTGGTTTTTGGGACTAGATACTAACAAGGTGTAAGTACTTCCCAACGTTCGCCCTTCGTTTGTACGAGATAAGATACAGAAAAAAAAATGTTAAATAAGTATACAAGTTTTAAGATTTGATCTGGACCGCTAAGATTTGCTAAAAAATAAATAAATGACAATTGGGCAAATCAAAAAAAATAGTCTCGACTTTGATATTTTAAAATGAATGCCCTATAGAATATTATTTTATTAAATGTGTCTCTTCTTACTGATTATGCATTTATCAGGTTTGATACCTTTATCTTTAAAAACAACTCTAAAATTGGCAAAGATCCTGCCATAAGGGACAACGTATCAAAAAAAAGAGAGAACACTCTATTTCATAAATAATGAAGAGCTAATAGAAATACCTACCTATGAAAACTATATTTTAGAGTCCACGAAACCTATAAGAGCGAATTGGCAATTAATAGATTTTAAAACAAACCCACTCAAAGAAAATCATACGTTATGTGATCTTTAAAATAAGTTCTTCACATAAATAGCCGAGCAGGTAATACAGGGTTTGCCACGGATCCGATTAAATAAAATAACTTTGTTGATATGTCAGCATCTATTGATGTTTATATTCCTACCAGATTATGAAGGATATCCCCTTTCAGAGTTATTTATTCAATTTATTCGAGTTGGCGTTTTTCCTGATTGTTTCAAGATCTCAAAGGTAGTGCCGAAAAATATTTCTATATTACTATGTTTTCCGAAAATTTTTCAAATCATAAAGCTTTGAGGGGCATATTGAAGTATCTTAAAAGAGAAGATAGATTAAAATTGAGTGACTTTACCTGGACCAAGGCATTCGACTTCCACGTACAAAAACTGGAATAGTATGGTGTTAGGGTATAGCACTGTACACGAAGAGGAGATGTCAGAGTCTAGGTATGAATGGAAAGTTTGAGTTATCAAGCATGACTTTTTCTAAGGATCTATTTTGGAGCCCTAATAATACATAATATGTGTAAATGATATATAGTTTTCATATGCGTTCTTAGAGGT
This sequence comes from Kuschelorhynchus macadamiae, assembly GCA_030620095.1. Classification (NCBI taxonomy): domain Eukaryota; kingdom Metazoa; phylum Arthropoda; class Insecta; order Coleoptera; family Curculionidae; genus Kuschelorhynchus; species Kuschelorhynchus macadamiae. The sequence goes on from JAUTXW010005309.1 coordinate 210,584, forward strand.
TTTCACTAAATGCAGATAATATATCTATTTTAATATTTCATGTCCTGAATATAGAGGTTGATGTCGGAAAGGCAATAGACCACGCTCGGTCCTGAGGAACACTGTAGACCTATTTTAAAAAGAAACTCGCATTATTTATCTGTTCCCAGGTTGTGAGGTCCATATAACTCCGTTAAAAACGGAAACAAAAAACCTGTATTTATAATAATAATCTGCAAATTTCCTTTACCCGGAACTTCTCTCGTCATGAATTTTCCGTTTTATTAGGTATAGTGAAGCATGGCCCGATCTAGTTCTGCACATAGACATTTAGTAACACTTATATACCGTCTTTTCAAACGTTTTTATTGGGCAACATTTTGTTCCACCTTATTGGATTCGCACCAATATTTTACGAGTTTGTACCTGTGCCACATTTGATGTTTGGGCTTAATTTAAAAGAAAGTGAGTAAGTAGTTTTTACATTGATTTTTATTCCATCATGTTGAATTCTTACCAGTTTATCCCTATATCACATTTAATTTTTTTGCAAAAAAAATTGAATAAGATGTTATTTTACTTGATTTTTTAAACATTTTATTTGGCAGCTATTTTGTTCCACCATCTTCAATTCGTACCATAATTTTACCAGTTTATTTCTATAACTATAAATTAATCTAATAATTAGTTTTTGAAACTGATTTATTAGGAGGTCATTTTGTCATTTAATACTACGGATTCGAACCAAATTGTAACCAGTTCATTTCTGTATAACACTCGATTTTTGTGCAAAATTAGAAGTAAATTATGTAATTAATTTTTTAATAATATTTTTTTTTAAATTTCACTAGGCTATCATTGGATTTTTACCAAAATATTATTAAGTCATCCCCATTGCCCTTAATTTTTGCCCAAAACATTGGTCAATTGGGTAAGTAGTTTTTTAGCTATGCCGCGAACAGAGAGAGACAGAGCGACAAACAGATCGACGAAACATGTTGTTCGTCATGTAGAGACCTTGAAACGTAAATGTGAAAAAATCCCGAGTTATTTTTTTCAAGGTTACAATACTTCCCTTTCACGAGGAAGTAAAATGTTTTAACGTTTTAGTTTGAAAATCGGAAAGAACCTAATGTCTGTCTAGTACTTTTAAATAATCCTTTCCTTCTTCTCCTTTCTTTAATGACAAGTTTAGATTGGCATGTTAAGATATTATGCTTGGGCTGTAAACCAAATTGTGATAGTAAATGTCAGGAACATGTATATCTCCGTAGATAATTGAAACGGAGACTGTTATAAAGTATCTGCGTTCGATGTTGGAAAAGCAAACAACTTTAGAAAATTTCCAGTTACCATTTTCCCAAAAAGTGAGTAGATTTAGAAGTTTGAAAAACATGATTTTAACAGAAAACTAATTCCATGCTGTAAGCCAAATTAACTTCTTATTTAAAAGAGATTATGATACTTTGTTGATTGAATTTCTGTATTATGATTGAAGGGCAACGTCGAGGAAAACTGAAATAAGTGTCTATAGATATATGCCTCTTCTATGAAATTACGTTTTTATTGAATGAAATGGTGATTACAGAGAGAGTTGCAGATAAGAAAATAAAAAGAATCTGCCTAATGGGCTTTTAACTAGATCTCTCAATATGATACTGAGGCTTCAGCTCAAAAGAATTTTTATAACGTAAACCATTTAGAATATGTGAACAACATTTTTGGCAAAGGGACGTATAATATATCTACAGTACTATTTTTCTAAAACCAACAAAGGCAATTTTTTGCAGTTGTTATACTCTTAAAAGGTGGTTGACCAAAAATGTCTGTAACGTGCATCTGTTTAGGTGCTGCAAGTAAAAATAATTTTTTTATTGCACTATGCCATTTTATTATAAAAATTCGGCAAATCCAATGTTAAATATAAAATACAAACATTTTTAATAACATTAATCGAAGTTAATAAATAACGTTCAAAAATGTGCTTTTATCTAAATGAATTTAATTTAGTAGAGCAAAACTTTGGACAGTAATAGCTGAGAAATAGCAACGTAATAAAAACTGTTGCTTCAAATGCATTGCTTACAAGCTGAATATTGCGGTATGCAAAACAAATACAATGTCGTCATATAGAATATTGTTTTTATGTCTAGTAGGAACTGAAACTGGAAATTTCGCCAAATTTGTAAGTTTTTATTAATTGGATTCACTGTAATAATTTTTATTTGGAAAATATGGTTTGTATCATTTTAGCAGTCCCATCTCCGAATAAGCTCTTAATTGTGGTGAAAAAATTGCTGTCCGAGATTTTTTCAAATCTTCACGGTTAAGGATATCTAGATTTCGAAAAATGTTTTTCTTATTCCATTCATCGGTCTGATCGCAGCATAATTAAAAAACAATTTATCCACTGACTTAAAATTTTGTACGAAAATCAAGTGTTAGTTGGAGATAAACAGATAAGGTTTTGGTGCAAATTCAATATGGCGGAAAAAGATGGTCGCCTAATAAAATGTTTTAAAACTTGTAAAAAGTTGGTAAACTGATTTTACTCGGAACTTTCCTCGTTATGAATCCTTTCTTTTATCAGGGATAGGGAAGTACGATCCTATTTGGATTGAATTCGCATCAAAATTTTACTAGTTTATCACAATATCAAACTTAACTTTTATGCAAAAATGGAAGTCATTTGAATAAGCAGTTTATATACGGATTTTTTGAACAGTTTATTAAATCATACTTTGCCTCCATATTGGATTGGTACTAAAATCCTGTTCATCCTTACATGTCCATCTCATACTTGATTTTCGTGCTAAATTTTAAATCAGTTAAATAAGTAGTTTTTTTTCACTAATTTTTAAACATTTTACAAAACCCCTGGATTCGTAAAGTGTTAATTTGAAATCAGTTGAGAAAGTAGTTTTTAACAATGATTTTTTAAACTTCTCGTTAGACCGTCATTTTGTTTCGCTATATTGGATTCGTATCAACATATTTCCAGTTAATTTCTATGTCACACTTAACTTTTACCCAAAATTTGATGTCAGTTACGAAATTAGTTTTTATACTGGTTTTTCAACTTTCTATTCTATTCTATTAATTCTTTATTTTGTTTCGCAATATTAAATTCATACCCAAATTTGACCTACATTCCTCCATCACACATAATTTTTACGGAAAATGTGAATTTATAAGTAGATTTTTACATCAATGTTTTTTATTTAAAGTTTGGCTTCGTCCGGTATAGAATCAAAGGATAACTTTGCCCATGTCAGATTTACAAAAATACCACTGCATCTGATATATTTGTCTACATAGTATAAAAGTTTTATTCCGTAATGTACCTATCTGACGTCCCCATAAGTTTTTCAATTTATATGTTTCTGCTATATTATTTATATATATATATATATATATATATATATATATATATATATATATATATATGTGTATGAAGTTTTATTCGGCCTGTAAACAAATTGAATTTCATTGTGCCTCGCGTTCGACATAATTTGTTTTTCTCGTCATTACTTTCGCAGTTAATTGGGTGATTCGCTTTTGAAAAGCCAACCCACAGCAAATTATTTCCTCAGTTTCCGGTAGTAAATGATAAAGGGAACATAATAATTTAGAAATATCGATTAATGATGGAACCCTTAATAGAATCCCTAAAAGGTTTTAAAGTCGAGCCTATGAATAATAGTCTTCATGTCTGTGTCAACATAATGTAAGTTTATTTAATTTGTCTCAAAAAATTATTGCTTAAAATAAGTCGGTGTTTTTAAAATAGTATAAAAAAACTTCAGATAGCAAACACTGTTGCAATGTTATAAAAAACGGTAAGGTAAGGAGCAATGTTGATAAAATTTTTGATTCTTTAAGTAAGATTTGCTACGAAGAAACCATCTTGAGGTTATTTAGTGTATCCAGAGTCAGATTCTAATATTTATGAAGATTTTTTTAGTCATCATTATTATTATCAAAAACCAAGAGAAGACACAAAGAAACCTCTTGGCATTTTAGTTTTATTAACTTTCAAATGTAAACTTCTGAATCCGGGGAAGGATAAATGTATTCCGCATGATATTGACTATTCCGTGGTTGACAGTAAGCAGTGTTATTTTTGATATTTTTGTCTTATGGAATAAACTTAATGTAAATTAAATAATAAAGAGTAAACCAGCTATCAGTCTTAAACCATTTTTTCACCAGGAATTTAATAAAATACATAAAAGTACCCAAAGCCTTATTGCTCATAACGTAAAAAAGTAATAGTAAATGTTTCGGTTCCATCGAACATTGTATATATTGTCATAGCATGCTTGTTACTGCTGCTCATTTAAAGCTCAAGAAATTATAACTAAACATTGTCATTCATCTAATAAGTATATTTGTAAAATAATTGATATTATAGAAATCTTAGCATGCCACAAGGTATCTATTTGCTTAAATCTATTTAACCTGCGAACAAAAAATTCAGTCTAATATAATTGGATTTTCCTTCCAAGCCTGCTTCAAGCGATTTGCCGCTAATCAACTCGTTCAAAATTTTCTATACTCCATAGTTTTCCAAAGAGAAGTTTTGTCTTGGTTGGAATCTCATTAAATTTTGTTTACGACAACGTTTCTTTAGAAAAACAGCTTTTGGCGACAAAATCAATTAAAGGCGTATAATCTATAAGGCAATGTCTTAATTAATTTTTGAATTATAAATTGGAATAGGGCGTTCCTATGACGTACAGGGTATGATATGTTTGACAAGTAAATATATTTTATGTTATAAAACAAATAAATGTATTGTATATATATTCAAAAAAAAATTACAAAACATTTTTACAAATCCGGCATTAAATTGCTCCAAAAATGACCATGAAAATACTTAAAAGATCGCAGTTTGGATATGTAATATTCTTAAAATTGTTCATTATTTGAGAGAGTATCTTGCTTATTAAGCAAGTACGTATAATATTGTTAATTTGCATCTTAGAAGAATCATTAGATTGGATTATTACAAACTCCCGTGTCTAATTCCCTAAAAAGGTTTTCGCCTTTGCTTGCATTTACCTTTTTTCTTACATTAACCGGAGTAGAAATTGAAATTAAAATAGATAAAATAATTACAGATAATGATAGAACGGCAACTAGCTGCCAAAAACATAAACATCTTTCTACTGAAAACAGGGCTTTTGTAGAACAAACATTTATTATGCTGCCTTCGATACCCGAATTCTCCGTCAAGAAATCAACATTTTTCTATATACAGAAGCTGAGAATAAATTTATTTAATATAAAAGTGGTAAGTGAAAGTAGAAAATTCTATGTGTTTCCAAAAATAGTACCTTCAGAGGTTCTTTTTATCTCTATAAGGTATAGTTAGTAGTTCGCTTCAAAAGTGAAATAAAGCAAGTAGAAAATATATGTTTGGCATTGATAACATTTTAAAATAATCAGTCGTAGTTATTGTCAAATGCTTCCCAGAATGTTACATTTTCAAGGACCAGGATTCCAGATACTTAGCATCAGAGAACCAATACTACCTTCTGAAGCAGTTCTCATGAATGCAGAAAAAGAAACAGATATGCTACAAATCATGGAAAAGGCACAGCAGACAGAAAAAGGACAAAGACAGATTTGACGACAAAGTTAAAATATTTATATCAATAACGAAGGTGAGACATAATGAAAAAAATATTGTTACGATAATTTGGATCCTAAGAAAACTAGAAGAAGGAAATTGTTAAATAGGTAACTTGTGAACGAAAAAATAAGTTAAAGATTTATGAAAGCTGTTTCTATCAACTTTAATTTTTGTTAGTGCTGCCCCTATGCAGAATTTCAGCCTCCGATTGGATCTGGATATGGAGTTGCTTCGAACAGACGTGTTTCTCTATAGCTGATTTTGACGTATGGCCATTGGGTGTATGCCTAAAATATCCCTGAGCTTTTATGCTAAAAGGGCGCTTTCTTTCTACAATATACGACCATCACACTTATACTGGATTTGGTAAATGCTATTTATTGCATCTCCCGATTTAAATGCGGTTTTTACGTTGTATGAATCTTTTAGATTTTCCTTTAATGTGTGATATCCATTCTGAAACATTTTTTTAAATTAATTTACAATTTCTGTCCCTCTGAATGTTTACAAGTTGTTATAAGTCAGTTACAAGCATTTTTGTGACGCCCATTTTTGCTGTAGAATTGTTGATATCTTCTTCAAGGTCAAGTGAGTCCAGACACAAAGGACAAATAAGGAGAGATTTACTTCTCTTTTCATTTTACTGTATACAAATACGTTATGCTTTAAGAGATCTAAGAATTCTATCAGCACATTGTCGTTGACTGTCCAAATGGCAACGGAACTATTCCAGTGCTGTCTTCTAACTCCTACTTTTAAGTAAAATATCGGTTTTACTCTTACTCTAAAAGAGGAAAGGGGCTTTTGATGCAGTCATATCTGTTTCCAGTGGCAGCCAATGTAGGTATAGAGTGATTTGAAAAGCAATTAATCTAGAATACCAACATCACCTTTTTTTTAAATACATGCCAGTTTGTCTCAGACAAAAAAAATCACAATAACAACAGCATAATTAATAATTTTTACAGGTAATGTGTATGATTTTGTAAAACATTTGATTGTAATTTACATACTTTATTAATAAGCAAATAAGAAAATATATTTCATGACCGAAGCATATTTTTGGTTTAGTTTTTTTTGTCAAATCAGCAACAATTTGTAATATTTAATGGAAATATGTCTAGTTGTTTTTCAGACTACCACTCAGATTCGTCTGATTTATTTACATTTTTCGCAGAGGACACAACTGTACTTGTAATGAAATCGGTCTAATGAAGAGAAACTAATTCAGCAGTTAACTTTTTCCTTGCGTGGTAAAGTTCAGGAACAAGAAAATTCAGTCAAATTTTTACGTATCTATTGATTCAGACCGGTCATCTTGTAGAAGAACAAAATACTAAAAATTGTCAGAACTATGAATATACTTACTTGCAGTTAGCCGCCTCGTAATGATGCAACCTTGGACTATGATATTTAGTCTAGCCTAGTATGTAAAGATTTCAAAATCCAGAAGAAATGTAAAACGACATTTTTTTAAAAATAAAGGAAATTAAATAAACGCTTGTGCCCATTAAGAATTTTCTTAAAATTTAAAATAGAGTTATTTAGTGAGCAATACATCATATATTATCTATTACTACAACTAGTTGTCTATTTTCTTCTACGCCATATTAGAGAAGTTTCTAGCATATTAGATAAATAACCAGTAAGGGTATGTTTACACCGAATTAAAGAGAATTCCAATTAACCAAGGAGGAATCATGGACCAATAATTCTATAGGTATTCCCATCCACTTATAAACGGACGAAAGCACAAATACAACTTTAAAATACAACCCAAAAGATGACAAAGCAGACAGGGTCGTAGCTGGACTCTGGCGATGGGCAAGTAATTGCTTACCCAAATTAACTAATATGGCTGCATATTTATAGTAAATGGGCTATTTTATTGACGTTTTTTTTTTTCGAATAAATTTAGGATTGGTTTTCGAATGTATAGAGATAATTCGACGTATTTTTAACTTTTAACATTAACAGATCGTTGTAAAAAGAGGTAAAAACAAACAATGAGCTGTAAAAGGGACCTTCGTGGAAGCAAGTGAATAATGATATAAATTTTGAATTCACAAAAACTCATATTTGGAAGACCACTAAAATATTTCCTTGAGTCTTAAAGCGAAAAAGAGGTAACAGAATTCTATCTCTTTCAAATGAGTTTTTTGAAGTACAGGGTGTCCCATTTTCGATACTTTTGCAGGTTATTATTGAAGATAGAGGGCTACTGTTTTCGCGGCTCTGTGCTAGTTTTCTTCTTCGTCTTTGAAATAGAGGGCAAAGTTGAAAATTTGCACTTTCCAGGCGCCCTTCGTATCTTAGTTATAATACGAGCTAATGAAAAAGTAAAAAGGGATCAAGATAGAGGTTTTCCGTAGAATGCAATCTATATATTTTAAAATTTAAAACAGCTAAAAAGCACATCCTTTCATCCTTTTCTAAAATATATAACACATATTTATTTTAACTAATAAGCTCGCCGAAATATGGAATTATTAACAAAATAATAACAATTTTACAAGCTGGCTGTGGTTATAGGTACGAGGGTGGAAAATAAAAGCTTTTAATGACAACTATTACTTCCTTAATTTTGAACCTATGTCGAAATCTGTACAATGCTTTACATCATATTTTATTGTTTAAATAATGGCTAATATCAGAATATATGAAAATTACTAAAAATATGACATGTTAGTTTTGTTTTATTCAATCTAACGAAAACGCAAATGAGGTTTCTGAATTATCTTTAAATAAGTAAGTCTTAAGTTGTTAGTGACTAATTTTTTAAAACAATTTTTACAGTTTACTTTAATAGATACCCGGGAAGAATGCAATCTTTCCACCATATTTTTTAAGAATCAGAAAAAGAAACAAAATTAATGTTAATGTTTTGGTTCAAGGTGCGTTTGCAAGGCTTGGGAACAGAGAATATTGACGAAATACAAATATCGACCTTATAAAATAAAAATCTTACCTTTTACATCCTAGTGATGCGGACGACGATTTTTGCATTTAGTATATTGAATAAATTTGAAATATGCAATATTAACTTTTGCATCAATAATATGGTCCGAAGACGCCCACTTTTCCAGTTCTGGCAACTTTAACCGCCTGCTGACTGTGCATGGGAACAATAAGGACGTTTTGATTTTAGCGTGGCATGTTTTATTTTAGGAAGACAGAGGCATCTATGAAGCGAATCGCTATTTAAGAATTCTTGAAGATGTATCTAAATTCCTTAACAATGTACTTCAAATCAATTAAACAATATCTACTTTCAAGAAGATGGAGCACGTACTCCAACTCTTATAATATTCACCCTTTTTTAGATAATAACTTTTCCGAAAGATAGATTGGCACTCATGGACCGATAAGATGGCCAGCACGATCACCAGATCTTTCTGTCTTAGATTCCTTTTATGGGTTTTTTTTGCAAAATAAGAATTACACGACTCGCCATCGTTCTATAAAAGAACTTGGTGAAGCTACACATTTAGCTTTTCAGTTTTTGCAACGTCGGCGTCCTTCAGTATTTATTCTGAATGCATAAAAAATCGGTAAATTTGCTTCACCCGGAACTTCCCTCGTTATGATTATTTCCTTTTATTGGGAATAGTGAAGTGTGACCCAATTCAGTTCAGTACATAGACATTTAGTAACACATATACTATTTTTTTAAATATATTAATTGGGCGCCATTTTGTTCCTTCATATTGGATTTCTTCCAATATTTTACCAGTATCTATCTACACTTGATTTTTTGGCATAATTTAAAACATATTCAATAAGTAGTTTTTACATTGATACACACCGCCATTTTGTTACGTCATGTAAAATTCGTACCATTTTATATTTATATCACATTTAATTTTTCTACAAAATTTAAAGTCAATTGAATAAGTTTTTTGTTTACGTTGATTTTTTTTTTAAATTATTTGACCGCCATCCCGAATTCGTACCACAAAATTTGAAATTAATCTAATGAGTAATTTTTTCAGGTCGGTTTTTTAAATATTTTTTAAGTCGCTGCTTTATTTTGCTATCTTATATTCATACCAAAATGTTAGTGCACTTCTACGTAACACTTGATTTTTGTACAAAATTGGAAATTAGTTTTTTAGTAATGACATTTTTACGTTTCACTAGGCCGCAAAAGCTGAGGTGAGGAAATTGGATATTTAGTTTCATCTTGTTCCGGCATATTGGATTTTTACCAAAATATTACTACCAGGTCATCCCCATATAATCCTTAATTTTTGACTAAAATTTAAAATCAATCTGATGAGTGGTTTTTAAGCTATACCGCGAATTGATAGATAGACAGACAAACCGACAGGGGGACACTAAAACCTGAAAATATGTAAAACCTGAGAGGGTGATTTTTTTCACGATTAAAAAATATTTCATTTGACCGCCATTTTGTTCCGCCATCTTGAATGAGTACCACAATTTTACTAGTTGATCTTTATAATAATACCATGTTGTGGCACACAATTTGAAAGCAGTCCATTAAGTAGTTTTTCAGGTTAAATTTTTAAATATATTATTAAGCCGCCATTTTGTTTCGCTATCTTGGATTCGTACCAAAATTTTACCAGTTGATTTCTACGTAATACCTATTTGGTTTTTGTACAAAATTTGAGATACATTGGATAAGCAGATTTTTAGTAATAATTTTTTTAACGTTTCACTAGGCGGCCATTTTATTTTGTCATATTGGATTTTTACCAAAATATTACCAGATCATCCCGTACCATATAACAGTTAATTTTTGACCAAAATTTAAAGTCAATTAGTTAATTAGTTTTTAACTATGCCGCGAACAGACAGACCGACGGAACTGAGAAAATATGTTTTTCGGTATCTAGGGACCCTGAAACGTAAAGATCTGAAAAATCTCGGAGGGCGATTTTTTTCACGATTACAATACTTCCCGTTTGCGGGGCAAGTAAAAATTACAAAATTGTGTGAATGTGTCATTTGAGAACACAGCAAGCATTTTTAAGAGTTTCTTTATTTTAAAAAAGGTGATTTTCTTTAACATTTAGTGTTATAACCACAACCGACTTGTAAAATTTTTATTATTTTGTTAATAAATCCAAATTGCGAGCATGGGTGTTATATATTTTTCAAAAACGCGAAAGGAGATTTTACTTTACGTTTTTACGTTAAATATACAGGGTGTTCCATTAAAAAAATAAAAGTTTGGTGTGTAAATCAATATTTGAGGCCCCTAGAAAAAAATTTACTACGGCACTACGTTCTGCGTAAAAAACTCTATAATAATACCTTTTTACTTTTTCATTAGCTTGTATTATGACTCAAATACGAAGAGTGGCTGGAAAGTGCAAATTTTCAATTGCGCGCTGTATATCCAAACAGGCCATACAAATTTTATTAACGGCATCTTTCGTTTCACGAAAAATTAGTACTGTGGAAAGAGCATCCCTCTATCTTCAATAATAAATGAAAATATTGAAAATGGGACGTCCTGTACATATATTTATTAATACGGTATTGAAATAGATTTTATAAACACTGTCAAATCATATCTAATTTGAGTTATCTGGAATCATTCTAAGAACCAAATTACAACACGGTGCTTTTATTGAACATGTTCATTAGTATATTTATGTAAATCAATAATCAAAAAATTTTAGAAAGGGTCTTAAACTAAACGCTAATAGGTGCCCACATTATAAGAAGTTTTATAACCATGTTTAATGTTCAATAGTTGCACGACAAACCTATTTATTTGCCAGTCGTTTTGTTCGCTGCATTTTAATTTTTAATAGCTCTATGTACTGTACCCACGTATCGTAACAAAAAAGTGTTACATTTTTAATTCGTACAGTAGCTGTACGACGGGTTAATGGTGGTAATAAATCAAATGGATAATTGTCACTTGTGTGCAAAAACTGATGGGACACACGCCAATACTGTCGCTGTCGTGAAGCCGCTAATTTATACAAATGTAACTCAGAGAACTACCATATATGTGTTTTCAGTATGCAATTTATTTATTTACTTATATTTAAAGTAAAATAATTACGATACCTAAAATTACTACAGCTTCTCTAAAGTTAATAAACTTTATTTCAACGTAAATACGCTGGGCCAGCAAGTTTATAATGAAAAATGTTGGCATGTCAATAACTAATTGGCCAATTACAGTAAATTCTTAGACTTCGCGAATTAACACGACATCCTGTTCATTTTTCTGTTCTTAACCATCAACAAGATTTTTAAAAATTTTGAAGGGTTTGTGAAAGATTAACTTCAGATAAATACTCTTGGCCTCAGAAGATATATTTTGCAAATGTCTCTAAGACCTACCATTATTAACGAATTTGAAGCACAACCTTTTTGTAGTTCCTTGATCTTTGGGCTACCAGATATATTTTGGTCACTAGATCTCTTTTTTGGTACATATTAAAACTTTAATAAATGTTTCCAATAAGACAAAAAACGATTTTGGCAATAGATGAATAATCGAAAATATCTTATATTTTCCAGGGCATTATAAACTTATATATATATATATAATATATATATATATATATATATATATATATATATATATATATATATATATATATATATATATATATATATATATATATATATATATATATATATATATATATATATATATATATATATATATATATATATATATATATATATATATATATATATATATATATATATATATATATATATATATATATATATATATATATATATATATATATATATATATACAAATAGATAGATATCCTTCCTTACATGGTAGCAACCTTTCAAAAGTACAAACATCGATACACGAAAATGTATATTCTTGTTGGCGCTAAAATGCAGATAGACACTTGTTTTCCACTTTGCAACAATTCAGTTGATGCCATTGCCATTTTTTTCTTTCATTTGCTGATACTATTACTAAAACTAAAAAATGTACGAGCAGTTTTATGTATGTATGTTGTATGCTCATATGAAAATTTATCTTTTGTTGTAATTTGCAGGGAAAATTGCATATTAAACCATTTGAACGTTTATATTTCAAAACAAAAATTTTATTTTGACCATACCTAAATAAAAATGCATGTCGCCATGTGTTAACTTAAATAAAATGTTATATGACATAAAACTTTAGAAAAACGGAATTAAAATAAATATTACCAGTTTAAAAAAGATATTTTTTTGTAATACGTTTAGTTGTCAAAAGTATAGATTTTTATAATCCTGTACAACTAACTACATACAATTAAAACTTGTATATATGGCTTATGTTAATTAATAAAAATCGGGAAAATATATTTGACTTACCGGCTTCAAAATTTTCTTTTAGCCTACGCCACTGCCTCGCTTGATGCAACGAATACAGGGTAATTACCAGAAAAAATAGGATGCACGCGAAAACTGCAGACGTCAGAGCTATCGCTTGCCAATCCCAGACAAGAGTTTCTGCGCTTGAAAACGGCACCTCTGAACTGGCGACCTCCAGCGCCGCCGGTAAAGAAGTGACCCCGTTAATGTCGTCCCCATACCTAAAATCAAATATTGACTAAGCTATAAACATAATTTAGAGCGTGTAATGTAGAGAGAGAAAAAGCTATAACTAGATATATATTTTATTATTTTATTAAAAAAAAACATTTTATTCTGGGTATTCGTTTTTTTTTTTAATTAAAATACTGCAAATTTGAGGAATTTAAAGGGACAACATACCAAGTTTTCAGCAAAAAAATTGCCTGCTTATTTTATTTTCAAAAATTTTAAAATAGTAGAAAACATTCTGAAAGCTTTAGTTAAAAATCTTTAAAAATTTATACCTTATAAGAACCTAAACTATTATGAATATATAGGCAAATTTTTTACTTGCAGGGTGCATTGTCTCCTTTATAAAATATGTTTTAGTCTATAGGCTCATGATAACATTTATTTTCAGAATTTTGTAAGGAACAAAATGTTGCAGTTTTGTAAGTTTTTGCTAGTTTGACATCTCCAAGCAAATATTTTTAACTTTCTAGTTCCAAATATTAGAGATGTATTAAAGTCGGAAACATTTCTGAAACAATGTTCTTAACTTTTTTTTAAGTGCCGTCTATATGTATTTGGAGAGGGCAGTGATTCAGAAATCGATTGTAGTGTTGAATCTCTCTACATGGTAATAAAATATTGCCAGTTATATTATTAACCGCTCATTTTTATTAACGAAGAAAAGGTACAATAACAGAGGACTATGGTATAAACATTAATCTTTGTTTTTTTCAGCTTAATTATTGTCTTCAGAGTTTGTTTCTGGTACCAGTTGTTTCTTCCGTTTTGCGCTCAAACCAATGACTTATTAGCTCGACCTCTCGATCTACCCCTGTTTCTATGGCAATTAGCAATTTAATATCATTCGTAGTTATTTCGTTAGTGCCCGTGAAAAATAAAGAAGAACCATTTTCTTCTACTAGAACTACGTCAATCGTTCTAAATTCATGATTAGTTGCTTTATCGCTATATAATAAAAAAAACATACTGAACATAAAATAGAAATTTTATGCAACAAAACATGAACAAGGAAGGGGATATTCCAATTAAAGATTTTTTTACAAATTTGGTTGGGAAATAAGATAATTCGTTACCACATACATCTGGATGCAAAAATCAACAAGATGTACCAGATATATCCGATAACAACGATCCATATATTATTACTAATAACTGTGAATATAAAATAATTGATGAAGTTCCAAATTAAAAAATTGCTCTTCTATATCTTTCACAAGCAATTCAAAAATTAAGATAGGTTATATCATATTTTCAATTAACAAGAAAGTGCCTGCCGTAAGGTAGGCCGAAATATCAACTAATTCCATCATCGTTTTGAACGCAAAATAAAAAAAAGATAATACGAGAAACAAATTTTGAAGACCAAAATTAGCTGATGAAGACCAAGATCAATGTTCATTACTGTTATTTGTATCTAACAAGCTATCTAATAAAAATATTTATTTTAAGTAGGCTATAACAGAAATCATGGGTCTTACGTTGAACGAAACAATAACTTAATGTAGTTAAATACCGGCGGTATTTACTATTTTTAGAAAAAAATATACCGTCAACCGGAAGCCTTGTATATCTATTGAGCGAGAAACGCTGGACGTAATTAACATACTTATTTTTGAGCGGCATAAATATCAACAACCGTGTAAAGACCGATTTTTTGGCAATAAGCAGTACTGCTGGCGGTCTTATAGCATATGGTATTAAAAATGATAAGAAAGGTAGTACGCAAAACAAACGATGGCAAAAAATGTTGATCTGATTACAACGGCAAAGTGATATTGTACTTTCTCGTGTAGAAACATTATCAAATGGTAATGTACCTCCCTACTATCCGAGTCCAGTAAGGCAGGCTGGAGATGGTTTTTATGCGGTGTACAAGTTGTGCTCTGTTAATTTCAACCACCGGAAATTTTGGGCATTGAGCATTATGCACTGCAAGCTGAGCAATACTATGAGTCCTGGTTACATCTCCTAGAATATCCTATGTATACCTAGTGAACTGATCAACGGTTATCCCTGTCACTACAACTGCCTAACCGCTTACACTACATTTTGGCCCGAAAGGTGGATTCGGAAAAGAATTTGTATTGAACGGCCATGGCGATCATCTGATCTGACTACTTTGGATTATTTTTCACAGGCTATTTGAAAACAAAAATGTACGCAAGGCAGCTAAGTTATTTGGGAGAATTCCAAAATATTTTAACCGTTACTATGTTATTGTACGACAGTTTTGGCGGTGAACACTTTCAATATTTGCAGAAGGGAAACACCGAGTAAAACATTTTGTATTTCTTATCATCCAAATTCAAAGAATGAGACAATATAAAGGTAGTTTAACGCCCTTCGGACTGCAATACCACACCACCCATTACCATTTAATATTATAAGGGTGAAAACTGTTGGCGGCGAATTTACTAAAACGTATAAAAAGTATTTAAACGATGTCTCAAAACTCACAAAGAAAGTAATCTGTTATTGACCGATCCACCGCAAAGGATGAAAAAAAAGCAAAGTAAATATCTTTTCATTGAAACCAGTCCAAACAACAATCATGATTAAAATAGGGTAATATTTAAATATTAAATTAAAAAGTGAAGACTGGGAAATTAAATGTGTCTTCGTAAGATGTACAAAGTGGAAGAACTTTCGGTAATTTTACTTGAAATAAATATTGGTTACATAAATACTGGATAATACCACCGAGCAATAGCAATACAAGTAATAATTTGGATGGGGGTGGTAAAAGTCATATTCTATTTCATCTTAGGGGTGCCCTTCACAATGATCCATGTTAGCCATTGGAAATACGGATTTTCGTGAACTAGACCCGCAAATTATTGTAGTATCCGAAACACAAATCGTGTTGTGATGGGGTACGTAGTGTATACTGCTCGTTAGGCAATGTGTATGCTACCACGAAGCATTACTTCGGTTGTCGGGTATACATAGTTTTTTTAAGGTAATTAACGTACCCCGTCGATTTGGTCTTCGAGCTTATTGTCAGATTATCTCCTCTCCCAATGAGTACTGCGTTAATAACGTCTCCTATAAGTCATATGTTATCTATTGGACCACAAATTATTATAGTATTCAAGATGGAGATGGTTTTAATACGGTGTACAAGTTGTCCTCAGTTAATTTCAACCGGATTGGGCATTGAGCATTATGCACTGCTAGCTAAGCAATACTATGTTTCCTGGTTACATCTCCTTGAGTTTCCTATGTATACCGCAACTGATCAACGGTTATCCCTGTCCCTACCGCCTAACCGCTCTCGGTCTAAGGATTTGGTAAGAAAATGTGTTTGCACGCCTCAGCAAAAAGAAAAAAAGTAAAAATACTTAGTCAGGTAACGTCTTTAACCCGGTCTGTTGAACGATACTTTATGATGCCGTCATTCTAGCACTCGAACCTCCCAACGTTGCCTAAGATATTATAGCGTGCCTGATCCTTCTATGTAGTTACATATTATCGATCGGATTTAAATCAAGACTGAGTGCTGACAAGTCTTTTGATGTTCTAGGGGTTAAACTTAAAAAAGGATATTCCTGTATTAAGACTACGTCCCCGATATCTGAGGTCACTAAGAATTGTTATTTTGCGACGATTTAAGATAATATAAATGATTATTTTGTAACAACAACAAAATAAACACAATTAATTTATTTGATTTTGATCAGCTGCATTTTGGCTCCAAAATTTGATTCTGTTGCCAGGTTTTTTCTTCGGTTTTACACACAAACCGATGACTCATTAGCTCGACATCTCGAACTACTTCTGTTTCTATGGACAGACTTTTTGGCAATAAGCAGTACCCCTGGCGGTCTTATAGCCAGTGCATGCGGTATTAAAAATGATAAGAACGGTTGTACGCAAAACAAACGATGGCAAAAAATGTTGGTCTGATTACAACGGCAAAGTGATATTGTACTGTCTCTTGTAGAAACATTATCAACTGATGGTGTTCCTATCCACTATGCGAAACCAGTAAGGCAGTTATTGGATCCAACTTTGCCCGAAAGGTGGATTCAGAGAAGAATTTGTATTGAACGGCCATGGCGATCATCTGATCTGACTACCTTGGATTATTTTCCCTTAGGCTATTTGAAAACAAAAATGTACGCAAGGCTGCTAAATTATTCGGGAGAATTCCAAAATATTTTAACCGTTACTATGTTATTGTATGACAGTTTCGGCGTTGGACAATATTTGCTGAAGGGAAACATCGAGTAAAACATTTTGTATTTTTTATCATCCAAATTCAAAGAATGAGACAATATAAAGGTAGTTTAACGCCCTTCAGACCGCAATACCGCACCACCCATTACCATTTAATATTTTAAGGAAAGCTGTTCCCGTTTAGGAATTGGAGGCGAATTTACTAAAACGTATAAAAAGTACTTAAAGGGTGTCTCAAAACTCACAAAGAAAGTAGTCTCTTATTGACCGATCCTCCTCAAAGGACAAAAAAAAAGGAAAGTAATTATTTTTCCGTTGAGACCAATCTCAACAACAATCATGATTAAAATAGGGTATTATTTTTTAGGAACGTATGTGTGTGCTTGATTAGCTATATATCCGATACATTCCTTTTTTTATATAAACTGTGAGAGTTTATTGAAACACTGTTAAAACGAAATAAAATAAGTCTATTGAACTAGAACAACAAAATTCACATCCGACTTCTTGCAAGTCCAAAAACAGAGTCCTCCTCTAATATTAATACAAATCTCAAGAAACATAAAGTTCCACCCCCTGTGCCAAAATTCCTCGCTTTGATTGGTCCTATTCGTTGGCAAAAGAGATTTTTCTTCGTAAACTTTCCCATGGTCAAAATAAAAACATTCATTACAGATAGTAAAATGGGAATTTGGAGAAAGCTTTACTAAAAAGGGTCGTTTCGGTATTTTCCTATCATAAACCCTAAATGCAATAAACAGTTTACTATCGGTGATGGTTCGAACGTGCAACAACATATTTTAAAATCGTACAAAGAAGTGTTGTAAAAATAAAAATTAACGGATAGCATACAAGAACCTTAAAACTAAATTAGACTCTAAATGCCGATGGAAATTGCCACAATTATGTACAGAAAACTAAGTACCTACAAATTGTTACATTTCTCAATAGCAATAGATAATTAGCCTAGATTAAAAAAGTAAATGTAAAATAAAATAAATATGTACAGTATGTTATGCAGTAACAATGAAAAGAAAAACAAATATATACAGTGTGATATGCGCAAATTTTAACTTTGGCAGACAAATGTGGGAGACATTCAGTCGCTACAATTTAAATACAAAATTAAAAAGTCAAGACTCTAAGAATTTAAATGTGTCTTCGTAAGATGTACAAAGTGGTAGGACTTTCGGTAATCGTACTTGAAGTAAATATTTGTTACATAAATACCGGATAATACCACCTAGTAGTAGTAATACAAGTAATTGTTTGGGAGGGGGTGGTTCAGGTCATATTCGATTTCATCTTAAAGTACTCATCATCATGATCGATGTTAGCCATTGGAAATACGGATTATCGTGAACTGGACCCACAAATTATGGTGGTATCCGAACTACAAAACGTGTTGTGATGGGGCACACAAGTATATACTGCTCGTTAGGCAACGTGTATGCTACCACGAAGCGTTACTTTGGTTGTCGGGTATACATAATTTTCCAAGGGTAATTAACGTACCCCGTCGATTTGGTCTTCGAGCTCATTATCAGGTTATCGCCTCTCCCAATGAGTACTGCGTTAATAACGTCACCCATAAGTCACATGTTATCTATTGGACTATAAATTATTATAGTATTCAAGCTGGAGATGGTTTTTATACGGTGTACAAGTTGTCCTCAGTTAATTTCAACGACCGGAACTTTTAGGAATTGATCATTATGCACTGCTAGCTAAGCAATACTATGTTTCCTGGTTACATCTCCTCGAGTATCTTATGTATACCTAGTGAACTGATCAACGGTTATCCCTGTCGCTACAACTGCCTAACCGCTCACGAACCGCTCTTGGTCTAAGGATTTGGTAAGAAAATGTGTTTGCACGCCTCACCAAAAACAAAAAAATGTAAAAATCCTTAATCAGGTCACGTCTTCAACCTGGTCTGTTGAACGATACTTTATGATCATTCTAGCACTCGAACCTCCCAACGTTGCCTAAGATATTATAGCGTGCCTGATCCTTCTATATAGTTACATATTTTCGATCGGATTTAAATCAAGACTGAGTGGTGACAAGTCTTTTGATGTTCTAGGGGTTACACTTAAAAAAGGATCTTCCTGTATTAAGGCTACGTCCCTGATACCTGAGGTCACTAAGAATTGTTATTTTGCGACGGTTTGAGATAATAAATGTGAATATTTTGTAACAACAAAATAAACATAATTAATTTATTATTAGAAGATAAATTCTTAAGTTTAACAACAGAGAATCAGGGAATAAACATTGATTTGAACATCGTTTGTTGGAGCGACTTTAGGATTTTAGGTAGCGTGCCTACTAATATGATTATTTTAGGCAACGCAACATAAAGAAATGTACAAATGAAGTTTTTGAAGCGGATGTGATGATGCAATCATATTTTCGGATGTTATTCCCCACTCTGCTGTCTCTTTATATTCTATTGTGTATTAACATCACCCCTTAAAATTTATGAAGTGACGAGTGAAATGATTATAGGTAGCAAAATAGCATAATGTTTTAGCGAGGTTTATGTTTGTAACAAATATTTAAAAACTTTCTCTCCAAAGGTGTCTAGTGAAAGTAATATATCTATTAAATTCAGTTGTTACATCACACTTGTTAAAGTTACTATTTAATTCGAAACACAATATCTTTTTACAAATAATTCTCTTTAGATTATAGCGAATATAATTTTGAACATTAGTGAATATGGAAGGTGATTGTAGGTGGAATAAAAAACCAAATAGTTATTAGTTTTATAAGCATAAAGTGAAATTCTATGTGAGAATTTTTTTAAAATAAACCACTATGGTCGCCAATTTTTGCACTATATTTTCAAGACGATTTGATGTAAAAAAAAAGGTAATTTACCTTCTTATTAATTAGCTATCTAAATAAAAATTGTGTGTGTATCAATATTAGTTTCCTATGATGCCTTTTAGGGACTTCGTTTCCACACTCCATAATTTACAAACAACACCTCACCTAAAGCTTACTAAAATTACAATAGCTTTATGACTACAGACAGCAATTAGGTGTAATTAATTCTACAGTGTTCAGCCCAGAGGCGGATTAGGGGGTGGGTGAAGGGATGAAGGGGAGAGCAGTCCACTCCAGGCCCGCAATCTTAGGTGCCTAATTAGTAACAAATAACTTAAAATCCTGACAGTTTAATAAACATTTGACGGAAGAATTTGTTAGTAAAATTAATTTGCTCAACAACAGGTCTTTTATCAAGATAATAGAACAAAAATGTCGAAATTACTTATTCATGTATTACCTGGAACTACGGAATATAATTTTGAAAGAAGTTAGTCTAGTGAGAAGTCTATATATATTTACTGACATCTAATTAGGAAGTTGGATTACATTAATTTTTTGTCCAGGTAAGGAATACCCTTATTAAAAAAAAATAATAAACCGACTTTTCACGAATCACCAAAAAGTAAAAAATAATATTTTGTCTTTTTAAGCATATTTAGATCATCATCATCAACATTATCATTGTTTTAATAAGCTTGTAATAATACAATTTTCTAGGTATAAGTTCTTTTCTGGCGCCATTACTTAGTACAATTTTGCGGTTTAAGATTTAAGATAAATGTGGGATCAGAAGATATAATAATTGCAAAAGACAAGAGAAACCTTGAAATAATATGAAAAATGCTGAGGTTCGGTGGAAACATTATATACAAATCACTACAGATACTGTTTAAATAAGTGCTTTCTAAAAGAGAGGGCAGAGCTGTCACAACTCAATTCGAAAAAGATTTCAGTTTTAAATTCCTTTAAATGATAGATGACTTAAGTCTTATATTAATATGACTTGAAATTTTTGGTTGAAGATAAATCAAATAATTGACTTACTTAGTAAGTCTTGAATACAGTAAACTAAGTTTTTTCCCTCAGAATAAAATATTCCATGTTGCAAAAGTGACCAATTTTTTTGCTAGTTTCCACAATCGTTATAATGTTAAATAATGTATTAATATTATATTCTAATGCTATTATGATTATAGATAGAAAAAGCAAAATGTGTAATCTAATATTTTTTTACTCACGCAAGGAGAACTAACAAAATCTGAGAAATGGACAGGTGACAGATTCATACACGCCAGAAATCTCAATGCGAAAGGCTAACAAATACCTTGCCGCAGCGTCACATTGCCAAAATGCGCTAGACAGAGTAGGCACGTGAAAAGAGTGTCGTAATTCTTTTATTATATGCTTATACGTGAAGAACATAAGTGTGGTTATTTTACAAGGAATAAACGTAACTTTTTTTTCACAAATTAAGAAATTTTTAGCTAACGAAATCTTTTTTGTATCAATATTTGACAAAAAAAATTAATAATATAAACTTGTTAGAAATATCAAAATATTATTTAATGTTAGGATCTAAAATGACAATATTAAATAATATTGCATAACTTTCATAAAAGAAAAGTGTGCCCCTAACATAAAGGAGGAAGTCATCAGATTTCTTGTCACCAAAAAAATAAAAATCCACTTACATCATCTTTCTCATGGCCGCGAATCTCACAAACCTATCGTACCGCACCGCACTTCACTTCATTAAAATGAAAATCTTTAATATGCAAAGCACGCACTTCTAACTAAATTGTCCATGTAATTGTAATTCACTACTAAATGGTTGCCACCATATCGAGCGACACCATCCAGTGGATTGGAGTTTGGCCTACTTCTAAATAATTTTCGTTAACATTTAAACTAAACAAACTGGTTGGTACATAACACTGAAACCAATAAATAACAATGCAATCGTAGAAATGATTGGCGATTATGCATGGATATTATTGGCGGTTTATGTTTGTAGCATTGGTAATTTTAAAAAAATCCCGTGACCTTACAAAATTGAAATTTGTAACCATCAGCGTGCTGACAAATCGCGATAACGATATTATTGTCTACTGGGAAAATTAAATTCTTCTTTGTATTTCCTTTATTAAAAATATATTTTCCAGCTTCCAGTGGGCGAATGTATATTTATTTATCATTTATATTCGATGTTACAACTTATTAGTTTACATAGCTTTTTAAAACTTTCGTTACTCGTGGCCGTAGTAACTTTTCGCTATAGAACACTGTATCAAAATTTGTTGTCAATTCCCGCTGCTCCTACAATTATGATTTCTGAAACTGTTTTCCTCGGTGAAAGGGGTTTAGATCTATAAAAATTATCTACCTACCAGCATTTGGAAGACGAAGATGAATAGAATGTCATTTATTCATTTAGATAAGAAAGGTATACCTCGTAAAGCAAGACGAACATCAAGGAGAAAATTTGAACCGTAGTATTGATTTAAAATGTACCCTCATTTAGATATGACGGGTCGCAGACGTAAAAGTTAACTAAAAATAAATGCGTGGAGCGTAAATGTCAAAGTTTAGAACGTGCGAAAAAAAATACAAACCACACTTTTATTTGCAGCTACTTACGCTTGCTTCGCCGCCGTATCAAACGAGTATCGAAGAGATAACATTATTTTTAGTGTGTTTCAAAACGTTTTTATTTTATATTTTTTTTTCACTATAGAGTCTATTAAAAACCATTTAATATTCGTAGACAAAATAAAGTATATTTCTATAACCTATAAGGATGGGTGTTATTTCGCAGGGTAAATACATCTAATTAAAGACGTTTTTGTTAATGATCAGTCAAAACACTGCTAATAATAAGTAATATAATTATTGTTAACTAAAAAAACACCAGTATATTGAGTATATTACAAAATTCGATAATAACATTATTTCTTTTGACAGTCATAGTTTTGTCAGCATTACTGTGGTTTTCAAGATTAACTTCTACTTATTCTAACATAACAAACAGGCGTTTAAATAACACAATCATTTCCCCTTTTTTATATATAAACAACTTTTTTAATTTTCATGTAACTCAACAAATTCGGATAGATATTTCTACGTCCAAAGATCTCTTCTCTCATTGGAAAAGGTCGTAATATTTAAATAAAAATTGGTCTTAGGAGTCTTGATAGCTCATCAACCTTCTAAATTCAATGCCTGTAAAGCTTCAGTTTTCGCGGAATAGTTATATAAGATATTCAATGTATGTCCTTGCGGTGAAAGACAGCATTAGCAGCATACAAATATTTTTATACTGTCTTGCTAAAAATAAAGCTATTTAACTCTTGAAAGAAGAAATCGGAGGCGAAGTAGCCATGGGAGCCCATTAAGTCCAGTGATTGCGAA
Organism: Kuschelorhynchus macadamiae; assembly: GCA_030620095.1. Classification (NCBI taxonomy): domain Eukaryota; kingdom Metazoa; phylum Arthropoda; class Insecta; order Coleoptera; family Curculionidae; genus Kuschelorhynchus; species Kuschelorhynchus macadamiae. Next base: position 234,180 of record JAUTXW010005309.1, read on the forward strand.
TTTCGTCATGGAAAAATTCGAACAGTCTGCACTAGCAACTGCAAGGAGGAAACCGACATGCTGGTACTGTTATGTAGATGATACATTTGTAATATGGAGCCACCGGCACAGCAGAACTGGAAAAGTTCCTTTCTCTCCACCCCAAAATCAAGTTCACCATGGAAATATAAAAGGACAATACTATCTCGTTCTTAGATATATCAATACAGGGAAGATACGGTGGAAGCTTAGAGCACGTAGTCTATAGAAAACCAACACATACGGAACGGTATCTAAACAAGTTGTCAAAAAACCATCCAGAGCAAAAACGTGGTAAAAATCCTACTGGAAGGAGCATAATGACTATGTGAACCAGAACACCTGGATCAAGAATTAAATAATCTAAAAAAAGCACTGCTAAGAAACGGATAGACAACACAGGAAATAAAAAAGGCCCAGCAACCATGGTAGTTGCGAAGGAAGGAAGAAGCAAACACGTGTCTGTCATATATTAAAGAAGTAACTGCCAAATTGGAAAAATATTTAAAAATCACAATATTCAAACTACCTACAAACCAACAAGAACAATTCAACAGTCTTTAATATCAGCAAAAGACGCGAGGGAACCTCGGACGCGACACCTGAAGTATATAGAACTCTATGCAGTATATGTGATTATCACACTTATTTCCGAGCATAAAAGAAGCTACAGATTAGGACAAACAGATAAATCAGCGCTCACGGAATACACGCTAATGCAAGATGGACACCGTATACAGTTTGACAAAGTGGAAGTTCTGGCCTCGACCGACTAGTACTACCCAAGAATTTTTCGGGAAGCTATAGAAATCCAAAAACATAACAACAACTTTAATAGAAAAGAAGAAGGCTTTATGCCTAAAAATTTGGATACTAAAGCTAAAGCCCGACGACCAATCAGGTGAAACCTCTCCCAAAACCGAACAAAGCTGACGAGCAACGCGAACTTCGACTACTGCCCCATAGACTTCTTTGAAAAATTAAAAATAATCTAATTGTTTTAAGTGCACGTTAACTTCCCAACAATAAGTAAAACATAATATCAAACTGCTTAAATCATGATCAGATTCAATAGAAATTACATTATAAAATTCTTACTTCCATGCGTTCTCTGCCTCCTTGCTTCTATGTTTCTCGTGTCGATGTTTGTCATGATGATGACGATGCGGATTTCCACTATTCACTAACAAATCACTTAAATCACTAATTGGTCCACAGTCAGTGTCTCTGTGTAGCTCACAGGGCCTTAATACTACCGTTCCTTGGGAACACTCTGTGCAATTCATGCATCTTTGGCGTTGGGCATTAAGGTACTGTTTTTCTGGGCAAATCGAGGCAAGAACTATGGATAGGGTGACGATCAGGAGAAACAGCGTGGGTGTACAGGAATTTACCATAACCTGTAAAAATATACATAATCAAAATTCTATGAATAGAATATTTTTTGGGTAAATATCTCGGTAAATATGAGTTTTTTAATTTTTTGTTCACCAATTTTGAGATTGGCGAGCCTCCACTGGTGTATCCAACTTAAATTTTAAAGAGAAACGATTATAACATTTTTTAGAATATTTAATCAAATATGAGGAAATTTGAATCAACTTGTCCCGTAGTAACTGAAATTCGAAAAAATATAGCGGAAAAACTGATTTTTGAAAAAAAAAAGATATTATTAAAAGATTTGACAGTTGAGATTATATGAAGTATTTTTTATATATTTGTTTTTTGAATTTTAAATCCGGTCTAACCGGAAACGACATCGGAAACAAAATTTTCCTTTTTCTACCTATAGTTTTCAGACATTCGCGTTTGAGTATTACCATATAGTCTACTAGTCTAATAATAAGCTATAGTAATATTACTTGGAAACTTAAAAGATAAATACACAAATCCATATATTTTTGAAATCCGGAGAAACAACTCTTTTGATCTGTGCTGAAATTTAATGGGGTTATGCACCAAATTTTGCTTCCCATGTCATTTACGGTTAAGCCGCAAGTGAAATTTAAAAACCTAATACAAAAATATATTTCATATAACCTTAATTATCAAATTCACTTATAATGTACATTGTAATACATGGTAACTTTTTTTTCAATTTTTTCCCTAATTTTTTGTATTTGACAAATAAAATTGATGTTATAATCCAATAGTCCGGAAAAAAGTACATAAATTAGGTTTTTGAATTGTAATTCTATCTAAACCATAACGGAGTAAAATCGAGTGACCTGCTTACGTGAAACAGCCTGTACAGTTAGCATATATATATATATATATATATATATATATATATATATATATATATATATGTGAATGGGATTTACTTTTTCCTAAAAACAGCATTAAGAAACAATTTTATTATTGAAAATTTAAATAAGTTTAAGTAATATAAAACAAAATAAAGGTGCTTTTGCAAATGACTATTTAAATTGTATAACGTTTAAATGTGTAGAAATTTGTCATTAAATATCTAATCAAAACATTCTTCACATTTTCAAGTACTTGGACGGGATTCAAATTTTAATCTATGGAAAGGTTGCCATAAAGGATCTACACAAACATCGATTTCTAAAGTATAATTATGGTCAACAAACACTTGGTTAGTATTTAAATTTATTTTTAAATGTCATCTAAATTTGCTATGCACATTCTTCACAATTACTGCCTGTTTTATATTACTAAATTATATTTGCATATTAGTTTTTTGCCAGTGCCAGTGAACAAGGTCAGCAGTCAGCAAAACTGAAATACAACTATAGTAATGAAACAATCAGATACTTCTTTTGAATTTATTATTTAATTGTATATTTTGTTGTAATGTATGTCCGGTTAGGCCTAATTATCCCCGTTAGGGCGAAATATGTCACTGCTTTTTTTTTAAATTTATAATTTTGACTAAGGTCTAAACTTTGTGTTTTTAAGTAGTTACTACGGAACTACACCGACGAATGATATTATCACTGTAAAGATGTGAACATGTTCCTGTCTCCATCTCATGTGCAAGTTTTCTAAATAATATTTTTATTTGAAACAGCTACATACTCTTTTTTGGTTTTTGTTAAGCAAGATTATGTCAGGTTTGTTTGAGGCTAGAGTTATACTCGTTAGGACTGTCATATCCCAGTACAGCCGTATATCATCGTATTCGAGGACGGTATGGGCTAAGAGGGTCACTAAACTAAAGTTTTGAGCCAACTTGTCGTGGGTAATTTTAAGAGTACAGTTGTGTAGTAGGTAAGGTAAGTATTCGATACACGAGAAACAGTTATATCCTGCAGTTACGTGTTGTTTCGTCTCAGAGGTAAGAAGACATCATGTGCTATATTCATAGAATACTGATCTTTTCGTCTAGGATGAAAATCATACCTTCTCATGGAAATCTTAGCGATTCGCTGCTGCATATATGAACGCCTAAATCACATTAATTCGAAGGACCAAAAAAGAGCAATGTTTTTTAACTTATATCATACTATCCCTAGTATTTTAAATCTACACTCTATAAGAGGAAAAGTTGAAAATAATAAGTAACATATAACTTATTAATTTACGACTTTTCTGCAGTTCAGCCATATTTCCTAGTTTTCAACGTTCCATTTAATACAAAAATTTTACTCGCGCAAAGCTTTTCTGCTCTGAGAAATGTGTCGAAAAGTAGTTACTACATGTAACTTTCGATACGTGAAATGCTCTAGTAAACTAAATATGATATTTTCACATAAAAGTAATATTTAATCATTATATAATTTCACAATAATTAGAAATATTAAGTTGATCTTAGTTTGCCACACATTCACTCTGCATTCCTGTTAATTGTCGTGTTTTATGCCAATTTTTTGCAGTTAAAATACAGTTTTTGGATTCGCCCTTTATTTCATGAATTCATCTTTTATGTCGGTTTCTTCTAGTTCTTTAAGATGTGAATTAATAAATGTGCTGGTCATGTGACCAGCCCGCTATAATTTTAAACATACCTCGCATTTTTCTTGTCGCTTGCCTAATATCGCCATTTAATATACAACATTGAATGTTTCATTGCTCTTTATGTTACTTGTATTTAATTAACGAACTTTTATTAGTGATCGTTATTAAATTTATTGTTAATAAATTTTATTTCTAACATGTCATGAAAATACCTGACATTCTATTTTTTTACAAGCCATTTTTTTAAGTTAAAACAATAGAATAGTTCTGCGCGACTTGAACTTAGTAATTTAAGACTAATAGCACATTAGGAGCGGTTGTTGTTAACGATGAAACCATTAAGCATGAATATTTTCAAGGATAGCGTAATTACTTGTACCCAAAAAAAACCGTGTTGGAATGAATGATTACCACAAGCTGATGTGTTGGCAGGAGAAAAAATAAGATTGTTTTGCACGATGACGCGATCAGGTGAACAAACTCTACTTAAAGTCGTCTTGTTCTATTTAAATAACTTAAACTTATATATTAAAAACAAAATAAAATAATAAAATTAACAAAACCCAGAACTTGTCAACATGCTTGCAATTCTACTGTTTAAAAATTTGCGTAGGTGGTACTAGAAATTAGATCCAATTGTTTTTTTTTTTGCCGCAAACAGATTTAAAAAAATATAGTGTCTTGTAATATCCCAAGTAATTCTGTTAATTTAGTGGAAAAAATATAGCAAACTCTACAAGCTTTTTTTTAAACAGTTATCACAAATTGAATGCTATGGAATTTACTTATTTTAAGAAAAAGGGTACTCTTTCTATTTATTTGTACTGAGCCTCTTGTTTTAGTAAAATATATCGGGTATTCCTAATTTCTTTGAAGTTATTTATATAAAAAATATGGACTGAAGATGAGCATCACTAAGATTAACACGTTGATTCGTAAAACCATGTTATTATATATCCTTGAATTCATCTTGTTCTATTTAAATATAGGTCAACTTACAAGGAGTTAGATTAAAAATATAAAATTAACACAACACAACACAGAACTTGGTTGTTGTTTAGAAGTATGCTAAGGTGGTACTAGAAATTAGTGTCCTTAATTATATCACTTAAAAAAGTAATCCTGTCAATTTGGTGGACAAAATTTGGCGAAAGACAATTTGGCGAGTAATTTAGTTCGTGTTTTAAGAAAAAAAGATGAGGATACCCATTCGTTTATCAGTTTCAGAATTAATTGATCCATCGAATTATTTCATTATTTTTTCTTAGTTTTGGTTCATCTTGCTAGTGTTAGGTTCAGTAGATTTGTATTAGAGATTATTTTAAAGGACTTTTATTGTTTTCGGCTATTTCAGTGCTGCCTCCATACCTCACTTGATTTTTTTTTAATAATTTATCTTTTTCCATATATCATCCTTTTTCCAAACAGCTTACCTCCAGCTCACTTACTCGACAAATTATCTTCGGCCAAATTGCCTTTTTTCAAAATAACGTATTAAAAATTTATAAATTACTGATTTTCGGCGAAATGTCGCTCGCCGAATTTAGTCATAATACTGAAGATAAATTCCGATAAATCAGAAACGTTGCAACTGAGATTCGTAATAGCAATTCTCGTTGGATTTGGAGTCACTTTTCGAAAATCTGCTCACGTCTCTATAAATATACCATAAATTTAGCCTATTTTACATAATCAATTGTCAATTACCTGATAAGTAACGATGTGATGAAAGGGCCCTGGGGCCCCCAAATTAAACAGGGTACTGAAATAAAATATTTTTTCTATAGTTAAAAAAAATCACTGATTTCGCAATTTTTGCAATCATCGGATACATACATACATAATAATAAGTTAACGTAAAATATAAACCCTATGAAACATTTGGAAGTGACAGTACTTAATGCGTATTTAGATGTAATAGTAATGACTCAGAAATTTTGGAAAAAGCTCAGTTATTAGTGGATAAATATTCAAATGATTTAACTTCTCAACTAGCAACTGAGCTAATTCAGAAAAAAATTATTATTGTATAACAACATTAAAAACATTAATACAACTCGTGAATTCGCAAACTATATTTTCGAAAACAAAAGAATTATTGTTAAGGAGCATTCCAATTATTTCCGTTCCTATAACCTCAGCTCAATGGGAAAGATCATTTTCAAAGTTGAAATTAGTTAAAAATGTACTTAGGTCGAACATGACTCAAAGTCGTCTGAGTTCTCTCTTATCTGACTAGAGCATGAAAGGGGTCTTTGATTTTTATTATTTTTTAATTTTGCTTGAACCAGAGTGTAGTTATTGTTTTTTAATGTTTAATTAATTTTTGTTTTGTGTTTATTAGTTTATCTATACCTATTAATCTCAAAATGTATAACATTCGTTCGTTTTTTTATTTTTTATTTCTTTTTTACTAGAGTTATTTTTTATTTTATGTTACGGTTTTTCTTAAATAATTTACGACATTTTTTGTTTATAAATGTGTTCAGATTATTTGTTGCGTTTAGATTGACAAACAAAAATCTTTTTTTGCTTTTTCGCAATTGAATAAAAATATTTGACTTTAAATTAATCGTAGCAAATATTTAATAATTACATTAGATTACATATCTCAACATGTAGACTAGTCTGTCTACGGAATGTTTCGCAGCATAAGAAATTATGTCTTAACTTAAGGTAAATGACGTAATTAATATTGTTTATATTATGTATCGAAACATTCCCTTAAGAGACTAGTCTACATGTTGAGATATGTAATTTTATTAAATATTTGCTACAATTAATTTAAAGTCAAATATTCTTATTCAGTTGCGAAAAAGCCAAAAAAGATTTTTGTTTGTCATTTTTTGTTTACTTATTTTTTTGGAGAAATTATGCAGGGGGCCCCAATAAAAGTCTTGCGGGGGGGGGGGTTAAAGACTGCATATCTGAAAATATGAGATAAAGTAGCATACTATCGTAGGAGGCTCTCCCTATACATAGTAGTCATTTTATTTTGTCCACATTATAAGTAAGTATAGACATTAACCTATGGATGTGAACCAAAAAATTAATTTTAGTTTTTCGGCCATCATTGACAATTACAACACACTAATCTAAAAAAATACGTCCTAACGTACATTTTCTTAAAAGAAACACCTAATATATTTTAGCTTGTCGGGTGGCTTACTTTATTCTGACTTGACTCATATAGCACATTATACAAAATAATAAAAAAATTTGAAAATGTTAATTTCAATTTGGACATAGCTCTGAAACTCACTGAATCAAAATATCCTATACCACAGAAAAAAAGAAGCTATCCAATCAGCTGAGAATATACAAGGTATTTCGTTTAAAAAATATGTGAAATAGATATTTTTGTTATATCATCGGTTATATCAAAGTTAAAAAGTTATGCTCATTTAAAATGTGGGGAGATAAGATAAAAATGCTGTACATTGTTACCATTTTATTTTTCTTTACCACTTTTAAAACCACTTTCTAATGCACCTTTTATATTTCATGTTTATTTAATAGCTTTCTTCTTGCTGACTGTAAATATCCCAAGTTTGATTCTTCACATGTAACCCTGCCATGTCTGGGTTATTTTTGAAAATAGTTATAGCACCTTAGATTTTTATAATCAGCAATATTAACTTTTAATATACATACAATAAGCATATGTCCCATTAAAAATATAATTTATGCCAAAAACTTTGATATTTAAATATGGATGTCAGTTTTGGTAACTCACTTGGCTAAAAATCCTACAATTTTCTTCATGAATGAAAGTCCTAATCCTATCAGTAACAGATTTTGTACAGGACTTATACATATATTAAGGAATAAAAAACTCGACACTCAATCACAGGTGACGAGCCCCTCATGATCATATCTCCATTACCAATTATAGTACTGCGATGTTGTGATGTATCAATGAAAGCCCAGTATAACTTTGTTATTAGACACTTAGTCCACTCTTATAGCATTACAACATATCTAAATACTTATTTTGCACTGGTTGCGATTTGTAGAATGTTTCTTAATTTTCTGAACCCTTAAGCTCTCCTTCCCCCAGCCCTTTTTAAGAAAGCCTTAGATAGCATGGTTATGTATATATGTGTTTTTGTATATTTGGATAGACTTGACTATAATGCACTGTGGTTGTTTTAATGATATATAGTTTCCGTCGACGGTCTCTAATTACCGAAAAGTACATTCACGGTACCTTTACCAAGAACACTGTAGTACTTCAACGGTCTTTTTGTATTGATGCAACAATTATTACTTTTTGCTAGCAGTTTTTTTTAGGTGGTCACCTATCAAAGTACTTGCCGCACTCGAAGATGCTTTACTATAATTATCGGCATAGATCGAACTAAAACAAGTCAATTCCCGACATTTGCAAATCAAATTTCCCTAAGAAAGGGAATAAATGAAAAAAAAAACAAAGACAATGAAATAATCATGACTTAACCAAGCCCTAATTTTTATTGTCTTTAAACAAGCTAATTGTTTTAAAATTTTATTTTATTTTATTCACTGCCTTGTCCTTTAGAGCTACAAAGAAAAAGTACAACTTAAACATGATTTTACACATTTACGACATGTACTTTTTGCACTTATATACAACAACTTCTTTATGGTAATTTCGAGGTTCGACGACCAGGCGCTGGTGGTCACCTCTCATCTTTTTTTCATTTTCACTTACCAAATCTCCCTTGAAGGCAGTTTGTCGATAAAGAATACTACGAGATGTTTATCTGCAGGTGATGTGGGAGAGCGTTACTGAGTGGTGGAATATTTTCAATGGGTCTGTTCTGCTAGGTAAATGGAATGTACCTGTTTTAACAATATCTGCTGAACTTGATGTCTGGCCTGTAAGGCAAACCAAGCTCTGAGTTAGTAAGGAGTACTCGTCACTTCAGTGATGTTGGAATAGGCCAAAAATCTTTGTCTACTTCTTGATATGCCATCTATGTTGATTGATTTTCTAATATCTGCAAGTTGAGTTACTAATATCTGCAAAACTGGTTACCCCGTCAGCTTCGGTAAAGGCGTATAAAATTAGTAAAAAATCCCGAATTCCTTGTGAACCACTTCTGTGCAACTTACGGATTCAAAGGTATTAGAGATACTTTCCGTTTCCATATTTCAACTCCAATTCTTCTGGATTCGGAAGTCTAGAGAAATAGTTTCTTTTTCTGTAACCTTTTAAAGTGGCCTCGTTAACCCAAATTGGCACCCTCGTGTTAATATTGATGTGCGCCATCCCGAAAATCGACGACTAAAATAAAAGTTTCTCAGTTTTTGTGAGCATTTGTTTTAAACGCCTTCGTACCCTACACTACATGCCAGTAGATCAAAACAATACAGAAACTGCAAAAATTTGACCCGGTCTTACATGTACATAGCCATAACAAAATTTAAGCTTCGATTTGCAATTTCGGTGGTATTTCTGAACGTGGTATTTTCTATCCAGTATTGATGGTCTCGAAAATTTTGCTTTTTTTGTAAATAAAATAAAATGGATTTTAAAATGAAATGTCTTTTATTAAATTGAATGTCTATAAAAGCACGTATACAATAATATCTAATACTTTTATGAATTATACCGGGTGTTATAGATTGCATAATGCAAATAATATTTAAAGCAATATTTATTTACCCTTACTTAACCACTAGCAGTTGTAGACATATCTGGGTTGAATTCGTTTGACTCACGTTAAAAAATGTAGTTTCTGTGTAGCTCTTTCTACTAGTTTTATTTGGACAAAATGTAGTCTTTAAATATTAGCTTTATCAGAAACTCGTTTGAATATATTTTAACCTCTCCCACGTAATCGTTGCGATAAATTCTAATCCAGTCGTAAGAAAAAAATATTGAAATATCTTTTAATGGAGATACCAACATTTTATCCAACCTGTGTCCTACGTCACGGCGGCTATTTTGATGACGGCATTACGAAGGGCTCGTGACCTCTGATCATCGAGAATCTCCTGGTAGTTTTAATACCTTAAGATGTATATAAGTACTGTGCATACTGGTAGCAAGAAGTAAAATATTTTGAAGTAATATTCCGCTAACGGCACAGACTAATATGTTTTTCTTCTTTTTTTATTGTTAAATATTGTATGTAATTATGAAGAAGGAAAAATTTATAAATGTGTTAAATAACTTTCATTTAGAAATAACAATACTAAAAATAATTTTTAAAACCGAAAAATACTGTGAGCGTTTTAACTATAATAATAAGACAAACGAACAGTACAAGTTGACGAAAAACGAGATAGGAAGACCTGGTAAGGCAGTAACAGATAAATATTTCAAGCTGATTTCAGGGGCCAAGTTAGGTTTGTCCAGTTTTAGCTTTTCAACATAAATCACACAAGTCGTCGTTTCTTATAAATTCTTATGTTTATATTGACTAACACGAATACAAATGACAAGAAAATCCGATTATCGACAGGCCATAAATGTCTTTCCGAATAAACATAATATAAATTTGTTAAAACCGTGCGTTAAGTCTTCGAGAACACCATTTCCGCTTGTGATTTGCTCTCATAGTAAAGTTATACGAGCTAAAGGAAGTTGGCACTGTTAAATTGTGAATTGTTGTTTTTACAACTATATACCGTGGACCAAAGATCCACCATACCTCCTATTGCTTTTTACGTGGGCCTTTTAATATGTCTTATAACGAAATACTTTTAATTTAGAGTGGCTAAAAAAATAAGCAACATGCATATTATCCGCATAGCGTCCTTGCATTGCAAATTCCTCATAGGTACGTCCTATAATATTTTTTTTTAAATGAAACCGACTTCAAAAAAGTGCACTAAAAAGTGAAAATTAAATTTATTTGTCTAAAATTTTACTCTGCGAAGTCGGCACCAAACTAATAAAAACCTTATACGCGTAGTGTTTTTTCAAGGTGGTATAAAATATTATGATGATGTAATGGTGAATGCGTAGAATCGAGACACCAGAGTAGGATATTAAAAAACTTCTTGAAATATATCTTGGCGCACAAAACAAAATGACATCATTCCGCCATTTGTAGCATTTTTTAATATTCTTGCTATAGGACCACTTCGGCAATATTCTGGATATTCCCTAAAAATTACATCTAAATTGGTCAAACCATCGCGGAGTAATCGCGATGGACGCGATTCCGCCATTTTTTAACTATGCCGCCATTTTTAACATTTTTTAAACATGCTTATTATGGAACCACTCCGGCAATATCCTGAATATCCCCTGAAAATTTTATCCAAATTGGTCACACCATCGTCAAAAAAACAAAATGGTCGCTATTCCCCATTTTTTAAATGTGCTTGCTATGGTACCACTCCGGTAATATCCTAAATTTCCCCTGAAAATTTCGTCAACTAATTGGTCAAACCATCGCGGAGTAATCGATGTTCAAACATACATAGGGACAAACTGATAACCTCCTCCTTTTTTGAAGTCAGATAAAAATTATAATGAGGGTAGTCGGTTAATAACGTTTTATTCATACCGAATGTTCATTTTTCAACAATGTCAAGTAAAATACTAAATTTTGAGGTTGCACATTTTCATGGTTACCCTGTACGTAAAATTACATAACGGGATTGCAAAAGATATACCTTCTAGCAAATGGGGTTGTATGTCTATTACAACCTTACACACCTCAATGCTTTAGTTTAAAAAGGTTATTTGAAAAAATGTAAATTTAGTTATAAAACCCGCTGCTTTTATCGCCCTTATACCTGTGTTTTTTAAATATTATTATTACAAAAAAACGGGTGAACGCTTTTGAAATCAAAATATATGGGACTATCAGAGAAATGTCCTCTACAATTTGGCGTTTGACTTATCAAAATCAACCAAGCCGTTTAGACAATATGCGCGAACAAACAAAAAAAAATACTTACAGGTCGAATGAGAACCTCATCCTTTTTTGAAAAATGCTTTTTTCAAAAGTTATAGATAGTTCCAAACTTCAACTCTCGAGATGTGTCCGGTGAAAAAGCGTTAATTAGTTTAGAAAAAAAATCAACCCTAAAAAGATGAGCTTTTTTGCAAATGTCAATAACTTGTGCAATTTCAAACCTATAGATCTGAACTTCATACAAATATAGTCTACGAGATTATTGACAATCACAGGCACTTCATTTGTCCATGAGTTTCGACTATTTGTTTATCCTGGAATGCATTAAAGAGTAATTAGTGTGCTGCAAACGAAAGTAGTTCGCCGAGTCTGATACTACACTATACAAATACGCTCAATATGGAAATTTGCAAAATAAAACGTCAAATATGAAGTCAAGAAACATTAATTTGTTTATAAATTCAACAGTTAATAACGTGATCTTCAAGTAGTTGATATTTTTCTGCATATTTAAATAAAAATTTATTGCAATACATACATTGGGAACTCAGATTTGTTTTGATTTTTATTCACCATCGCTATAATTAGTAACATTTAGAACTGAAACTGCGCATATATTTCACTAAATAGTTATATTTTATGTACAGAAAGTTCCCGAACTTATAGGTTGTGAAATTTTATATGATCCAGAATTAAAAGAGGTTGTACATTGTATTGATAAGCCTTTGCCCGTAACTGATGAAAGGTTAAATTAAATTAAATTAAAAATAAAACAATGACGTTCTAAAAGATATTAAGTATTGTTGGCCAAAATAACTTGAAAAGTAATAATCAAGAATTTATAAAACTTTTTAAGCATAAAAATGATTTGTATTATCAAAGGGGTATTTTATTTATTGATCACAAAATTATTATTCGTGTGAGTTTAAGATCCAACGTGTTAAATCAAGTTCATAAAGATCATTTTGCGACTGACAAAATAAATAAAATATTTTATTGGCCAGGTGTTTTAAGAAATTCTGAAAATTTTGTTTTATAGGTCTGTAATAAATTAAGACAGTCAAATGTAAAAGTGCCTTTAATTTCTCATGAAATACCTAACCTACCTTTCCAGAAAATACCTGTAAATATTTTACATTGTGATTTTGAAGCATCTTTGGAGTCTTATTCAAATTGGATTGAACTTACACCTTTAAGAAATTTATCAGCAAATGAGATAATCAATGTGTTAAGAGAAATTTTGAATCAAATTGAATGTGTCTGTGATAATGCACCCTTAATAGTTTAGGGTTCAAAACATTTGCTAATAAAATTAACATGAAAATAATTTTGTTACCCTACGATATCCACAGTTAAATGGTTTACCTAAAAGATCTGCAGGGATTTGCAAACATATTCTTAATAAAAGTCAAGAAACTTGTATTAGTTATTTAGAATTTCTTGAGGAATATAGGCCTACACCTTTGTGTGCTTTGAATATATCTCTATTAGAACTTTTATTTAACCGTTTAATAAGAACATCTTTGCCAATAACAGAATGTCATTTAAAACCACGTATTCCTACGAACAGAAGTATGAGTACGGCTGAAATTTTAGAAAAATATTATATACCTAGACCATAAATAGTTCAAGTTTTTAAGAAAACCTTATTCTAGGTACCCTCAGCAACATTTATATCAATATCCTGATTCAGATAATGTTTTTTTTATATAAGTAATGATAAAAAATGCCTACTCTGGGGAGGGACTAGCAGAAAGCAATGAGATAGCTAGCTCCTAGGGGCGAGGGAACAATCATTAATAAGGACGCCAAAGCAAAACTACACTAAATAATTTTTTGCGAAGAGCAAAATTAAATATAAAAGAGCACCTAGGAAAAACAAGTGACGACCAAAAAAAAGTCATCACGTCATAACACATAAGTAAAAACAAGCAACGACCAAAAACGTCATAATGAATTTGTTTTGCATTATTTGGGTATTTATAAATAAAGTTTTTTTCGTCACAGGGGGATGCTAGGAGGCAAAATATCCCATACCCACCTTGGCTCCACCACTAGCATAAAGTAGTGTAAAATGGCACTTATGTTTACAACGTACTAAATCTAGTAGAAATCTTATTGTTCCTAAATGGATGAAAGGGTACGTAAAATAATTTGTTATATGTTTAGTTTTAATTTATTTTTATATAAAGGGAAGATGTAACATGTTTATGATATATTATGAGTACACCTTTATAAACACAATCTAACTGTAATTAATAAAATAGCTCGTCATTTAAGTCGCAGCATGTATTATTCTTGTATATTAAACACAATATTAATAGCACATGAACTTGTTATACATTAGTAATTAGTTTGTTCTCAAAAGTACGAATTTAAGAGCAGGTGATAGATTCCGAGAATGAGGGAGATAGAAATTCACAAACCTGCAATTTCAAGCACACTACGTATATACTTCCAATTCAGAAAATATTAAGTCAATCTGAAATATTTTCTTATTTCCGGAGTTTATTTTTCTAACTTTTTTTATTTACTCCTCCATAAAGAAAATCAAAGTAAGTCGAAATAAATCCGAAATAACTGACGAAAGATTATTTATTTTGACTTTTTTTATATAAGTCCAGACGTTTTAATATAAATATTTTAATCTGGCACTGACTTGCAAAAAAAACTATTAGAATGATATAACTAACGGTTTTTTCAAAGCAATTGGGAATTAAATTAATGTTATTGGAAAATAAGTTAAAATTAGTGTTTACTTGTTTGCGTTTGAATTGCCCTATAGAGGCGTAACATCTTTGTTTCTTTTGTGTATAAAGTTAGAAATTGCCCTGAAGTCTCCTTATTGGTAAAGTGCATTATCTCCTTCCTTTCTAGAAAATATGAGCTTCTTAAATCACCCCTTAGGCATGATCTGAAAAGGTGGTGTACATATACAGGGTGTTTTATAAGTACGGTATGTAACCTCAGGGCTCAATTCCTCCCGATATTTTAATAAAAGAAGTTCATATAAACGTATGTCCAAAAACGCTTAAATTCTGAGATACACGGTATTAATATTAAGAAGTTTAATATTATTTCAGTTAAGTATTGAATGGTTAGAGCTGGATTCTTGAAACTTAGCGGTTCATGTACGTTGGTAAAGACCAGAATATTTAACGTAGATTTAAATTTTTTCTGCCCTAGTGGGGTAGTTAGACGTAAATCACGTTTTCTTCATTTAAAGTAGAATGCCAATGGTTTTTTAAAATTGTATAATAATAATCTCCCCACAATGTACTCTAAAAAAGATCTCTTGATTTTTTTTTACCAAATACTAACCTAATACTAAGAAAATAGCAAGTTAACACAAAAAAACTGAGACACCTAATAAACGCATATGTTGAAAATGGCCACCTTCTGTAAAACGTACGATTGCAATCGTCTCATCGTTTATTGTTCAAAAATGCCTGCTATGTCGCATCGCATTCCCTACTTTCAAAAATTCGATTTCTTAAGTCGTTTTCCTCTAGTACAGGCGTCTTGTATTCAAGAGGCTTTAAGTGAACTGGCCAACCCTGAAGACCGCTCGTCTAATCCAGCCATTAGGAAAAGAGTTGTCGAGGTACTGACGAGCAACTAAGCTAAAATGAGTTATATTAGCTCTTATTTGTTTTTATATATCTTCTAACAGAACGTCAAGTTCTTCGGCTTGAAACTGCCTATTGGTGTTTCTGTTCAATCGAGGTGATAAAAAGTGTGATCCAATAAGATTTGCCATTGATCCCTGCCCATATGCTTAGAAAATTGTTACTAAACACGACGACCTTCTGTTACAACAAAATGTTGGTTACGAAAATTAGTCATAGCTTCTCTTGGAAAAGAGACCTCATCAGTAAATGTAATGTTCGGTAAAAAAATGTTGTTATGTGCTAGTGTACGCAGCAACCACTTAATAAAATTTAATATTAGCTGAAAATCCCGGGGAAGCAGAGCTTGTACACGTTGTATGAGTATATGATATGGGTATAGCTGACGAAGTTTCAAAATCCTCCAAACAGATGCACTTGTTTGAAGCTACACTGCTATTTTCCTGGTATTACTTGGATGCAGCTTCTATCTCTCGAGGTATAGCCTCTTCTAACGCAGGCGCGGTTACTGTTGCAGCTCTCTACCAGGAAGTTCCACGCTACGCTTAAAACTCTCAGTCTCACTTAATCTTGTCAGCTGTCTAAGTGTTTTATGACATGGCGGTACTCTGTTTGGATATCGTTTCTCATAAATTCGTCGAGCTTCTTTAGAATTTTCATTTGCGACGACATAAATGAAATGCATCTGTGCCATTTCAACATTAGTAAAATTATTTATTTTTCACTTGTTATTGACAAAACAGGTAAATTAGACATCAGAACTTACCTTTATCTCTTATTTTAATTAATTTTGAAATACACATAATTTTTTTGTAGATTTTTTCAAGATTAGGTTAATAGGTATTAGATAAAAAAATCAAGAGAGTTTTTTCAAAGTACGTTGTTGGAAAAGGTGTAAAACGATAATAAAATTTCTTAAAACCATTGTCATTCTACTTTAACTGTAGAAAACCTACACTGATATACATCTAACTACGTCATTGGTGGCAGAAAAAAACTAAATTTACACGAACCAGATCTTTACTAACATATATTCGTTTATATGAACTTTCTTTTATTAAAATATCGTGAGGAATTGATCCTGAAGTTACGTATCCTACTTATAAAACGTCCTGCATACCTAGGTGCGGAAATATAAGCCTTGCATAATTATTAAATAGTAGCTAAAAACATTTTTACATATGGAAAATTTCTCCTTCATATATTTCCTGAGTACCCTGAGACAAAAAAGGCCTCTTTATTTTGGAAAGTTTAGACTTGGTACAGTTGTTAACTTTGACATACTAATTAGCATCCTGAGTTTTCTACATACTAATTAGTATCACCAGTTTTCGAGTCTGTCTATTTGATGAGATGCAGATAGATAAAAACCAAACAAATATAATAACCAAAACTTCAAGAGACAAATTTAATGCATTTATTCACTTGTATCTCGGAAACCATTGTCTGAAAGGAGAAAGTTTTATATTAAAAATGTAGGGAATTTTATTCTGTACCATTGTAATAATTATTTTCCACGTAACGCTCACCAGAATTGACATATTCGCGTAAAAGGGATTTTCAGCCACTTTAATGCAAATGCAGCGAAAATAGTTTAAGGTCAAAAACTCAGAATATTAATTAGTAGGCCAAAGTTAACAGCTGTTCAAAGTATAAGCTTTCCATAACCGTTTGCAAGGTGAAATGTATATATTGCCTGGTCTATAGATGAAGCTCCAACTATATCGAGGAATATTTATTTCGAAAATTTTCTGAAACGTTCCTTATACGTTTTATGAAAAAGTGCAAAAAACAGTTAACAAGTCTTTTAAGATTCGACCACCGGAGAATTAACATAAGCGCAAAAATAAGATAGGGTAGAATTTAATTGTTTTATGCCAGAATGAATTAGATATGTTTCTAACTTAAATTATTAGAAGCTTTTGATAGATGACTTTACCACGATAAAACACAAAACTACCAGATTATTGATTTAAAACATATTCATTCTCTATGATAAAATGTATATCTTAGAAGCGCCAATATGCCCTCTTATTCTTTATGAAATTAACGACCCTAACGAAAATCGTACCGGCTTTGTAAAGACTGTATACGCAACATTGAAATACTTCAAGTAATGTACAGGATGCGTAGATCAATTTAATATTTAGGACCACTTACTTAACATTAATCACATTTTTTTTATTCAAGTAAATGTTTTGAATTATTTTTAAATATTAGCTACTTAAACCCTAATTTAAATTTTTTGCGAACAGCGAGCCTGCCAACTTCGTTATTGTCGAGTTGCTGGTGCTTTATCATTTTGAATACATGTCCCAGATAAACCTACACTCTACATGTATCAATAGCGTAGCCTTCCGGCGCCCCCCTGTCTTTTGGCGCCCCCTGTGAAAAAACTTTATACAAAAATACCCCAGGGATGCAAAATAAATTCGTCGGTCAGACGATAAGATGTTATTTTTCGATCGTTGTTTGTTTTTTCTACGTGTAATGAAGTGATGGCCTTTTTTTTGTAGTCGTGTTTTTTCTACGTGTTATGATAAAGTGATGACCTTTTTTTGGTCGTTGTTTATTTTTACTATCTGTTTTTTTTTATTTTCGCTATCGCGCTAATAATATTTCAATGTACTTTTACTTTGACTCCCTTATTAATGATTGCCCTCCCCGCTAAATCTGAAAATTTTGATATACTTTTTCTAGGCATCTAAAAATTATTTCTTCAAAAAAAAAATCGGATTCTATTATGTTTACATAGTTCCATATATTTATGGTGGTTGGGCATTATACGTAATAATCTTGTAGTTGTTTTGAAAAATAATCTAAACGTTCTTTACTCTACATCGAGTTTAATCAGATAATATACCGATTGTTCTCAAAAAAATTACCGACTAAATTATGTTTTTAGAAGTTAAAATTGGGTGCCACTAATTCATTCAAATTATTCTGAATACCGGAGAAAAGCCGGAAAATTGTCTTTTTGTAACTTAATATTCAAAAACTAAAATATTTTTAATACAGCTTTTACCGTATTCAATTTTTGAAAACCACTTTTATGTCTAGAAAAATCATCACTCTAATTTTTAATACGTATTCACGATCCGATTAGTTTATTGAGATATTCTGAAAGGTCTCACGAAAACGTTTCTTTTGTTAGCCCATATTTTGCAGATTTTCTGCGGTTCTATGAACAATAAAATTAATTTTAGAATGATTTATACCATAACAAAGGATGGAATGGTGGTAATCTCGTAATTAAAAACGCTATCGGTATGTTAATATTCCATAACAGAAGTAGAAAAAACATATCGATCGATAGTTTTCGATAATCGATAGTTACCGACAAGTATCGATAGTTTTTGATATTTTTGTCTAGTTATTGGTATTTTTCATTTTTCATTTTTCAAAACCTTTTACATTTAAATCAGAAGACCGGGAAGAATGGATAAGTTAAAAAAAGTACAGAAAGTCGTTAAAAATTGATTAGCTGAGAAAATATGATGAAATGAATAATTTATTGTTATCAATGGGACCCGCAAAATTAAAGAAAAGACTGATTATACAGAATACTGTTGCTGGGCCGACTATATTGCATGATGTTCGAAAGGATGCGGTCCGGTCGGCGGAATTGAGCCATTTTGAATATTTTGTTCATCTCTAGACGATTATTTGCTTCACTTAATATTAAATCCTTGCATTTCGTTGGCTTTGTTGTAAGCATTGTGCTCGTGAAAATAATTTCACTTTAATCATCAGTACACTTGATATTAAACGCATTTTTCTTCTCATTTTTGTATTTTTGCATACACGTACTTTTTCTTCGGCGTCAGTATTTCTTCTTACATTTACTACAAATTTTGGAAAATACTGGATATTCTTTAAAAATATGGCTAGGTTTTGCTCCACATCGAAAGCATTGAAGAAAAATATGTTGTAGTCAAATTCTGGTCTTGAACTACCTCTTGTGTAATTTTATTTGGACTTTTTGTACATTGCAACTGTATCAAATTCTTCTGTTTTAATGTCTAACCTTAATTTCTTATTCTGTTTTTCTACTCAAGATACAACACTATGATTTGGGAGACACCACTACAAAATATTTTATATATATATATATATATATATATATATATATATATATATATATATATTAAATATAACTTAAAAAGTTAAGGATTTGGTGTAAAAACGCAAAAGTACATGATTTGGGGAGGACGAAAATATAGAAAATATATATGTTCCTTGGTGAATTTGGTAATATTTTGGAATACAACATGGAAGATATTAATTTAAATGTATTAAACAATAGTAACTTAATTAAGTCAAATTAGGGCACATATGAGGCATATGGATTTCTGTGTGTTAATAAAACCAAATATACCAGAATATCGAATAATTCATCAGTTATCGATCATCTTCCCATACAGATCTGATAAACCATACTCTACGCCACCACAGCCTTCAGATTTTCTCAGTATCGAATCTATAACAGCATTTTAGCTAACCAGAACATTTTGAGTTGCTGAAAAAATTAATTTTTTTGAAGTATGTACAAAAATTAAGAACAATTAATAAGAACTTGGAGCATTACCATGATCCTGTGCTACGCTAAGAAGTCAATTTATGGAGTTCTTTTTTTTTGAAGAAAATAATAAATTAAAATACATTTTTTGAGCCGTAAATATATAGGTCAAAGAAGCTTAAAGACCACGGGCTAAAAAATGGATAACGGAAAAAAATCTTATCATTAATTAAGAAGAGGGGCTAATATTATAAAAAGCTTAGAACACATAGAAACCATGCATTTTTACTATACTGTGTTAAATACAAAGAATGTAGCAAGGGAGTGGTTAAGTAAGTACAATTTGAAAAGAAGATAGTACGCAACAATTTTAGAAAAACTTAGGAAATAAAAGGATTACTTGGAAAATAGTAAAGTGCTACATAATAAAGATTATACAGAAAACGTAATTCTAACAATAAATCAAAACAGTACTAAGCCAGTGACAGAGCCAATAATTTAAATCTCACTTTTTCTTTAATGTGGGGCCGGAGCTTTCAAGAAAAATAACACAAGTACCAGTAAATCAGTATTTGAAATATTCAAATAAGTCCCTATTATTTTATTTATGTGACATCAGGTGAGATCGAGAACATTATGGCTTATATGGACAAAAATTAGACTTGTGTTGTGGATGGTATCATGGTTTTTGAGGGTCAAAGAGTCAGAACTGAGTGTGCAGTAACACTGCCATATTTCAAAAATCGATCCGAAATATCTGTAACTAGTAATGGATTCCTAACTTTTAAAGACCGAATAATCCCAGTATCTATTTCAAAAAATGTTTACAGCTCCTGTATGTTGGTCATTTGAGTCTAAATAAATCTAAAGCTAAGGCAAAATCGTGTATTTGGTAACCAGGCATAAATGCCCAGATAAAAGATTTAAATTCCATTTGTGAGAAATGCAGTAAAAACATCAAAATTGAACAAATTCTTCAATAAAAGAATGCTGCACATCCTCGACACAGAGTAGTCATTGATTTAATAGAATTAAATAGCCATACGTTTATGATATGTAGAAGACTATTATAGGAGAAGTAATTAAAATTTAGTAATTAAAAATTTAAAAATATATTTGCTAGATTTTGCATTCCTGAAGTTGTTAGAACAGATAATGGACCTCAGTTTCCTTGTTACGAAAGATTTCTACTGAATATACATGGATTTCAAGTAGCCCATCCTATCCAAAATGAAATTAACTAGCCGAACAATCTGTTAAAATGATAAAAAAAATTATGAAATCTAGTGAAGATTTAGATTTGAGTTTGTTATCGTATAGAAATACCTACTACTTTATTTGTGGAGCGTCCCCAAGTCAGCTTTTAATGTGAAGAAATTTGAGAGATCTACTTCTACGCAAAAAAAAATTTCTTATACCAAAACTAACAGGTGATGATACAATAAAAAGAAAAAATAAGAAAGAGAATGGGGAGACGAAAGAAAAATTATGATTACCGTCACAGAGCTAGATCATTTTCTCCTCTAAGCAGTGCAGACAGGGTGTGGATCACCAATAAAGAAGCAGAGGGGAAAATTATTACAATGCAAAATGCAAGGTCTCAGGACTTATGTTGATGAATAAGAAAATAGGAATACCATTCGAAGCCAATTCGGTCCAATAGTAAAAAAATTAAATTATTTCAAATATTTCTAGTTTCAGAACAATATTTTCTCGAATTTATCTCAACAAACTGTATTATAATAATATATCAGCATAGTCATTATCGCCAGTCGAAACATTTAATTCAGCAGTTTACGTTTTCGCACACCTTCAAATGGCACTCTGAATTCAAAATTATCGCCTCTACAATATTAAAAATTGTAGAATCTTTTTTGGGACTTTATAAAGTAGAGGGTCACAGTGCCGAAGAAATGACCAATAAAAATTTTGGTCTGGATATTAAAAAATGTAAAGGTCAAGGATATAAAGGAGCGAGTACAATGAGCAGTGCATATTGTGGGGTTCAGTCTCGGATAAAACAGATTGAAAAGACAGCAACGTATATTAATTGTGCCGTCCATAACCTTAATTTAGTGTTAAATGATGCAATGAGGCGATACAAGAAATATCAATTTTTTTTTACTGTTTTATAAGAGCCTAATTCATTCTTTGGATTAAGTATAAATAGGTGGAATATTCTGTCCATAATTACAGGAGAGTTCGAAAGAACATTAAAAAAGTTAAATCCAACTCATTGGTTGGGTCGTCTGTTATCTTGTACTGCTGTGAAGCTATGCTTCCCAGATATAATATGAGCGCTAACAAACATTAATTTTGTAATTTTGCAAAAAGAAGAACGCGATCAAGCTTTATCATTTAAGAAAGAAATTAAATGCCCCCATTTCGTCTACAGGCTAATATTAGTCATAAAAATATTAAAAAATATTGGAGATTATCAATTTAGCATCTAAAATATGCTAAATTTATATATTATGTTGTTCAAGATTTATTATTTATAACTAGTGCTCTTAGAGAAAAATATCTAGAAATAGTATCGGAAGCAAAATTGATTTGCGATAGGTGGGATCTCAATATTTTAGGATTAGAAAAACGTTTGAATCTGAACTGTCAAATTTAAAAACAATAAGAGACATTGCCGAGTTAATATTATCGAAATACTCTATAATCACGTTATTTATGATATTACCTGTAACCAGCGCAAGTACTGAACGGTCATTTTCTAAGCTAAAGCGTATAAAAAATTTCATGCATACTACAATGACCCAAACGCGTCTGAAGGCATTAGGCTTATTGGCCATTGAAACTAAAGAAGCTTAAACAATAAATGTTGAGAAGGTAATTAGGGCCTTTGCAAATGACAAGGCTAGAAGAAATTTGTTTGCTTGTTTCACTTGTTAGTTTATTGTAATGTTATTTTGCTTAGTTTTAATTCTTGTTTCCGTAGATTTTATATTATATGGTATTTTGTAAAAAATATTTTAATACGCGTAAAATCTTGCGAGGGGGGGAGCAAAATTGAAGTTACGCTACTGGATAAGCACCGTCCTCAAACAGATAAAGCCTTCAGCCAAGTCGATAGGTGAGACCAGACCACAATGACAAATTAAGCAATCAAATTACTTAAAGGATTTCCAGAAGTTTTAAGAAAAGAAAGGGAGATGCAGGAGAGTATGTAACCTTATATAAGTTGTAAATGTGTTTTATGTTAATATAGTTATGACTTGTACCAGAATTATTATAATTGAAGTTTATTTAATATAATATAAGAGCTGAACTGTCTGAAAGTATGTCTGATAGATACCTTTACAAATGCAACAACCACGGTTATGAAAAAACTTTTTCAGTTTTCTTTTAAGAAGGGTGTCAAATTTTTTTTGACTAGCAAGTGACGCTTAGAAATCAGAAAACAATCGCTTCTCAAGGGGAGACGACCTACCGCGACGTACGGAGGTAGTGGAACGAGAGATACAAATAGAATATAAAAAAAAATTCCTCCTATGCGTAAATTTTGTACTGATCATCTCGTGTCTCCATTGTTTAAGATAAGATGAAATGTGTGATAGTAAAAAAGTTTCAACTTTTCCTATATGTAGTTTGGGGTTATAAAAAAATGTCTTTCATTAGGTATCGGTTAAAATTTTGAAAAAATCGGGCGTTATTATATTTGGCAACGCCGCAGATATATAGGAAAGTACCAACTATGTTAATAAATAAATTTTTAAACCCTTGTTATCGAAAAAAAGATAAAAAATATACCCCCCGACCGCGGCGTTACCATTAGTAAGAAACATGACAATATTTCGACTTTTCACTATCCATTAGTTTCGTTAAGTTTTGTGTCCGATTGAGCAGACGGCAGTCAATCGTTGTTTTACCGTATCTGTAGATAGAGGAAGTACCATCTTGATTATTCGGTTTTTAAATGGGATTGATCCGAGGGAGATATGTTTATTGTTTTTTTTTGTTCTCAGTGTTCAGAGTTATTTGAGAATATCAGGGATTATTCTAAAATTTAATTTAAATTGTTAATCAGTATAGTTCATGACAATATCACCAGTGTTTTCCCAAGTGTTTGACCGATTCTCCTCTTTATCGACAAAAAATAACGTATGACCTAACTTAGTAAACGTAGACACGTAAAATCAATTTTAGTAAAAGGTAATAGAATGTTTTGCTTATATCTTATTACAAAGATATTTTTTTAATTTGTCGGAGTCGTACACATAGAAAAAAACAAAAAAATGTGTTTAATGCCAAAAATGATTGAATCAAATCGGGAACATCAGAATAGTTCGATTGAGTACTTATATATACTGCAAGTTCCATATTTTATTCTCTAAGAAATTAATAGCATTTTTATGCTGGTTAAAAAAATAATTTTTTCTCATATTAGGGTTTAATAATATTAGTATTCCTTTTCCTATTAGTATTTCAAGCAAACATTTTGGGAAATTTTCAAATAAAATGTTTAATACATTTTTAAAATTTTAATCCAGAAAAATTAATATCAATCAATTTAGAAGAAGAAAAGAAAGAAATAGCATAAAATTTTCGGACATAATTAATCAATGACATCATCAATATCACATGCTATATTATACATTATTTGTTACACTAAAAAGCAAATTAAATTTTTACACGAATTGCCGCTAATAAACACTGTATTTTACCAACTGCGGAGTTCTTTGCCCCTTTACCATGAAAGTATACTTGTCTTGTAATTTTCGAGAGCCGTTATGACTGTTTGGGAACAAAAGAGTATTTTATAACATTAAGATAGCAATCTGTTCTTATAAAACGTTTGTATAAATCACAAAAACAAGGGACTTGGCAATTGCCATGGTTCTGTAATAGATTCAGCAGTAGGAAGTATTTTTTTTGCAGTTTTTATAATTCTTAAGTTATTACAGAACGGATCTTTTCATACCTTTGATAAATTACAAAATCGCTGGTTTTGAATTTAACCGTTTTAAATTGCTTTCTGAATCTGATATTTCGGCTATGATTTTAGCGAGTACCTTAATAGATGTCTGATATTATTGTGAAGTATATAATAGAATTAAATTCTTGCAAATAAATGAGCGAGCTTAGTAAAAATGTGGGTCTGCCATATAATAGGTTCCCGGATCGATACCGGATGGAGCCCTGAAACCCTAATTCAGTTAAAAAAATGTAATACTTTCGCCAAGTTATAGTAATTTCAGATTCGGCTATAAATTGTAGGTCTCTAATACCTATGTATAAATATCAAAGTAGTGTATAAAATAGGCTGTGATGGAAATGATGATGACGAAAGTTTAGCGAAAACATTCCCTTTTAATGAACGATGACGTCAAGCGTGCGTAGCAAGACTCAGGATTTTCCATCAAGCAAAAAAAAATTTAATATTTAATAGATGGATAATCCCGCAATGCTCAAGTGCGAGAATAACTTACAGAATAACTTATTTCCTACTCCCCTTTTATAGAGATCAAAGCTAGAGAAAAAAGCTGTACTTTTTTCTCTAGCTTTTTGTATATAAATACCGTATACAACTTTATATAGTCTTAAGTTGTTATCCGCTAAAATTATGAACAGTATACAATAAAAATCTGGTTTACTCACGACAAGCAGCTAGAGAATCAAATTTCCAAAAGGTAAAAGATAAATTTTCCTTGATACTAGTTTCTGCTGTCTTAATAACGACTAAATCATGAAATATGTTTCTCAAGCGCTTCCAACCGTGCAAATTTTAGTAATATTAACGTTTTTAGCGTCCCCATTGTAGGGGAAACATTATAAATTAAGGGAATAATTATTCTCTGGAAGCTTTTTGTGTTATCTTGAAAAGATTTAATTTTCTTAAAATTAGACGCTAAAATATAGCATGTTTAAGATTTATTACGTATCGTAAATACGGTGAGGAATACAACCGAGAGGTCACCAAAGCTCGTTTACGAGATTGTCATTTTAATAAAAAAAAACGGTACATTTCCTTTACCCAGAACTTCCCTCGTTAGGAACATTTTCTTTTATTAAGACTAGTGAAACATGGTTCTATTTAATTCCTCACATAGTCATATGTAACACAATTTATATGTGTACAGATAATTTTTTAGACAAAAAATGAGGGATACAGAAGCGAATTTCCAGTTACAGATAAGATCTACCTAATTGACCAGAAGTTCCCCCTTTGCCTAGAAAAATCAAATATAACACAATTTATATCTATAACCACGAAATTACTATATGCAAGGCTAAATAAGATTATTCTATTCTAATACTCTAACTACTTCTAATAACATGAAGGAATAATAACAAAATTTTTACTTGCCTCGTAAAAGGAAAGTATTATAATCGCGAAAAAATCACCCTCCAAGATTTTTTCAGATGTTTATGTTTCAGGGACCTTAAATGCCGAAAAACATAGCTCAATTCCGTCGGTCTGTCTGTTCGCGGCGTAGCTAAAAAAACTGCTTATCCCATTGACTCCAAATTTGGGCAAAAAACTAAGGGTCATATGGAGATGACCTGAAAACATTAAAAAAATTAGAAAAAAAGGGGTAGGTGAATCTACAGAAAGGTATTTTTCTACTACTGTCAATAAAAGTCTTTATTGTATGTTCAATAGTAATTTCGGAACGTAGTGCATTATTTTATACACATTTTCTTTGCGCTTCAATCACCATGGAAAAAAATGGGAAAAAAGTTCTTAAACAATTATTGCAAAACTTAAGTGTTTAATTCCTTGTGTGATTCTTAAGTGAAATATTCCTAAGACAACGGAGGCTAACGCCCGGTTGCAGAAAGCTCAATTAAAGTTTAGAGTGTTTAACGGAATGTCAAATTTAACAGAAAGTTCCTAGATTTCTATAAGTAGCTTATCAAATCCAAAAGCTCGGTTAAATATTCTAAACAGCCATTAAATTTTGTGCAACCGGCTGTATGTCAAATATATTTCTAATTTAAGAGTGTCTTAAAAAAAAATGAGTAAATTTCCTTTATCCGGAACTTCCCTCGTTATGAATCTTTCCTTTTATTAGGAATAGTGAAGTGTGACCCAATTTAGTTCCGCACATAGTCATTTAGTAACATACACACGCATACTGGGCACGATTTTGATATACTGGAACCAATTCGGGGACCGAAATATAGGGGGAGGGGGTAAGACCCCCTCCAATATTTTATTCTGTTAACAAATTTTTATCTTATATTGGAATTATTTTATTTCAATAAATCGTTAAAAAAATTAAATTAAAATAATTTTGTTCAAAGCCGAGGGGTCACTTGCACGACATGAATGAATGATACTAGATAGCTACACAAAAATGCGGATCTTTTTTTTTTAGTATTAGTTGGATTTTTCTTACTTACTCCAATCTCCCCAATATTTTCTTTTCGGTGCGCCCTTGCCAATATTTTACTAATTTCTGCCTACGCCACAATTGATTTTTGTGCTTGATGTCAATTGAATAGAAAAATTTTTTACGTTGATTTTTTAAACATTTGGCCGTCGTCTTGATTTTGTACTACAATTTTACTAGTTTACTCTATATCACACTTAATACTTGCACAAAATTTTAAATTATTCTAATAAGTTGTTTTTCGGGCTGATTTTTTAAAATATGTTATCAGGCCGCCATCTTGGATTCGTACCAAAATGTTACCAGTTCATTCTATGTAACATTTGATTGTTGTGCAAAATTTAAGGTAAACTGGATAGTTAGTATTTTAGTAATAATTTTTTAACATTTCTCCAGGCCGCCATTTTTTTCCACCATATTGGATTTTTACCCTTATGACCCTTAATTTTTGACCAAAATTTCAAGTCAATCTCTAAGTAGTTTTTTAAGTATACCGAGAACTGAGACAGACAGACAGACCGACGGAATTGAAAAAACATGTTTTTGTCTATATAGAGACGCTAAAACGTGAAGATATGTAAAACCTGGGTGGGTAATTTTTTTCACGATTACAAATATTTTATTGAGCCGCCATTTTGTTCCGCCATCTTGAATTCGTATTACAATTTTACCAGTTTATCTCTATATTAAACAAAATTTAATTGTTATCTAATAATTTTTAATGCAAAATTTCAGGTAAATTGGATGAGCAGTTAGTAATTTTTTAACATTTCACTAGGCCGCCGTTTTGTTTCACAATATGGGATTTTTATTAAAACATTATCAGGTAATCCCGATATAACTCTTATTTTTTATCAAAATTTGAAGTCAATCGGGTAAGTAGTTCTTTAACTGTCACGAACAGGCAGACAGACCGACAAATAGCTCCGCGAAATTGAGAAACATGTTTTTTTGGTATCTGCGAACCCTAAGACGTGAGAATCTGAAAAAAAAACTAGAAGAGTGATTTTTCACGATTACAATACTTCCCTTTTATGAGGAAAGTAAAAAAATTATATAAAATCAGAACAATCTGTAAATAGAAAATTACAGTACTTAGTCCTTATATTGTTATGTTTTTAAGAACTTTATTAAAATAGTTTCAGACCTTTGTAAAATAAAAAAAAACATGTTTTGGTCAAACTAGGCAAACCTTCTATCAAACCACCCTTGAACAATATTTAATACATATTAATATTTTTTATCTTAGTTTCTCCTCCTGCAAGCTTATGCAGTGGTTTAACAGGAAGGAGTTTTTTTGAGCCAGTAAAGTCATCACAGTTTTGTGAGAAAGACAATAAATAGCCATCAAAAGCACGTAACTCAACTCTTCAGATACGACTATTTATCTCTGTATACCAGAATTTACCTAAACACAGAAAAGTTTCAGTTTGTGAATTACGTTTCTACAGGGAAAACTTTAGATCACATCAACTCATCAGGATCAATATTTTATACGATTTACAGAATAACAGCATTAATAATATTAAAAACAGTAGCAAATGTGTATTATTAAAGCAACTAAAAAAAATTCCCAAGAAATTGTCACGTTTTCGAATACTTTTTGTTGCGATCCCTCGTTTTTAATTATTTAACTTAATTAGATAGCATTAAATCTCCTATAAAGGAAATACAGATTTCATGCCTATTGCGGTTGTGGGCTCATCATGAGGGATATACATCCGTGTTGATTCCAGCATACAAAAAAATACAAAACGAAGCCAGATCCACGAAAAAATTTTCAAAGAAACAGATGAAAAGGGGATAACGCAGATCATATAGAACATAGAACATGAACAGTGTGAACCGAATACAACCAAATTTAATAACATCAGGGTTCTTCTTTGGAATCCATTATATACTTTGATCTAAAATCAGTAAGTTTAATGCAGGAAAACATAAGAAAATAAGACCTTGCAAAATGCACAAATTTACCAGATTTCTTTCCTTACATGGAACATATGTTATAAGCAGTTTTAGTGCCTGTGACTCATAACATTAATCTGCTTTTCCAAAAACATATCTGGATTAACTATTTGCAGAACAAAATCGATAGCTTTAAATATTTTTTTAATAGTTGTGATTAATTTAGGCTGCAAAAAGTACCTTAATCTTTGTTGGATTACCGCTTGCTAATAGGTAAGTATTCGCTTACAATAAGTTATAATTATGACTGTCCTTGTCATATTTAAACCACTCAGTATATAAAATGTGATATACAAGTATTGTGTTTTCAAAATAAATTTATTATGTTAAGTATAAAAAAGGTACTGTACCCCTATAAACAAAAAAAAACAAACGCATATTATTTGAAAAATATTTAATATCATTTCAAACATAATATAAAGTTTTGATATATCTAGATAAAGTCCAGACATTCCCAAGGTAAATTTTTATAAGACTCTACCCACAGACAAAATCCGTAAATTTTATGAAGCGCAGAATGACATATTATGGTCTTTTTGATGTCGGTGACAAGTTATCACACACCCATATCGTGTATCACTTCAGAAAAAGTTTAGTGATCTATCAAATCATCTAGAAAATGTTTCTTTCATTTTTTTTAGAATGTATTGCATTAATATTTACATTTTTTTACATGCTTTTATGTATTTTTAGTTTAAATTGAGACATTGAAACATTTGTTTTAATATTGCTTTAATATTTACAAACTTTTTTATTTTTTTCTGTAACAGTATGGAACAGTTTTTCTTGGTAAATATTAAAATCACAAACATGTCTGTATTCTCGCCATTCTGGGAGGACTAAGCCCTTTGTTCTTACTTACTGGGAAATGTGCTTAGAAATATTGTATTCGTCTAAACGAATAAGGCCAGTGGATACACCTGTGGCGTATATAGACATTGTTTCTGGGAGGGAGGGGTGTTGGGACAATTTTCAACAACAAAAAAAACATCTTCAGTTTTTGTTTTCTACCTACTTGAGCGTAAATAATATGAGAAACCAAAAAAAGCATTACTTTTTATTTTAGCTGTAAGCAAAACTAGCTCTGGGGGGGCGGGGGTTTACCCGCCAATCTCGAAAAAAAGGTCCTTACTTTATATTATTTCTGCCATTTTAGTTTAAATAAAAGTGGCTCAGGGGGAGGGGTTTGGAGGGGTTTTATCCCCAAAGCAGGGGTGGTTATACGCTACTGGATACATTATGACTCGGATTTTTATTTTACGAGTCTAAAATTAGCTATGTACAGGAGAATTTTTCATTCGCTCTGAAACTGACGGGCTTCTCAAATTAAACAGAGTTCAATCAATCATTAATGGGATCGTAACTGGACACTGGCTTTTGGAAGTATAGGGATATCATCTGTTTAGCTATTTTCATTTGTTTGACGAATTTCATTATGTTTTTTGACTAACTTTAACGCTGATGTGACAGTTGGCAAAATGCATACCTATTCTCGAGATATAGAAATATATTTTTTATCTACCACATGCGAGATAAGACTTTATTACATCACCCATTTCACGTTGTTTGAGTTATATAATGCGAGTCATTACACTACTCGTTGTTTAATTATTTTTTACACAACTAGTGATGTAATCAGATCATTACGTAACTAGTTAAACATTACTTAAAATGTAAACGATTATTTATTTAAAACCAAAAGTACATGTATTGTAATAAATTTGTCAATGGCGTATTTGCTTTGACAAGATGTGTCCAAAATGTAAATTTTAGTGACAAATAAAAATGCATTGCATATAAACTGTTGATGTCATATATGTACGATAAAGCATATTACAACCCGTGTGGTAATAGTATATTACATAATGAGAATAATAAGGTAACGAGAAAGATATTGTACGAGCGAGCGCAGCGAGCTGGAACTGTAATCGAGTGATTTGAACTTCAAATCTCAAATAATCTCTTTGTAACCGGTCAATACAAACAATTAAAAAATATCAAAAAAACAAATCAAAGGTGCTGCGATGCAAAGCGCGCGGTTCGAGATTAATTTGATTGCCGCACTATGCATCATAACGTACACCTATGCGATATGCATCATAAAGCATAACGTAAGAATGGTTTTATTTGTTGAGTAAACTGTACGTAAGAGAATGTTTACTAATACAGGAGTACAAAAATCGGTAAATTTGCTCTTACCCACAACTTGCCTCGTATAGAATTTCGTTACATAGATATAATACAGTCCATATAATATGCATATAATTATTTAGCAATAACTTTATACAAATTTTATAAACTGTAATTAATATCTTTTTTTTTAGTTTTTAATGTATTTAGTATTTTTATTATTATTATCTATTTTCACATCTTTATATAGTCTATAAAAAATAAATTTTTTTTATAGATTGAACGTTTTATTGGGCCGCCATTTTTTTGCCTTATATGATTTGCACTTGCTGGGTTATTATTGCTTTACATACAAATTTTACCAGTTTTTTCCTATAAGTCCATCCTATAAATATTTTCTTAATAATGATTTTTTTTATAATTTCTGTTCCGACATATTGTGTTTTACCAAAATGTAAATATTTTATATCCTTATGACCCTTGATTTTTGACCAAAATTTGAAGTCAATCGGATAAGTAGTTTTTGAGCTATGAAGCCTACAGACAGAACGAGAGACAGACAGACCGGCACACTAAAGGAAATGGGAAAATCTATTTTTCAGGGTCCAGGGACCCTAAACCCTAAAACGCTAAGAGTTGCAAAAATCTCGCACGTAATTGGCACATATCAAAAAAGTAAGCTCAATGTCGTCACATAAAAAACATTGGGGTATCGAAAGAGGTTGTGACCTAAAAAAAAATCACAAATATATAAGGGTAAGTAATATAAGTAAAAAAAATAAAGTAAAACTTTGCCACCCCGTATTTTAAAAAAATATGGGTTTTTGATCAAAAGTACAAATGAACTTTTATGCCTAAAATATGTCAAAGATGTACCTCTTAAATTTTCAGTACTTTTGTCTAAATCAACCTGTAAATGTCGGTCTCGCTAAGTACTTATCAATTTCAACGACGTATTTATACAAATGATCCTTTTCATAAAACGTTTATTCTAAAAAAGTAATTAAGAAGAAAACATTATAAGTCTCTTATAATTTATTACTCTTTTAGTCCTCACTCTCTTCAGGTTGCCAATGATTACATCAATAAAGACTTATCAGCTATATATGACATTTCAAAAAAACATGTTTTAAACATAAATCCAAAAAAGAGGGTTGCATTGCTTTTTTGTAGCGAACCATTGAGAGCCGACATTAACAATAGATTAAATATTCAAATTAATAACAGTCCCATACCTTTCCAGGAAAGTGTCTGAAATCTAGGTCTAATTATTGATAATAAGCTGAGGTTTAAAGAACATATAACATCAAAATTAAAAGTAGCCTACGGCACCCTTAAATCTCTTTTTAACCATAGACATTTTTTAAATAAACAAACTAAAATTTTGCTATGTGACTCTTTAATACTCTCTCTGCTTAATTTCTGTGACAGTGTGTATGGCACGTGCTTGGATAGTCTAGATATAAGAAGAGTTCAAAAGCTTCAAAATTCTTGCAGTCGTTTCATTTTTGGGATTAGGCGTGGGCGAGGTGTTTCACATAAACTTAAAGAACTTGGTTGGCTGAATATGCATGATCGTCGATTACTTCACTCTACATGTTTTATTTTCAAAATAATTAAACATAAATCACCAGAATACTTATTTGACAAATTATCGTTTAGGACTGATGTTCATAATTTAAATTTACGGCCTGATGTTCATAATTTAAATTTAAACCTTGATTACAATTCTAGCTCATAGAAAAGAAATGTTCAAAAGGTCATTTTCATATTGGTCTGCCGCACTTTCCAATAAATATAACATCAACTGCTCCTCATTACAAAGTATTTCTGTATTTAAACGGAAAATAAAGAAAACTTTGCTTGCATAATGTCTGTTTGCTCTGTATAAGATTTATTTATCACTTTTATGATTTTAATCATTCATAAAATGTAATACAGGTGACCCAGCACTTTGGTGTCTACTTTTGTTAGTTTTTAGGTCTTACTTCCTTCTCCCTCTTTAACTTTTACTGTTGCTTGTCTGTTTTATCCTTTTTCCGAATATATAATATAATTATCTATGTAAATGGTTATATTTTTTTCTCTCAATTTTTTCTCTTATATATTTTTGTTATATTTAATAATGTTTAAGAGCAAGGCCTCAACAGCACCTGAATTTGTCTCAGGAAGCTGACTCAAAGGCCTTTTAATCCAAAATAATTATTCCTGTTGGTAATGTCAATGTATAATTACTTGTTATTGGATTAATAAACGTCTTATTATTATTATTATTAAATACCTAAAAATAAGCAAATTAAATAAAAAACTAGAAAACATATATCTTGGAACAAAAAAGGAACTCGCAAAAAGATAGGAACATAATTATTACCAAAAAATGTAATAAAATTCTGAAAATATTAAAAGCTGTCAAGCCTATTATCAAATTCTGGATTCGACACTATCCGATATTAAACATGTGTTATTTTGTATGTAATTTTTTTCGAATGTACAGGGTCTTTCTTCATAAACTGATGCCCCATGTCAGTAGTTAACTGAAAAGTAAACATTAAATACTTTATTTTAAGCATCGGCAGTCGGCAATGCCAAATTTATTATAAATTCAACACTTCGTATATTTGGTTACCATTGAAAAGAGAAAAAGAAAAGAATACGGCACACGGCACTTGATATACTCGAATTTATCTTCGATAATTTCAAAAATATGATCATCTAAAACTCGAATATCATAGTCATTTAATTTACAGTGCACACAGTGCATCATCAACCCAACTTTATAATATTTTTTCTCAGAAATATACGGCTTGGAAAATTGACCAAAAAGAGAAATAAATAATGAGCATCTTCTATAGCTATAAAACATCACCATGACTGACTGACAGACAACGTACAGCCTAAACTGGCGGACCTAGAGGAGGAACGATTTTATAAAATTCCATCCGTAGAGGAGGGAAAAGGGGGGTAAAAAAAAATTAAGTTACGATGATAATACTTTGTAAATATAGTCTCCAAAAGAAATAAAATAACACGTGTTTCAATATTTCTGAAAATCGTCTTCTAAGGAGGTGAAGGGAGACGGCAACCAAGGAGGGATTTTACAAATTTTCATCCGAAAGGGGTGAAGGTTGGTGATAAAGTTTGTATGAAGAAAAAAAAATTAAGTTACTTTGCAAATATAGTTTTCAAAATAAATAAAATAACACGTGTTTCATTATTTTTGAAAATTTAAATTCTCAGGGGGTGGCAAAGTTTCTATGGAGAAACATTTTGAATTTTATCGTATCGATCTGGAACTTTACAAGGGTATTTTGATGACATTACAATAATTTGATACTGTCGAGCTGATCTGATCATGACAAAAGTATATTTTGATTTTGTTTTAAACTATAATTTATTTCTCTTTAATTATGGGCATTTGTTCCTTCTGCCTGCAAAAGCAGACATCGAGTGTTTAATTGCGTATTAGCGACCATCCAATCAGAATCCCCGATTGCAGCCACGTAGCAAGAAATTCAGTTCGGAGGAGGGGTCCAAACCTGTCAACACCAATTCAGCAAAAAAAACGTGTTTACTGGTGAATTTTATTAAGCATTCCTTTTTTTAATTGTTGCTAGACCGTTTGCAAGTGTAATATTACAGGTAGAGCAATTCTGATAATGTAAATATATCCAAAGGAAATATGTCTCTGAGGATTTTTTTCCTAAATACAATAGTTTATTTTATTTCATACTGTCTAGTAAATCTACTTACCCCTTTGAATAAATAGACAACAGGAAAGAGTCCCATGCATTATTTTAAATTAGCAGGCTTTTGACGGAACTACGTCATTTTTGGGACCTTATTTTTCTGATGTTTACGTTTTGGTTTGTTGGCACGTATTGTCAAACTGTGCGTCGCTTTTGCAAATTTAAGCTTAAGTTTTAGCAGTTTACAAATAATATTCACATCGTATTAATATAGAGGTTGATTGATAAGTTGTGTTTTGTGTTATAAAACGTCAAAATACATTTTTGGTGGTTTCTGTTGTCATAAATACAAAAATTGTCAGTTGTGTGGCATGCGGTCGTTCCCGTATTAAAAGAACAAGGGGCAAAAGGAATTTCTTTCGACCGTTAAGTGGATTTGTATTTTCGTAAGTAAAGAAATTAACTAGACACTTTTAAATCCAATTTAAAGGAAAAAATAATTGTTTTATAACGAAAATCATAATTCTCAAAGTGACAAACAGTTAGGTTAGGAATCAAGTGGTATATAAAAATCACAGTAGCGTAACATTTTATGTAATGTTTTGTTAGGCCAAAAAATTTAAATTACCTTAAGAATTGGAGTTATGAGTTTCTAGAAACAATTTTATGGGACAAAATAAGTTTTAATATCTAACATTATATTCTCCTTTTATTGGGTCTAATATTGTGCTGAAGAGATTTGATTATATTTCTCAACAAATGTTATTTGTTTAACAATTAGTAAAGGCAAACAAAAAATATGAGAAATTGGAGATAAATAATTTTAATTAATTTTTTAAACTTTTTATAGGAAAAATAGAATATTCCTATACCTATAAGTACATATATATTTTTTTTTAATATAAACACTTAAGACATTATTTTTTGTGCAAAAATATAACATTTTTCTTGTGTTTATTAATTTATTTATTTATTGCAGGTAGCCAAAAACTAATCCTAAGTAACCTAACTATTCTTGAACGATTCTTAGTGTAATTATAATAAATCTAACTCAAAAGTAACAAACGGGCAAGTATCTGACTCGCATTTCCAAAAATGTGTGTGTTCTAAATTATCGAGGTGAAAAGGATATAAACGTCAGGATCTCGCCACCCCAGTTTGATAAAATAGTAGCGGATACGTTTCCGGAAAATGAAAGATTTTACTGAAGTAAACCTAAAGTTGGATATTGAATCCTCTAGGAGACAAGGCGCCGCAGCAAAAATAGTTGTAGTTCCTATTAGATATAAGTTTTTAAATCATTCATTCATATAATATAACTAGTAGTAATATAAATATTGTGTTTTAAAAAACCAGGTTTGTCAATAAAGCCATCATTAATAAGCGTATACAAATAATTAATAATAAATAAAAACTTTGCTAATATTTTGATATATTAGAAAGGCTGATTGATGGGAGGACCGAGAACTGAACAACTCGCAGAATATGGTACGTTATGATTGGGCAATACATTTTTTCTTCCACTAAGATCTCCTGTCAGAAGTGAAATCTGAAAATTGTTAATGCAAATTTATTTATAATAATCCCAACAAAAATTATTATTTTTTTGATATATAAAAATCAATTTGAAATCAAAGGCTACAAGATGTGATAATAGGTTTTTATCTTCAAACTGAGCATATACGGCAGGTTGCAAGTAAAACTGGGGTAGCTTCTGAAGTTTCCTCCGCGTGATCCATTTTGGCTCAGTTTAGAAGTTCATCCTCTTACATATACAAAACACGATGATAAATATTGTGTATTTACCTCTGATTAAAAAAAAATTCTTCAGAAAAATGCCCGATTTATAAATTTACTTGAATTTAATAAATCACATTTAACAAAACAAAACAAAACCAGACGCTCATTAAAAGTAAGCATTGCTAAATATCCAGCAATGCCATAATTTTTAAGGATCGTCAGAATTTTTAGAATTCCAAGAAAGTACTAAAAAGTAAGATGAATAAATTTGGGATTATTTACCGGATAAAGGAAGCAAGGTTCTTAATGTAATAATATGGTTCCAGACCTTATATGAAAGATAACACCGTGCGGACTAAGTTATTTATTTATAAAAATACGAATTAAATATGTAAAAGCATACAAATATTAAGCAAAGAAATGAATATTTTCTTGCCTTATTTAGAAATTCTAATTTTAAAATTTTCTCTTGACAGCCGGTAGGAGACTTCTTACAATACGAGTTGTTTTTACTCGGCTCCTACGTCGCGGTCGCCTCGTTTGTCCATCAGGGTAAATCATTGGATAAATAAACTTACGGGAAAGAGCCTAGACCTGACCTTGACGAGACCGAGAGGGTCCCAAGATTCAAAGCTATGGCCCGTCAAAATGGCAACACCTTGTTTCCGCTTTTCATTGGCCTATCCACTTTGATTTTTACATTGAAATTTAGAAAGTAATTTGAAAGCTTATACTTTTGTAAGATAATTATAATTAAGGTAGGGAATACATTAAATAAACCAGTTAGTGTGATACATTATTTCAGATGCCATTTAACAAAAAATTAGTGAAACATTAAAATCCATGTCTTTAACCGCTCACTTTAGATATTATTAAATTTTATTTTTTACATAATAAACCTGTCATACAAGTACCCTTATACTTATTTAGGGGTTTAAGTTCAACGTGTGTTGTTATTGATGCTTTAAATTTGACACTGGGTTTGAAATAGCGACTTGCGAATAGGTATTACCGAAATATGACTCCACATACTAATTAGAACAACAAAAGGTATGCTTTGAACTGGTGCACACCTCCCAAAAAAAAGCCTGATGATGGTGGTAAACGACCGCCGAAACGTTGCCGAATAAAAAAAAATCGTAATAAAAGAAAAGTATATCACACTGTTTTGGTCTGATTTATTGGGAACCCTTTGATACCTTATTAAATTCAAGTTAAATTAATAAAAAGAAAGCAGAAATACAAAATGACAGTTGCAATGAAACAAACAAGAAAATTTTCGTTCATTTTACGGCTTATCAAAGCATGATATAACTTTCAAATGAGCTGCAAGTTTAGCCAAACAGGCTCTCCTATGGTTGCGCTATTAAATTCTTAGTTGCAGGTATTTCTTAGTAGCAAGCCATACATCAAATTAATATAATTATTTGGCACCTGTCATGCCAGCTTATTACCCTGAATGCATTCTCGCTATGTTAATTTCTTTTGCACAGGCGGCAAGATTGCCACATTTCTTTATAACTTTGATAAGTCGCTATTTCAAACCCAGTGTCAAATTTAAAGCATCAATAACAACACACGTTGAACTTAAACCCCTAAATAAGTATAAGGGTACTTGTATGACAGGTTTATTATGTAAAAAGTAAAATTTAATAATATCTAAAGTGAGCGGTTAAAGACATGGATTTTAATGTTTCACTAATTTTTTGTTAAATGGCATCTGAAATAATGTATCACACTAACTGGTTTGTTTAATTTATTCCCTACCTTAATTATAATTATCTTACAAAAGTATAAGCTTTCAAATTACTTTCTAAATTTCAATGTAAAAATCAAAGTGGATAGGCCAATGAAAAGCGGAAACAAGGTGTTGCCATTTTGACGGGCCATAGCTTTGAATCTTGGGACCCTCTCGGTCTCGTCAAGGTCAGGTCTAGGCTCTTTCCCGTAAGTTTATTTATCCAATGATTTACCCTGATGGACAAACGAGGCGACCGCGACGTAGGAGCCGAGTAAAAACAACTCGTATTGTAAGAAGTCTCCTACCGGCTGTCAAGAGAAAATTTTAAAATTAGAATTTCTAAATAAGGCAAGAAAATATTCATTTCTTTGCTTAATATTTTTATGCTTTTACCTATTTAATTCGTATTTTTTTAAATAAATAACTTAGTCCGCACGGTGTTATCTTTCATATAAGGTCTGGAACCATATTATTACATTAAGAACCTTGCTTCCTTTATCTGGTAAATAATCCCAAATTTATTTATCTTACTTTTTAGTACTTTCTTGGAATTCTAAAAATTCTGACGATCCTTAAAAATTATGGCATTGCTGGATATTTAGCAATGCTTACTTTTAATGAGCGTCTGGTTTTGTTTTGTTTTGTTAAATGTGATTTATTAAATTCAAGTAAATTAATAAATCGGGCATTTTTCTGAAGAATTTTTTTTTAATCAGAGGTAAATACACAATATTTATCATCGTGTTTTGTATATGTAAGAGGATGAACTTCTAAACTGAGCCAAAATGGATCACGCGGAGGAAACTTCAGAAGCTACCCCAGTTTTACTTGCAACCTGCCGTATATGCTCAGTTTGAAGATAAAAACCTATTATCACATCTTGTAGCCTTTGATTTCAAATTGATTTTTATATATCAAAAAAATAATAATTTTTGTTGGGATTATTATAAATAAATTTGCATTAACAATTTTCAGATTTCACTTCTGACAGGAGATCTTAGTGGAAGAAAAAATGTATTGCCCAATGATAACGTACCATATTCTGCGAGTTATTCAGTTCTCGGTCCTCCCATCAATCAGCCTTTCTAATATATCAAAATATTAGCAAAGTTTTTATTTATTATTAATTATTTGTATACGCTTATTAATGATGGCTTTATTGACAAACCTGGTTTTTTAAAACACAATATTTATATTACTACTAGTTATATTATATGAATGAATGATTCAAAATCTTATATCTAATAGGAACTACAACTATTTCTGCTGCGGCGCCTTGTCTTCTAGAGGATTCAATATCCAACTTTAGGTTTACTTCAGTAAAATCTTTCATTTTCCGGAAACGTATCCGCTACTATTTTATCTAATTGGGGTGGCGAGATCCTGACGTTTATATCCTTTTCACCTCGATAATTTAGAACACACACATTTTTGGAAATGCGAGTCAGATACTTGCCCGTTTCATAAGAAATCCTGCCATGCATTTGTTAAGAATTTAGCAACGTGCAGCTGTCTGACAGCAATTTATCTTGATTTGTACATTGAACAAGCTTTACTATATTAGCATCCATACAAAGACATGCTAAAATCGGCAGCCAGAATTTGTGATGTGCGACAAAGTAACCAAAATTAGGAAAATGCTAGTGTTAACATTTCTGGTTAAGCAATCGGAAAGAACGACAGTGGAACTTCTATTTGCGATAATCTATTTAACTAAACAATTTCATTTAGTTAGGTTTTTTTCGTAGAAAACGAAAAACATATTTTAAGGAAAACAATTAATGTCTGTTCGGATTTCGAATTAACCCATTTTTGTATAGATATATTTCTGGTCTGGCAAGCCGTTTGTAAACCAAGTATGTTGTTATCGTCCCATATGTCAATGCAGTATTCCTCGCACACTACAGGATGAGTCACAAATCGAGGGCCCAAACGTTGTATATTTCGAATTTATATTTTTCTGATTTTTTCATGGCCAATTTTCAATTTTTCAATTTTTGCGTAGACATATTTCGGGCCTTTCAAGTTGTTTTGTGAACCTATTTAAAAATAAAACATTTAATTGTAAAACTTAAATCGTTATTCTACGGTGTCTTGGAGATCTACAGAGGTTAAAAGCATAATTAGTTTATATCTTTTTTACTTTAATAAAAATATTTGGCAATAAGTTAAAATTCAGTCTGATATTACGCTAATAAAATAATTTGCAACAGAAAATGTTTTGGATTCCGTGAAATTTCCTTGAACAGTTTATTATATTTTTGCTGACAGCATAAGGATTCTGACTCCCATTGCAGATTGGTAAGATACCCCGTGGTTTATCGGGGACAAGGACCTGCAGCGAGATCTTCCTACTCCTTCAGGGCAGCCGAAAACCATCACAATGGCAGACCAATAGGCCACAGGCGACCAAGACATGGACTGGGCTGATATACTTAAGGATGGACGTAAGTGAATCGAAATTTCTTAGACTCCGCGCTCCTCAGAAACTAGATCTTGCTCACGGGAACCCTTAGAGTATCACCAAGTGGCCAAGAAGAGGTTCCTAGGTACTCAGCTGGCTCCGACGTGAGCTGCAGTTGAACCTGAGGTAAAAGGAGAGGAACCCAGGTACCACCACTGGCTCTAGCTAACGAGAAGTGGCATACTTACATCGTGCCTAACGAGGATCATTCCACCATGACCAAGATCAAGTCTTTAAGAGGGTTTCCCGGAAGGATGACATCAAACCTCCTCGAAGGATCCTGATGATGGTCCATCTGATGGGGATCCATTGGGGTTTAGTAGGTATTGCGATCTGACAGGTATATAAACTTGACGGAGAAGCGAGTTTCTTTCCCGCCCGGGGGGAATTCGTGCGTAAATGCATTCCCCATCCTCGCAAAAAAAACCCACTAGGGTAAAGAGTAAGTAAAGAAATTTAGTTAACATTTGTGGCTGTGTGTGACCAGAAGTTGTTTTTTAGTGCGTTTCAAGTGTTCTATTTCGTGTTATTATTAATAAAACGTGCCTTTTTGGATATAATTATGGTTCTAAAGTGTATGCAAAAAGCTTTCGTATAATTTTGACTTCACATTCCACAAGAGAGTAAACATGTTAACACAGTGGCGTATATAGAAACATCACAGAAATCTACAATTTCTATGATGCAAAAAGTTGTTTTTATTTTTTAATTCTTTAGTAGATATTTTGCTGTTAACTGTAACTATTAGACACATTTTTATTAAACTTCATGTTCCTGGGGTGAATCAATAATAATTAAGTGACAATTTATTATTATATATTAAAAAATTGTTGGTTGGTTCTTTCTTCTTCTTTGGACTCAGACGGCATGACCCACTTAAAAAAAATGTTTGGATCTATCTTTAGG
Organism: Kuschelorhynchus macadamiae; assembly: GCA_030620095.1. Taxonomy (NCBI): domain Eukaryota; kingdom Metazoa; phylum Arthropoda; class Insecta; order Coleoptera; family Curculionidae; genus Kuschelorhynchus; species Kuschelorhynchus macadamiae. The sequence continues at coordinate 276,104 of JAUTXW010005309.1, forward strand.
TAATAGGGTTGTCGGCAAGCTATATTGGCTCGATAAAGATATTATAAAGTTCAACGTCTTTTGCCTGTATTATAAAAGTAATATCATCAACCCAAGAACAGTCTTTACTTTAAGAAAGGTGCTGAAAAATGTTTCTGAAAACTTTTTCATTTTTCCTATATAAACATGTACAACCAATAACTTGTTTTGGAAATAAGATTTTTGTTTATGTAATTAGAGTAATAGCTAATAGCAGATCGAGTTTTAACTTATTGCCTAATATTTTTATTAAAGTAAAAAAATATGCACTGATTATGCTTTAACCCTGTCTGTATAAATCTTTAAGACACCTCGGAAGTTAAGTCATACGATTAAATATTTTATATTTAAATAGGTTGAGAAAACAACTTGGAACTGGGAGGTCCGAAATATGGTTCTCGATTTCTGACTTACCATGTAGTTTGCGAGGTATGGTGCAATAGCAAAAAAGTTTCTTTTTAGGTACGAGAATAACGTTCTAAAATAGTTTCACGGAACCCAAACTGCGTTTAACTTGTACCATGTCCTTTGCACCAAAAATGGTGTATGTCAGTGCCTCGTTGGGAACAAATTTGGGTATCATGGGGTAGATCTTCGATAACATTGATCGATAACAGTCAACTTGAAAACAAAAATAATTTAGGTAAATGTTTTGACAAATTGAAAAATTGAAGAAGTCATTGGTGTAGATACTTTATTTCGTACTCCCCTCGTAAAATAGAAGTATTTTAATGGTGAACAAATTACCTTCCGAATTGTTTTCAGATCTTTACGTTTTAAGGTTCCTATATGCCGAAAATCTTGGTTCTCTTTTCCGTCGGTCTGTCTGTCTATCTGGTTGTTTGCGACATAGCTAAAAATCTACTTATCTAGTTGACTTCAAATGTTGATAAAAAATTTAAGGGTTATATGTTGATGACCTGGTAACATTTTAATAAAAATCCAATATGGCGAAACATAATGGCGGCATAGTGAAAACTATTTATTCAATTTACATCAGATTTTGCACAGAACTAAAATATTATGTAGGAAACAACTGTTACATGACAAATGACAGCCTTTTATTAGACCTGAAAACTCGTACAAAACGGCGGTCTTGAAAAACTTAGTGTAAAAACTACTTATTCAATTTATCTTAAATTATGCCAAAAAATCAAGTGTGACATAAGTAAAAACCGATAAAATATTATTAGGAATCCAATATGGTAGAACAATTTGGGGCCTAATTAAAATATTTGAAAAGACTATCACTATATGCCGAACTAAATTGGGTCACACTTCACTATTCAAATAAAAGAAAACATTCATAACGAGTGAAGGAAAATTACCGAGTTTTTTTTCGATTAAGTATACATATTAAAAAAAACTTAATATCTCGAAAACGGAAAAAAATTCAAAAAACGATGTAACATGTCAAATTTCTTTTATCATTTTGTATATAAAAATATTTTTTATACGGAGATACCTTAGGAGGATGAAACAATCCACTAAAAAAACATATTTCAAGAGCGTTTAGCTTTTTTAATAAACAATGAAGAACGTCATATGTCTTCTATTTTTTTCTGTATTAATACATTGTTTTGGTTATACAAAGTAGCCCTAATGATATGAAGCAGCTCCCAAAAAAAGGAAAATAATTTTTCTTTTAAACCGGTTAGTTAAAAAAAAAACAAACGATGAAACACATTAAACTTATTTTATCTCTTTGTATATAAAATATTTTTTCCACTATACAGGGTTGCCTTAGGGCAGGGGTTCCCAAATGGTGGTATGCGTACCACTGCAAAAAAATATTTGTATTTTTTATTTTCATAACGCCTAACTTTTTTAAAAAACGGTAAAAACAGGGTAAATTTATTTCTTTTTTTTTGCTTTTATAAGCAAGTTTTCTTTTATATAATGTTAATTTAAGAGTGTCAAACAACATATATTTGCATATAAATCTCAAGCACTATGCTTTCCAAAATACATTTTTTTTATTCTGAAAAACCAAAAGCTAATTTTTGTAACATTTTAAAATTCCATTATAGTAAATACATTACAAAAATTGCACCTGGGAATTTGGATTTTCCTTTTAGGTGCCTAATACATTTATAGCATCACGAAGGCAGAGCAGTAAATTACTAAAGTACAAAAAACCAATTGTGCCAAATTTCAACAATTTTTGTATATAGGTAAGTCTTATATCTAATTTTTATCAACTTTATGCAGTTATAATAGAGTCATTGTAAAAAACGAATTAAATCATCGGGCGTGAAAATACAAAAAAATATTTCATAAATTAAGAGACAAAAGAAGGCCTATCGGTATAATAGAGAGTTTAAGCAACGTGTCATGCGTATTCTCACATCCGATTTAGAGATCCTTACTCTCACCAAAAGAACTATAGTGAAACAATAAAAAACTCAACGAAAAAGTACTAACGCAGTTTCATTTCCGTTCAACATCTACACGTGCTTTTCTATAAAATTAAAACCTCAAAAAATTCGAAAATTTTTCTAGGCAAAATGTAATAAGTCTGTATTTTAATATTAGTGAGGATTTTCTCCATGTATTATGTGTTTTTACTTGTTTTTATTGTAAATCCAACTTTAGTGAGCTCTAATCGTAATAAATGTAATTGCTCCACTAATACACTTTTTCTGTATTCTTTATAGTTTCTCCTGAGGAAGAGTAAAACAATATACTCACGTACAATATACTCGAAATCTATATATATATATATATATATATATATATATATATATATATATATATATATATATATATATATATATATATATAGTTAAAACGAATAGTTCTTGAACCACAAATGTATGTTTGTAGGAATTCTCTCGGGTAATTATGTTTTATGTAATAATATTACATAGAACCAAATACCCGAGAGAATTCCTATATATATATATATATATATATATATATATATATATATATATATATATATATATATATATATATATTAGTTAATGCTTCCCAAAACAGGCCTGTGGACAAAAGTGAGTCCCAATGTTATGCCTAGGTATGAAATTCAAAAGATTATTAAAAACAAATAAATCTACAGCCTATAATAAATGAATAAGTTGCGCCATGCCTAGGTGCCCCAACAAGCATATCTACAGGTTTATGAAAGAATTTTATTTAATATTAATCCTTATCACTTACTGTTGAGTTTAAATTACTTTTAGTTAGTTTAAATTACTTTTTAAGTTTTAATTAGAGCGTTTCAGCAAATAGCTTAATAAAGTTTGCAGGATTTACGAACATTTTGGACATTCCTTTGTTGGAAATGATGTCCCTTCAGCCGAACAAATGTCTATTGTGTCCCAAAATTACAATGGATCCTCAAACTAAAACAGAAAATTTTAATTACAATATGTTAAAACTGATCCAGTCTTGAGGATAAAGCATATTAATATGAAGGAAGCCAGAATAATCTGATTGTTGTTTTAGTTTTGCATGAGGCTCTTATTCTTGGAAAACGAATTACACAATTTTATAAAAAGCTACAGTTAGTGACACAAAATTGCAAATATGCAATGTATATTTACGTTTTAGGCCTTTTCATTGACCTTAGAAACTGTAATCTACCTTTTTCAAATTAAAAAAAAACAGTTCAGTTCAAATTAAAAAAACAGTTTCCACAACCATTAAAGTTTGTACGCTGCTTTTATTACTTTTCTTGGGCACAAGCCTGTCTGATAAGGTTTACAAGGTTACAGGTCTTATTTCATTCTATTGAATGAATTAATCAATAAAAATAGCGATTAAAAAGAACAGTTTTAATACAAGAACAATCTGATAATGTAAGAAATATGTATCATTAGGGTGTTTTAATTGTGTCTATTTAATATAAGAATTACTAAGTGTCTTTAAAAAGAATGGCAAAAATGTGGTAACGAAAAAAGTTAAGTTTGGATTCGCGCCCCAAAATTTACTAGTGCAAACCCCAGAAATCATTAAATTTGGGCAAAATAAGCTTTAAATTACATGTACTAAAATTTGCTTTAGAGCGAAAATTAAAGGCTCATAGCATTTCAACCACTGAACAAAACAAGTGTGATTGAATAGGGAATTTAATACCTTTTTAAATGACTCGTTAACAATGTTGTTTATGTATGTCTAACTTTTAGCTCGTAAAGCACATATCTTTGCTAGCTAGGGAAGAATGAGCGTGCCCAAAATTTTTGTTTTCAATGGTAACATAGAAAAATGCAAATTGCATTTTTTTTAATTATAAAGGCTCTAGGTGGTAATCACCTATGTATATTATGTTGTCTTACTGCTTAATTAAAACATTTAGTAATGTATGGCGACTTTTTACGTCAGTGATGTTTGCCTGGTTTCAGCTTGCCCAGAAAATGTGCAGCTTATTTTTAACCATTTTGCATATTTCAAATTAGGCGGTCATGATGTGCAGTACTAATTGAAACCTCCTTATTGCTTTTAAATTTTTCTTATTTTGCTTTATTGTTAAAAATTTTAAAATATAATAAGTCGTGTGGGATTTATGTTTAGCATTGACTATATGGCGTTCTATAAAAAATATTTTTCAAAAATTACCTTTAAAGTCAATATTTGGTATTAATTCCGGTTAAGGTAGTAAAAAAGGTTATGAAGTAGATTAACTTTGGCTTTTGTGTCTTATGTGTTGTTTGTGTCATATATTTTAAGAATTTTTCCGATTCCGTTTGTATATATAATTTAGTATTCGTTGTTCGAAATTCTTGTATCCGTTTAAGGATTAAGGCGTCATATTATAGTATACTTGTTTTGTTTCTACTTGCCTTGATTGTGCCTTAGCTGAATTAAATTAAAACTATGGAAACATAGTATCTAGTGGGCTGTTTGATAAATATAATTCTATTTTAATAAATAGAATTATGCAACAAAGTGAAATATATTATGTATGTGTATCTATTTAAGCCATCTTCTAGGTTTTACAACTTTTGCATCCAAAAAGTTTGGCGTCAATGTTCTTTACCCTGTGACGGGCTGTTTGAAAAAAATGTCATTTACACAACGAATCCGAACCTATACCCAGTATAAAAACTGGAACAAGAACTAAAAGTAAAGAAACTTGTAAACTACAATAAAATATAAAGCCCAAAAAGTTTTCCCTGCTCTATGGCGACATTTCAGGTCTCAGTTATTCTTTCTTGTGGTTTCCTTTTTTTATTGACCGAAAAAGGTGCCAATCAAATTCAAGAGCACTACTGTTTAGGTCCCCGCAATTCTCATTTGACCTAATAAAAGTATAAAAGGCTTAACGAAATAAAATAATAAAACTTGGTGTTTTTTCTTTGTCCTCTGTTCATTATTGCGTTGTTTTGGTACCTTTGTTCGGGAGAAGAATTAACCTTGTCCCTCTATAGCCAAGTCAACTGTTAATGTAAGATTTTAATTTCTTTTAAAATTCTAAGTTTGGAATATGATTTTTAAAATAATCTTCTCAAACGAAAATTATTATTCGGTTACTTTCATTCCTTATTGGTATATTAAAGGAAATTAATTAATAAGTTTTTTCTTTAAAGGTTATTTGTACTCTTTAGAATTAATACCATATTTTCAGTTTTATACTTGATGCGGCCTACTTAGTCATTACTTTATACCATCTATATAGCTTTATACAAATAGGGTTTTTTAACTAGCATAATTTTTAAATTAGTATATAATACACAAGTACTCCTATATAATTTAATGAAAATCTATAAACTGGGAATTACAGTTTACAAGATCTTTGCTTATTATTTCTTTAATTAATTTTTAGGTAGATGGAGAGCTATCGATGAATAATGTTTTCAATGATACATTTGGTGTCCAGATTCGATTTTTAATAACGTTACATTTTAAATATTCTCTATTATTATGTAACTGATTATTTTTTCTTTATTACGAGACATCAATCGCTAGTCTGTAATTAAAATACAATAATTTCTTTGTTTGGAAAATATATATAGATATTTTTTTGCTCGTTTCGGGTTCTAATTATTTTTCCGAAATAATCCGCCTCTTTACAGAGGCGAATTAACAATTAAACGCAGGTCCGAAATTTTGGTGACTGCCTGTTGAAACTATTGTATTTTGATTAATATCAAGAAAACCACTCTGCTTGTGATTAAATGTATTTCGTCATCTCTAATTAACCGAAACTGATTATTATTTGATTGCGACTAAGAGTCAATATGCTGTCGAGACTTAACTTATACCCACGCAACTCCTGAGTCGCCGAGGGGCCAAAACCAAACTTTAATGATTGCCAAATAATTTATAATTACAATAATATAAATTAATTAATATAATAATATATTTTGAGGATAATAAAGACCAAAAGCAAAGTTTGAATAACGTTGACCATTATCAACTTCTCATACTCACTGCCTTGAATAAGCTGGATAACTTTGACTGCCGTCACTACGCAGGTAAAACATCTTCATTTGTTTTATTTAAATCGTTAATGACAGAGAGATAATTTTTGTCCCATATCGAGAATTATATTAGAAATTCATTCGTCATCTCCTGGTTTACACTACATACCTTTCTTAGTCCTCAATATCGCAAACAGACCTCAAAACAAAAAAAGCAATTTACTAATTTAGTCAGACTTAAAGCTTGAAGCTTCGGGTTTTAAATAAATATTTAAGTATTCAAATGACAAGTTTAGGCAACTAGAAACACAAGAAATACTTACACTTTTAGATCTAACATTTAAACTAGGTATGCAGCATAGCAAATGACTGTTGACTTTCAAATATACTAAACATTTTAATAAATATCTTCAATTTTATCGGACGTTTTACGGTTATATAAGTAGACTTTATTTTCTAAGCATAAAGATCAAAAGCGCAGCAACAGCTTATCATCTTAAAATAACATTACTGCTTCTAATATTGTCTACTGTTTTAACATGTAAAACTCTACTTAATATCGTGAAGAATATAAATCCTAATAAATAGAATTATGCAACAAAGTGAAATATATTATGTATGTGTATCTATTTAAGCCATCTTCTAGTTTTACAACTTTTGCATCCAAAAAGTTTCGCGTCAATGTTCTTTACCCTGTGACGGCAGGACCTGAATATTTCTTTTGAAACCATCGTGTTCGTATTAAAGTATCTAATACTTGACTTCAAAGAGGAAAGGGGCCACTTGACCCATATAAAGCCGTGACTGCGAGCGAGGGATTCATTTTTTTTTTGAAAAGTTTGAAAACCTATTTGTCGGCATCCTTTTATTTAGCATTAAATTCATTACGACATGTTTGAATGAACTTTTATATTAAGCACAGTTATGTCAAGGGGGGGGCTAAAAAAATGAAATACGTATATACTAAGAGTTACAGAAGGTGAGAAAAACATTCGTATGAACATATGTTTTTTTTTGAAGAAGTATTACTCTTTGAATTTTATGTTATTGTTGTAAACAAAGCCAGAAATTGTATTGTCAACAATACACCGATTTTGTGTGGCAAAAATTAAAAGTTTTTGTGCAAATATTCCCATGATCAATAAACGTTATTCAGATTCATATGTGTCTAGTTGTTTTTAATATTTTTATTTGATTATTATATCTTCAACGATTTTTTTCCAAGGGTATTAAAAATAGAGGTCAAAACCCTTACAACAACCGTTGTCATGCCAATGGTATGCCCACTAGTATTTTTGCATTTTGCCATCGATTTTACGGCATCTCTGAGGACTGTATCAGTGAACTGTGGCAGTAAAACAGATATTTCGATTTTAAATTACCTTATTTTTTTAATATTTACCTGTATAATTCAACCTAGATACAAGTTTATCAATTAATCAACTTTGCACACTTGAGGCGATTTAAGAAAGAAGGCGCGTACTCGGCGGATACGAACAACAACGCATACATACGATTATATGAGTACGTTTGGTCCAATATTCTCTTTGACGTCTACATTTAGCGAACATATGCGTGGGGTTGGCATAAATAAGTACACAACTGACGGCGTGAAATGATTTGCTCTTTAAGGAGCCGACAACCAGACGAACCTGTCCACAAGCAAAGGCATGCATTCGTCGCAATATCTAAAACTCGTAAGATAAGACTACGAGCATGTCTATCTCCCTCTATGTTCCGTCTGTTACGGTTGAATGTCTGCATTTGGGCTGATTTAGGACTTTTTTTGGCTAATTTTTTTTTATTTTTCTTGTTTTTTTATGCTCATTTTTGTTTTTTTATTTTAATTTTTCACCTATATGAATCGCAAAGGGTTGATTTTTTGAATTTAACACAAATTAAATATTTCATATATTAACTTTGCATTTCAATTTCAACTTCTTATGAATTGAATTTTTAAATTTGGTTTAATCCACATTCAGTATTTTATTTATAGATTCTTAAACATTTGAGTTAATAAATAAACTTTAATATAATATTTACAAAAAAAACTTCTTAGCGCACCTCTACATATACTAGGGAAATATATATATATCATCGAAATGTTGGTAGTTTTTTAATTAATATTTAAATTGCGCAACTAAAGCAAACTTAAATTGCACGGCGAAATTTCTAGGAGACCGGTAAATTTTTAAAAAGAACATATCTAAACTTTAAATTAGTGCAGTGAGGGTTTTTCAAAAATTAACGTTAGTTTAACTGATCCAGTTCAATCAAGTATTTTTCCAAAAATATAATGCACGCCATGTCGAGTCATAAACATAAGGAGAGCTAAAGCGCACCCTTTCTTCTGTGCTATCACGCAATAAAATCCTAAAATTTCGTTTTATCGCTCAATTCAAGCCCTATAGTTCTGGATATGTGGCGTGGAATATAGCCGATATTTCCTGATTTTATTTTCAGCTATTTAGACCGTATTTGTCTGCTGATCGACCGCGACAGTTTTATATATATCTTATATATATTTAACACACAAAAATTGTTTTTTCTTAAGCTACTATTTTAAAACTTTCGTATCTTTTCAAATTACAACTGTTAAATTCAAAAACTTATGGGTTAAGAGAAGCCTTTTTGTCAGAAAAAAAAGAGTAATAAGTAAATATGTAATTTATTTAGTAAGAATGTATTTAATGTTAATCTATACTTTGCTGCTTTTATATTTACACATTATAGAAACAAATTAATTGGGATTGTCAAATAAATTATATTTTGTGAAGTCGTTTCTTCGTTGGATATATTAGTATATTTACTGAATAAATACCCAAATCTGTTATGAAAAACCATAGATATCTAAACAAAATACGTAAAAAGCCATACCACGCCATAATATATCCATAAATTTGTGTCACGGTGTCACGTCATGCGCGGCTGTGTTTGAAATTCATTCGCCAAGTAATCATATCTTACAAGTTTTAGTATCATGCATTCATCGTCCATATATTTTATATCCACTAACCTAGTTACCATATACCATTATGTGTTTCCGTGGTTTGCTTAATAACCCCTCTCCCTGAGGACAAGGCCTATTGTCGTAAACTCCGTCAAGGTGACCGAGCACGGTTGCACGTAAATCGCATATTACGGTATAGTGCATCCTTGCACTGCAACGCAGTAAGGGTTGAATTATACACAAAACTAAATGTTGGATGCACTTGTGGCCAGTCCAGTGCTGTATAGAATGAACCTCATTTTAGTTATTAGAAACAACTAAAATAAACTCCTATAAATATTGTGCCTGTGTTTATTATTGATCATAACTGTTTTTTTTTAATTTTCGAACTTCGAATTTTAGTTCTCTTTTTATCAAAAAGCTTTGGCGAAATTTAGCATAGGTAATAAATTTTGCTTCACTAGTATGTAAAATGTCTTGTTCGGAAATACACTGGTCAACACTACTATTGGATCAACTATTAATTCCGTTTTTCATTTCCCTCCTAGTATCCATAGTAAATAAAAAAATGGAGGGTTGGTCGATTGGAGAACAGCTTCGATTGGCATTGCAAACTCGATTTTAAAAACTTCAATTTTATTTAATTCTCCATTTTCTATTTTTTAACTTAAAATAAAATATATTAAAAACTCTTACTCTAAAAACCTAAGTCTGGAGAGCCACTACCGACGATCTTAAAGTATCATATTCACAATATCTACCTTACCGCAACTTTAACTTTAGAAAAAGCATGCACTTTTTATAAAATGTAGCACGGGGTTACTCTGACAAAGAGTGTATCCAGTTTAGTGACCCAAATATACGTATATATGTCTAAAACACATCGGAAAAAAATCTTCAAGATCCAGTTTTTTCAAATTTGATTTAATGCTCTAACATTTTCTGCACATCATATACTCTGCTCGACCGTATGTTTGAAGAAGAGGTAAAGTTTATACGAAGTCAATTGAAATTGCTCAAAAATCGGGGTACGATCAATTTACCACAAAACACATTTAAAGAAAATAGCATTATTTTTATTGACAGCTCCTCATATTCGTCCTCCTCGGGTCAACGTGGACTTGATGTGTGCCTGTCAGCGAATTATTCAATCCGACGCATTCAATTGGTCAATGACAGGTTTTAATTGGTTCCAAATTTCTAGGATGCATTTATTTTCTGGGGTATGGTAAAGTCTGGCACGTAAGTCTGAACGTGTGAAAGGAATGCGGATAAAAAATTATTCTAGTTATGTGGTCCGTTCAAATTATTTTTTTTTAATGCATGAGAAATTGAAATAACATACCAAAAATATTATTGTTAGGTATCGGTGGACGTTAGCGTACTCAAGATACCTGTGATTGGCAGATTTCAAAACCCCGGCCGTTCAACGATCAATTATTGTCAGAGAGAAATAGGCATGTTCGGCGCGGATGACGTGGGAAAGACGAAGATAAAAGATGCCTTGGATTGAATTGTGAACGGGCCAGGGTCTGAAATCGGAAAATTGCACTACCGGGCGGAGTTGTGTGAGGCAGTGGTGTACGATATTTAATTAACATATAGCCATAGATAAAATGGAAAAGTTGTGGCACGATTTCAAGACAGTGGAAGAAAATGGCTGCTAAATAAAGTAGTCAGCAATAGTCAAAAAAACGCCCTCCCAGGTTTTATGTTTTATCTTCCCTAGATATTAAAACATATATATATATTTTCTTTTCTGTCAATCTGTCGGTTCGCGAAATAGCCACAAAACAACTTACCCAATTAATTTCAAATTTTGGAAAACAATTTAGGATTATATAGGGATGACCTGGTGATAGTTTGGAAGTATTACTAAAAAACTTATTTCCAATATTTGCATAAAATGAAATTTGATATAGAGGTTCATTGTACGGTGTAAAGATTTGACAAGACGGGATTTTTCGAAACTTACATTTCAAGGGGGTGAAACCGCCCCTTGAATATACAAATCTTTATTATTTACTTTTTTATTTACGAAACGGTTAGTTTTTGAAAGAAACGCTTGAATAAAGGCATTCTATTCTAATTTTTTCCACATTCGTAAAGATTTTTAAATGTATATTTAAAACGCCGAATTTTTGTATACGGGTTGACTACAGAGCGTAGAGATTCGATAAGCTATGGTTTTTCAAAACACTTAAGGGGGTGAAACCACCCCTTAAATATTAAATTATTTTCTATTAAAAAAAACACTTAGGATTTCGGATAAACGCTTGAATACGGGTATTTTATTTTCATACTTTACATAATATAAGATTTTTTCAAAAATTATACGGGGTGTTTCAAAAAAAATCCCACTAAAACCTCTTGACGTAAAAAGTTGAATTTTGTCATAGAGGTTGAATGTATGATGTAAAGGTTTAATAAAAGGGGATTTTACGACCCTCAAATTTCAAGGGGTGAAACCGCCCGGCCCCTGCAATATTACACTTATTATTTACAAAACGGTTAGTTTTTCAAAAAAAAAAACTTTGACAAGTGTATTTTATTTTATTATTTACATATTTTTTTTATATATACAGGGTACTATATAAAAACGGATGTTAAAAGGTACTTAAATAAGACGATTTAAGTACCTTTTTCTACCCCTTTCATTGTCGACATACGCGAACGAAGTCGCGGGTACCCGCTAGTAGTTATATATGTAAAATAGTCAATGTACCCGCAATATCCGTTAAACGTTCTTCAGTAAACTAGTACTATGTAGATAATATTATTTATTTTAGTACCACGAATTGTTTTTTTAAACATTATTTATTTTCCTTTTGCAATATACAAAACTCGGTAAAGTGGCGTTACCCGGAACTTTCCTCGTAATTAAATTGGTAACAAGTTTATAAACATTATATAATTCTTAATATGTGTCACTTTTCTTGATAAAAATAAGTATGTATATCCATATATAACCCATATATTTACTTTTTTATACAGTTGTTGCTACATTTTGCTATTGTTTTTGTAAAGCCAAAATACAACTGTTATTATGTATACGGGGTTATTCACGGTGAGAGTCCTATTAGAAATATTTGGAGAACCAATGAACAGACTATCTTGAACATTTGGCTCTGGCCATAGATGCACATAAACTCTATTTTTAAAATATTTTAAATTATGCCGTATTGCCACTTCTAGCTCAAACTGATAGCAACATCCGTTTTCTAAATGGAAGGCCCTGTATATTATTGCAATTTTGTATTAGCCTGAAAGTTCTAAATATTTTTTGTAATGTTTCCTATACCTAAATTCAACTGTTTCTGGAAAATGGCGGATGAAAATTGACATTTTTGATGTTTTAAAGCTCTGTAGCTCCTAAACGACTTAACTTGCAACAAAATAGATTTCCATTTACTATTTTGGTTTTTAGTTGGCTATCTCCTGATACCAATTTTAAATTTGACGGAAGCTGTCAAAATTTGACATTTCCTGTCGAAGTTAAAATGGGTATCAGATGATATGTAACTAAAAACTAAGATAGTAAAGTGCAATCCGTTTTGCTGCAAGTTAAAGCGCATCTCAATTTTCAGGTACCATTTTCCCAAAGTGTGTTGAATTTAGGTATAGGAAACACCATACAAAAGTGTTTATCATAAAGACATTACAAAAATGCAATATATACATAATTTGAAATATTTTAAAACGAGAGTTTATGTTCAATTATGTGTAGAGCCAAGGTTTGAAAGTACTCTGTTTATTGATTCTTCAGATACTTCTAATTGGATACTCACCGTGAATAACCCTGTGTATATACAATATACCTTTATCGATCAGATCTAATATACATACGTACATACATACACATATACATTAATTCACTTACCATACCTATTAAAATGAAACCACGGCTAGGTTACCCCAGTATAACATTTTTTAAATATTGTGTATATTTGCTAATTTAAATTTATTTTAATATTTGTATTTTTCGATGTAATTAAAATTACATAAACACAAAACTTTTAAAAGTTCTGTGTTTTTGTTGTAATATTTAAATATTTTCACATATATTTTATTTTGTACTTTCCAGCAATATTTCTTCACATAATTCAATAAGAGTTCACAATATTGTATTATCATCGGGTTGTGCATGTGTACCAAATCTCGGTTTATTCCGATAGAGGGAACTATATTACCATTATATTTTACGCACCATGTATATGTAAAAGATAGTCACGATTGAACATCTAATATTGTATCGTGATCCAGTTTATGTATGTATACCAAATTTCAGTTAATTCCGATAAAAAAAAACTGTTTTGTACCACTTTGTATTATTTACGCACCCTGTATCAGATATTTACGATTTAAAACCATCATATTGCATTGTCACTGAGTTTATATAGGTGTACCCTGTACAAGACAAGATATTCAACACCATAATATTGTATCGTCATCAAGTTTATGTATATATACCAAATCTAAGACAATTCTTAAAACGGAAACTTTTTTGAACTTATTAGCAATATTTTGTAAGCACCCGGTATAAGATATTCATGATTATACAACATATTATTGCATTGTTATCTGGTTTATGTACGCATACTTAATCTCAGTCACTTCCGATAAAGGCTTCAAAATAAGTTGCAAGATTTAACCCAAATATTTTATGAGGCGCCATTTTGTTATGCTATCTTGGATTGGTACCAAAATTTTACCAGTTGATCTCCATGTCACAGTTAATTTTTCTGCAAAATTTTAGATAAATTGAATAAGTGGTTTTTCAGCAACATTTAACTAGGCCGCCATTTTGTTCCCCTATACGGATTTTTACGAAAATGTTAGCAGGTCATCTCTATATGACTATTGATTTTGGACCAGTCAGTTTGAAAGTCAATCAGATAAATAGTTCTTTAGCTATGCCGCTAACAGACTGACATACCGACGAATTCGAGAAAATATGTTTTTCGGCATCTAAAAACCTAAAAAGATAGAAGGGCAGCACTATTAGAGAAACTTCGACTTGATATAAAATCTTGTATTTGAACATAAGATATCGATAAGAAAAATCTTATAAGTGAAACTCCACTACCTTCGTTTCGTCAATTCAATCAGTCAATCTATCAAAGAAAAATTATTTATATTCGTGCAGGCTATTAACTGAAGTAGGTAACTGAAAGTTCTACAGTATATATTTTTCTTTTATAAAGTTTTTTAAAATATTTTACTTTATAAACTGATCTGAGATACATATATTTTGTGGCACAGTAACAATCATGCAAATATTGTTTAATCATGACATAATAACACGAATGGCCTCCAGAGAATCTCGAGTGGCTGAACAAATTAAATAATGGACTCCATTTATCGTTTAAATCTCCGTAGACTTTTAAATTAGAAGAAATGACAACAGATGGGCCCCATTAGGAATACTGTCGTGATATACTGAGGTCAAGTGCCTCTTTATCATAAGAAAAGTTATTCTTATTTTTACTGTATAATACATTATATATATATATATATATATATATATATATATATATACATATATATACATATATATATATATATATATATATATATATATATATATATATATATATATATATATATATATATATATATATATATATATATATATATATATATATATATATATATATATATATATATATATATATATATATATATATATATATATATATATATATATATATATATATATATATATATATATATATATATATATATATATATATATATATATATATATATATATATATATATATATATATATATATATATATATATACATATTATATATATATATATATATATATATATATACATTTTTTTGACAACTTGTCAACTGTCAATTCTCAGTAAAAAATATTTAAATGAGGGTTTTAGAGACGTGTCAGTAGACATTTTCATTCTCATCATGTTACTTTTTGGAAAAGATGATTTTAAAATTATTAGAGATGAAGTATATATTCAGTTCCGGATAACACGAAAAGTTCTAAAAGTAGTGTGTTACTAAAATAATAGGAAATTTTATTTTTTTGTTTTGTGATATTAAAAAACATATCTTTTTTTTATCCTTTATCAAATTAAACCTACAAAATTTATTTTCCTCGAACTCTAGTAAAATAAAACACTCTAGATAAGATTAGAGACATGTTGAATTAGTGATCTTGACTAAACGTGTGTTACGAAACTAATAGGAAAATTTATTTTTAAAAGAAGTTTGAAATGACATCGAAAATCATAACATTTTTTATTCTTTACCACACTTAAATTTAAAAAAAAAATCCTTGAATTTTAGTAAAATAAAACATTTCATATCAGATTAGAGACATGTTGAATTAGTCATCTTAAATAAATTTGTGTTACTAAATTGATATAAAATTTGATATATATTTAGATATATAACGTTTTTTATCCTTTGCCAAATTAAACTTAAAAAAAGCGATTTTTTCGAACAAAGTGAAACAAAACACTTTATATAAGTTTAGAGACATGTTGAATTAGTGATCTTGACTAAATTTGTGTTACCTACTAAATTAATAGAACATTTTATTTTCAAAGGAATTGTAATTTAAACTTAAGTAATTATTAAAAAAATATAAAATACGTTAACTGTATGTGAATTTAGCACGAGACATAAGTCAAAAGTTACTCAATAGAGTCAAAAAAAATTCTACAAATTGTTGTCGTTATCATGCCAACCTGTGAAAATAGACGCTTCTAATTGTTCGAAGATATCAGATGTCAAATTTTCTATGAAATTTTTCACTAGTTTGTTGTCACTAGTACAACCAGTACAGGATGGTTTGCCTTCGATTTTTTAAAATTAAAACTCAAATAACGTTGTCGCCTGCCTTTCAGTGGAGAATTTAGAGGGGAGGAGAGGCAATATATCAGGTACAATAATGCAGTCAGATTCCGATTCAAAACATGTTTAAAAATACATATAATTGTATTTAAGACTTTCGGAACAGGTGCGAGCCCTATGGGCCTCCCACAACATAAATATATATATATATATATATATATATATATATATATATATATATATATATATATATATATATATATATATATATATATATATATATATATATATATATATATATATATATATATATATATATATATATATATATATATATATATATATATATATATATATATATATATATATATATATATATATATATATATATATATATATATATATATATATATATATATATATATATATATATATATATATATATATATATATGTATATATATTTTAAGTGTCAAGAGAGTTAAGTATCGACAGCTGTATATTTATTACAAAAAGATTAGATTTTGAGAACAGTCCTGACAGTGAATGTAGTATTTTTTTAGGAGCCGAAGAGGTAAAACGGTGATGACAGAATTAGAGGAAATTTTAAACATTTTTTCAACGCCAAGTGGGTCGAGGCAGAACCCTTTTCTCCAATTTTGGTTGCTTTTGGGCTTAGTAGATAATGGTCTATTTTATAATAATAAAATGTTTCTTATCTACATTTTTACACTTTCACAGCCGTATATATTCTAAAAGGTAAGTGAAAAATATTATTAATGGTCGAAAATTCGGTACTTACTTTCAAATGACCTTGTATAATACAAAAAAATTCTACTTTTTTTTATACAGTATTTATGTATATAACCTAGAAGAAATATTTTAATTATGAACATTGAAATTATTCTTATCAATAAAAGCCCCACTATTTTATAATGTTTATTTCATAGTTGAGGTTTATCCAGTAGGGGAGAGCGGGTATTGTCTACCATTTAAGTAAATAATTGGATCATACAAACATTTTTTATCACCGGACAAAATGTTATATAGCCATGCAAAGTCAACTTATTTGGCTAATGAAATGCAAGTTTATCAGTAAACTATCTAACAGCAGCCACACTAAAATTATGCACATTTTGAAAACATTATAACTCTTTAAAAATTGACCGAAATGAAAGTATTATACATAGATCGATATTAATTTTGACGTCAATGATATAGCTAATTACAACTTTTAAACAAACACAAGTTTTTTATATATGCAGGGTAGTACCGTATAAAATCGACAAAATATACAGTACTACGATTTTTGCAAATTTTAAGATTTAATCAAACAAAAAGAATGTAAACACAAATCAACATATTCTGGTAGATTAAAGTGTATACAAGGTTGTAAAATCTTAGACTAACAACAACAGAAAACAACAGTTTATGTCATCTGCTAAGGATGCTAACTTGGTTAGCGAAACGCGCGTCCAGAACGTAACAAGTTGTGGTGTAGTGTGGTTCCAACTCTTGTATTTTGATAAAGACTAACATAGATAAAGTTTCGATAATTTTTAATTTAATGCTTCGTTCGTAAGTTCGCCTATGTCAGAAAATAAGAAAACTAAAATTAGATCAAATTATGGTCGATTACCTCGAAACGTCTTTGCTTTAGTGATGTTCCCAACATATGGGAAACTTTTTTATTATTGATATCTTAGATAACTTTATTTCTTAAGTGGTAAACCTTAGGTCAGATATACAGGGTGTGGAAACATTTTTTAAATTAATAAAATTACTTTCATCCTAATTAATTAATAAAATATTTAACAATTCGTTTTATTTGCAATAATCGCATATAAAACTTTTGTGATTGTCACTATGCCCTTTATGAGCCCATTTTAGGCAAACTCCACATCTAAACCACATTTCTGATTTGCCAAAATCTCCACAAAGAAAACATTCTTCGTCTGTGCCGTCACTATTGGGATCGTCAGAGATTTGATCATTGCACAGTTCCTTTTCATCAAAGGATGAATTATTTGGAGAATCCTCAAGTCTTTCTTAGTCACTTTTTCTCGACCAATGACAATTTCTGTTTCTTTTTTTCAAAGACTTTCTTTTTTCCTTTTCTTCTAACTTTATTTTTTTCTGGAGTTACCGTCAATATTTACTCCTTTATTTTTTATTGAAAATAGAGTTGTTATTTTTTCAAAGACACGTTAAGTTTAATCTTTATCGTTCGGTGTCATTATGTATTTTTGAAGTGGGTGAAATAGCATCAACTTCATGCTCTTTTACTTCAGTGGCTGTAATTTCAATGTGTATCTGATTTATTTTTGAGGTAGAGAGAGTGACAATGATGCAATTGTAATAGGGCAAAAGGAACACATCCGAGAAACAAATGCACCGCCGTGCTGGCTAGTACCACGACCCTCATTGTTTTTGGCATGTCTACAACCAAACATTAAATATAATTTCTACAAGTAAAAATTAAATATAAACAAAATTATTATATGGGAATGTAAGGAAATAAACACACCACAATTAGATAACAACGCCACGTGTTTACATATTTTTGTCTGGTCAACAACTAAAGCTTATACATTTTTACTATTCGTCACGAGAGTCTCGGTGTGCAAAATTGAGTTCTAAACTTGAGCCGTAGTTCCTCCTATTCGTTGGGGTAATCACGTGTTCTTTTTATACCGCTCAGGCGATGCCATGCCGACATTGCCATATTTATACGCTTTTTTACATCACTTCAAAAAAAAAGCCTAACCAGGGCTAACCAAACCGCAATCCGATTTTTAAAACACAACTAAAAAAAGTCATCGTCTGAACAGAGATTCGAATGCACATCTATTGCAATGAACCCTACCACTAAGCTATGATGCCCACACCGACAAGTTAATGAAACTTGTTTGTACTCCACCGGAATAAACACCGAACCAATTAGAAGAATTATCGATGCTGGCCAATAGGAAGATTGACAATGCCGGCTCAAGTTTAGAGTTAACATTTGCATTCTCTTCACCAAGACTCTATATATTTCTCCGGTTTGGTCGAGTTATAGCGTCACTGCAGCGTTGCCATATATATATATATATATATATATATATATATATATATATATATATATATATATATATATATTTGATGTATAAGTATAGTTTTTTAGTACTGGTCAGTATGTCAATGGACGCTAATACCCGCATTTCTCCAGAGGTTCATGTTACAATCCTTTCAACCCCCATCTCTCCCCTTGGCCACTAAACACTCACGACGACCCTAATTTGTTTCTATATGTTAAAGTAAAATTTGCCTACTACACTACACGGTCGTACAAATAATATTTGTGTTAAATTTTTTATAATATTGTTAGTGGAGAAAAACAAAATTTCAAAAAAATTATAAAGAAAATTACATATTGAAGATTAAAATTAGTTTTTATTAAGTCTGTTGATTCTATGGGCACTGCACTACACTGTGAACTTATAAAATTATACAGGACGGCAGGCAGAAAAATTGTAACAATTGCCTCCATATGTTTTACAATAAATTAAAAATATGATACCAGAAATTTACCATTGCTAAAATATTTTAATATTCCTAAATAGTTTTTATTATTCTTGTCCACAGATAAACTTTAAAATAAAATTTGTACGGGCTGAAATTAATTATTTAAAAAAATGTAATTCTGGGATTCTGTTGTCATTACTTTTAATTTAAACGTATCTTAGATTTAAATAGAAAATGCCGCCAATCTTAGAGTTTGAAACAAATATTACTGAATCAATTTATTATTATACTGTCTTATTCTAACCCAAGTTAAATTTAGTTGTAAAACTAGCTTACTCTCTAGACGGATTTCATTCACCATCTATTTATTTATCTTTACCCGTTGTCAGAATAAAGTCATAAATAATTAGAGTTAGGGTTGTAGCTTATTAGGAAAGCAGATCCAGGGATTTTAAATTGTCGTTCAGCGCTCATATAGAAAATATTGCCAGTAGTGCTTATAAAGTGCAGATCGATAATGCCAGAACTTTTAATTCTAGTACCTACTATATTTTCTATTATTTCGATTTTGCATTGAGTGAATCACGAAAGTAATGAATCTACCCACTAAAGACAATTATAAAATATAGCCCAGAAAACCATGAGTAAGCTATTTTAATGCATATGAACTATTTAAAATGTGGGAAAGCAGCAATAATCAATTGCAAGGTATTCTGAAAATGGTTTTAAGTTTTACTACGGTTTTTGTCATCTCAGTATAAAAATGTCGTCAGTAAATGGGATTTCTAAAGGATGCCCCGCAAAATAATCTGGCACCGGCACTGTCGGCATAGTGTAATATAGTATGATATGATATGTTATAGAAAAACCATATCAAAGATAAGAAAAAGAAAAAGGTGAAAAACGCACATTAAAAATATTACGAAATAGTATAATTATATAAAATAACTTAAATTCTTAAGGATTAATAGTGCTGCCGACTACCTCAAGTACCTGAAGAGCCAAATAGAACGTCAAGGATGGAAAGGCTGACATTTTATATCAATGAGGTTATTTAGAAGATACATAAACGACATGGAATGTAATACCATCGATTAAGAAAAATCGCTGTGAACTTTTTAACCAACTTTAAAAACTTTACTGAAGATACTTTAGTTTATACCTGTACAATACAGGATCAAATTGTTGAAACAAGAGCATATAAACAGAATGCGCTTAAAAAAGCAGTTTCGAACGGTAGGTGCAAACTCTACTTAACATACTAAACAAACGACAGGATTCATTCAAAATATCAGCTCGTGTGAGCTGAGAACTAAGGGAGGCGCAGATACAAGGGGGGGGGCAACTAGTGCAATTACCCTCTAAGCCCGAATCCAGTACTATATTACTAACGCAATATGTAAAAAGATAAAAAAAATAAAATCACACAAAAATTGCCCCTCCTCCTAAACAAAATCCTGTATCCACGCCTGAGCTAACCTAACGATTCATGCCACAAGCAAAACCCAGTTATTTTCTTTATTTTAGTTTTTTGATTTCTCAGTTTCATTTATCCTGTTATATGAATAAGTAATATTGTAAATATTTTTCTTGAAATAATGTTCGCCTTTATGATATACGCCTTATTACATTTTTACCCATCCTCTATAGAAGCTGTAAGATAAATATTACTATTCATTACATTGCCAAAACTTGTAGTATCAATATTTGCACCCTAAAAGGCAGCCCACTGTACTGGTCAGATAAGAGCTCCCAAATGTGGCTTATGGAAGCGTTAAGCGCATATTTTCGCATGGCCAGTTTCGAATAGCTCCGATTTTGTCAACCATTATACGGAGTTATCTTTTATGGAGCACTTTATAGTATAGTCTAGTAGTCTGAAATATAAAGCTGCAAACCCGTCGAGACACTTTACGATATAAAATGGCATGTAAAATATGTCTTTTGAGTTTCGTTGAAATGCTTTCGAATGCTCGAGGCTACTTTTTCTTTACTTCGGGAGGCATTTACTCAAACTATTTGAAAACATGTGGACGAAAGCGAAGATAATTTTAATTTACTTCATAAATTAATTAAATAGACGGTTCTTGACCTTTAACAATAACATTGATTTCGAGTTTTAAAGCATTTCTTTTAATCTTATTACTTTAACTCAGTGGCGTATATAAGGGGGGTTTGGGAATAAACCCCCCCTTTTATAACCTCCCTCCCCCCGAGCCACTTTTATTTAAGTTAAAATGATATAAATACAATCAAATAGGGACAGTTTTTTCGGAATTGGCGGATAACCCCCCCCCCTTCCCGAGCCAGTTTTACTTGTACAAAAATCAAATAATGACCTTTTTTTTGGTTATATAGAAAACAGGAACTGAAGACTTTTTTTTCTGAAAATTTGTACTGTCTCAAAACCCCCAGAAGCAATGTTGCTTTATCTTGTGGACGTAAAATACTATCCAGTTAATACGGAAAATACCGAGAATAATAATCAATATTAAAAATTAACCCGATAAATCCATTCCTATACTAAAATGGCTATTTAAATATTACTTTTTTGTCAGACATCGAAATAAAAGGAGCATCATATTCTACAGCGATTATTTCCTTCCTATCAGTTTTGACCAATCAGTGACAAGAATTCGTACGTCATATTTAATTTTGCTTGACATAACTGTCAACAGTTTTTGCGAAAAAAAAACGGAAAAATATCATTCAAGCTTGACTCAGTAAGTTAAAATGAGTTTGAAGTAATTATATTATGTTTTTTAACTTAAGATTTATTGTTATTACTGTTCAAATAAAAATATTGTTATATTAAATATTATTTATTGAACTCATAGATTAATATTACCAAATATCTCTCGTGCATCTACTTTTTACTATGGAAAAATTAGAATACTCATTTCTAAGAAAACAAATCCTCGTCTTGGAGTCGGTTTTTTAAACCACTAACGCTCATGCTATTTGTTAAACAAATTACTTAGAAACTCATTTTTCCGATTTTTTCTGGAAAAATTAGATGTACTAGGGATATTACCCCCGATAAATACCTCTCCTGCTAAAAATTCAGTGATGTGAAAATTTTTCC
The DNA here is from genome assembly GCA_030620095.1 of Kuschelorhynchus macadamiae. Lineage (NCBI taxonomy): Eukaryota > Metazoa > Arthropoda > Insecta > Coleoptera > Curculionidae > Kuschelorhynchus > Kuschelorhynchus macadamiae. Next base: position 298,857 of record JAUTXW010005309.1, read on the forward strand.
AACTGTTTCCTTACCGAGCAACAAAACATATCAACAACAATCAAATTAATTGATGTCAAAGGCATTTGTCAGTGATTTATTATTATTTCTTTGTATCTATTCATGCATGGATTAGTAAATTTATCTAGCTAAAAATCACTCGTTCTTTTTTTTGGTTAGATTGCTTTTAGTAATTGAAACTCGAACAAACGGTACTAGATCAAAAGCTTCGCTGTCCCGTTTTTGTCAGTTTCCTTTGCCCTCGTTAAATTTCTAAGCAATCTAGTTTTCGTAAAAAGTAAAAGTTTATCGATTAAAAAAGCTGTTTTGTTTTTTTTTACGTATGGTAAATCTACGGCACGCAGGTACTTCCGCCCGCCTATTTAAAACTAAATATATATTCCTACAAATTTGACATTTAACTTATTTTTGAGTCTTTTGTTTGTACAATCCATTCGCTTTATGAAGAGCACCAATTTAATTGAGGAAGTCTGATTCTCAGGACCGATTTCTAACAAATTTATAATCAAAACGAATGGTTCAAGACTCTGGGTATCTGATAAATTAAATTAAATCAAGCGAATTTTGAAATATGCTTTACATTTAACTTGAAATTACTTTTTATATACATATATGTATTTAAATTTTAACATCGCAGGTGATATATATTTTAGAAAAGTTTTTATTATGTTTTTTAATTCTTTAAATATTTTTGATTCTAAAGTGCATCTGAATTGCATTGCTTTGACATTAAATTTATAAAATAGTTTGGCAAGGCCATTGAAATTAACATCTTTAAAAAGTCAATAAACTTTATTCTCCCTGCGAATAAAAGAGATATGAAAATCTTAGCATGGCTGTCAACTGTTTTTTTTTCTTTAAAATCACATACAATTAGACGTAAAAAGGAAAAATTATTCTGTTTTTAAAAACGTATGTATATTATACGTATAAATAATATAAAAAGTTAGTTTGGGAAGATCAAATTAGAGAATTTTGAAATACAATATTTATAGGTATAGTTGGAAAAAAATTGTAATCCAAACATATTTTTCATAATAATTTATATGATAATCTTAATTGTTTCAGCGATTTCAAGAATCAACCATTAAAACTTTTTCCATCAGAAATATACGTCTAATTCGAAATGCAAATTCATTTTACATACGTATTTTTCAGCTTCATGGCTTTCAAGTCAGAAACCTTCCGAGAACGGTTCATTAGAAATCTTAAAATATCCATTAACGTTGCCTTTGCTAGCCAGATGTACGACTGAGACAATAGGAAAATATTTTCATATGTTAAAAACGGGTCGGAGGTGTAATAAAAACAAACTTTTTTTTTTATACACACATCTGCAGAAGTTTTGTATATTACCTAAAATTTAGTTACAGATATATATATATATATATATATATATATATATATATATATATATATACCTCACTTTACAGTACATAAAAACTGAATGGTATACTAACGACACTTGGTCATCTAGATACTTACATTTCGACTCCTAACACCCTCTAACACCAAAAAATCAATATTTTGTAACATGCGATTACGTAAAAAGGTTTTTACGCCGACTAGTTGAATACAAATTTGAACATTCTTGGGGTAGCGGTCTTGAGCTTAAGTAAAAAAATTTGATATTTATTGTCAACTCTTGGTTCACGGTGTAGCCTTTGATCTTTATCAAGTGACCTAGCGATTGACAAGTGTATATCTGCATCAACAACACCTATCCATCCACATTCAACGTGAATGAGGTCGCACATGAAATAGATACATTATACACTTGTCCTGTGTTTCTTACAACTAATATCGGCTACAGAATGACCACTACGATAGCGCACTGGGCAACCCGGACTATGGACGCCGGCTAATAGAATTTTTATTTTTGTTGTTTTGCAACAAAGAATAACTGACATAATAGTGACTGCAGATTACAAAAAATTTAAAGTCCAACAACGAATGCCTAAATAAGAAAAAGACATAGACGATCTAAGTATTATATATTTATAACAAATTGAATATTTAAAAATTCTATTAAAATAAACTAGGTTCTTATAATCCAAAACCTACAATACTAAAAATAATTTACCAAGATTACAGGAGCTCTGTGATTCTTTTAATATTCAATTTATTAATCCCCTTATAATTAAATAAATTCTAGTTGTGACATAATTATATATCAAAAAATCAAATAGCGTCAGAAAGCAATGTCATTATTTAAACTGTGCTTACTCTATCATATATGTGTATAGATTTTTATTTGTACAACAAATTATAACACCCGCTTGATGCTACCATTTTAAACTATGAACGTTTAGAATTAGACATTTTATTTAAATAAATGAAATATCCAATATATAGGCCTAAGCGAGTAGACATTTAAAATTTGAATGTTTCGTAGAGAAGTTATGGACAAAATATTAACTCAATTTGCACCTAAGTCCTAAATATAGAAATTTTTATTATGTTAATATAAACCTTAAAAAATATGATGATAATCTTCTAATAACGAAATATATATTAATGTATATAGACCATAACAAAACATCAAACCAGTATATTATTAGTTAGTTATATATTAAACATGTAAATATTGTTTTCCACAAAATGAACTTCAATATAAAAGAATAAAAAGAATATAACAAAACAATTGTTCTTTAAACAAAACGCTAATATTTATACACATGCAAAGTTTTGTTTTATATTGTAGCCTCGAAAAAGAAAACAATAAATTTCCGGAAGCTCCGCGTATGTAAAAAACAAGTGTTACTTCAGGTCAAGACTCAAGACCGCTATCCTAAGAGATTTTATATATATATATATATATATATATATATATATATATATATATATACATATATACATATATATAAATATATTATATATATATATATATATATATATATATATATATATATATTAGACGATGATTCTTGAACCTCTAATATATATTTATAGTTTTCTTGGGATATGGTTCGAGCGGTTCAAGGTAATGAAAACGATTTAATTTTCTTTGAAAAATCTGTTATTATTAAAATGTCCAGACGTTTCGGCCGAATTTCACCCTTTCTCAGTGGAATAGTCACAAAACTAAAAAGATACATAAAATAAAGATCTAATAATATTTAAAAATTATAATAATAGAGACTTAATCATTATGAGTTTTACTTACTTTTTGGTTTCAGGAGATTGCATTGCACAATTACGTAATTATTAATAGGTACATTTAATTATTATAATATTGTTGACATACATATACAAAAGAGGTTAAAATAGTTGGGGCGCAATATCCTGTACCACACTACAAAACTTTTGTTGAATATTATCAATGAAAATATTACAGTTACATTCTTTCTCTATGTGAGACTCCTAGTTTCATGTTTTGAAAAATATGAATTAAAGGAAAACAAAAAAATGGGAAAAAACCCTAGTCACCTATATGTATATTTAGTATCCAGGCAGACTTGAATATGTTGACAATTTTAATGTGTTTGTGAATAGTCCGTCTTTTTTCCAGTATTATATGATCCGGATATTGTAGTTTTCTAATTTTAGCAGTATTCATGACTACTTTCTCTTTGTCCATTCTAGCCTACCGTCAAGATTTCTGACCCTATCAATCCAGCTCATGTTTTAGTATTCTCCGGTACAACTTAAAGCATTTCATTTTTTATTATTATAAAACGAATCTCCTGACAAATGGTTTAAGCAACTTCGATCCTCGCTAAATTAAACAAAAGAAATGCACTAAAACCAAAGTTATATATTTTATCGAAAACCACTAGTGCAATAAAAATTTGAGAAAGTTCTTCATATTTTACCCCAACGATTTATCATATATATTATATATATATATATATATATATATATATATATATATATATATATATATATATATATATATATATTTATATATATATATATATATATATATATATATATATATATATATATATAAGTAACCTAATTATTGGGGTATCGGTCCTAATTTAGGGCTAGATTTAAATTGCTTTTAAGCTACGCCAAGCTTTCGGTAATGATTATTACCTTCTTCAGGGCTGCAATATGAGAAGAAATTTGTTTTTTATCTCTGTATGCACATTAATTAGAATTTGAGGATTTTTAGAAAAAAAAAATAGAAAATTGTACTCACTGCTTTGCAATTAGTATCGATAACTTCTTGCGAAAAACAAACACACTTTGACCTTAACATTAAAATTAGATTTTACATACTGGCAGGAATTCCTGTTCTCCATATATTTTTATATTGAAATACGAAGCAAGTAAATTTCTTATGTAGGTTTTTTTTGACATGTAAAGAATGTTATAGTACATTCTGTCAGGATGATTGAAACACAGATCTAGGATTTAGCTATGTAATCACATCGATATACATCCAGATACAAAGAAAAATCAGTAGCTGAGAAATATCTTAATCAAACCAGAATAAGTATGAATTAAAAGTCGAATTTATGCCCACGACAAACTACTCGAATTGAAGAGACTGACTATAGAAAGGTATATGGATATAATACGTACAGATACTTATATTTTTTAAAGGGAAAATTCTGTGTTATTTAAACTATTATTATTGTTCGTATAATTGTTCAGATTGAGTAAATTTGAATAAATAGAACTAAGGTCTTCAATATCAGCTCTCTTATTTAACGAATTAGGATTCAGAAATGTTTCCACCATTTCCAGAAACAGTCTCTTGTTATAATTAGTTTCCTTACATAATATTTGGGTATCATTAAAGTTGAATAAGTGCCCTGATTGATTTGTGTGTTCTGAAAGTGCACAAGTATTTTTCATTAATCTACAATCGCTTTTATGCGAAGTTATTCTGTCTTTTAGGACCCTAGAGGTTTGGCCTATGTAAATACCCTCACACTCTGAACAAGGAATACTGTATACAATGTTTGATGTTTTTTGTATTTCATCACTATCTTTTAATTTTGTAAAAGAGTTGCCTACTATTTTATTATGTTTAAAGGCGATTTTAATTGAAGGATCATACTTGAACAACTTAGTTATTTTTGTTGAAATTTCTTTTATGTAAGGTAACGAAAAATAGCACCTCGGTCTATTTTGAGAATCAAAGGCACTGATGCTGGGACTTATTCCATCATTTCTCTCTCCAGGGTTGATTATTGATTAAAAAAAACCATTATATAACACAGCTCCAATAATCAACCCTGGAGAGAGAAATGATGGAATAAGTCCCAACATCAGTGCCTTTGATTCTCAAAATAGACCGAGGTACTATTTTTCGTTATATATTTTTCGTTATCGTTTATAAAAGAAATTTCAACAAAAATAACTAAGTTGTTCAAGTATGATCCTTCAATTAAAATCGCTTTTAAACATAATAAAATAGTAGGCAACACTTTTACAAAATTAAAAGATAAGGATGAAATACAAAAAACATCAAACATTGTATACAGGGTCCTAAAAGACAGAATAACTTCGCATAAAAGCGATTGTAGATTAATGAAAAATACTTGTGCACTTTCAGAACACACAAATCAATCAGGGCACTTATTCAACTTTAATGATACCCAAATATTATGTAAGGAAACTAATTATAACAAAAGACTGTTTCTGGAAATGGTAGAAATATTTCTGAATCCTAATTCGTTAAATAAGAGAGCTGATATTGAAGACCTTAGTTCTATTTATTCAAATTTACTCAATCTGAACAATTATACGAACAATAATAATAGTTTAAATAACACAGAATTTTCCCTTTAAAAAATATAAGTATCTGTACGTATTATATCCATATACCTTTCTATAGTCAGTCTCTTCAATTCGAGTAGTTTGTCGTGGGCATAAATTCGACTTTTAATTCATACTTATTCTGGTTTGATTAAGATATTTCTCAGCTACAGTCAAGACTACCCTTCTCTTTATATATATATATATATATATATATATATATATATATATATATATATATATATATATATATATATATATATATATATATATATATATATACCACCATATGCCACTGGCCATGATGGGAGTAATAACAGGAAAAAGAACTCGAGAGAAAAGATACAGATCATGGTTAAACTGCAGAACGAGGGCTAATTGCATCTTCACCGAACTTTTAAGGGCAACAGTATTCACGATTCGTATAGCTGTGATGAGTACTAACTTTCTTAGAGGAAACGGAACATAAAGAAGAAAGAAAATTAATGTCCTAGAGACAATGCGTTTCAACTCCACAAGCTCAAAACACTGAATGAGCCAGTTGTTTTTGAACTACTTTACTTTGAGCTCGTTTTACAATAAACTTTAACTTGTTTTACAATAATATGCTTATATACTAGATCCTTATTATGTTATACCAAACGGTAAAAAATATATATAGCCATGGGGTTTTTGGCCTCAAGCCTATGTTAAAACCAGCTTGACCTAACCTAAAACTAAACTAAAGTTTTGTTATAAGATATTTAAGTTTAAGGTATTTCATTTAACCTATGTCTCTCTTTTTCTAGAAGGGCCTATCCTGAGGAGATGGATCGCCCGGGCTTTGAGAGGCTCTTCACTAGGCACTGCAAATGATGGTTGTAAGGTTTCATTTCTTCTGGGCATCCTCCCGCAAGAAGCCCACGTGTCGATGGCTATTCGCTTTGCCAGGACACATCCTTCTGCAGAGTAACATTAAACTTTAATCAATTACATTCCATGCTATAATTGAGTATGATCAGCTCAAGACAAAGCTATGTTTATCGAGGAACAATGTAGCACCTCGTGATGTCCGGAGCGCTGGGTGGCCGGTGCGGGTGGTTTCATTGCCGTTGTCTCTTATGGTCAAGTATGAGTTTTTGTTTGTTAACAGGTTGTCGATCTGTAGGTCGTTGTATACTAGCGTCTGCCATGATTCGTCTTGTTTAGTTTTAGTGTGTTTGCTGTATTTAACCATACTATAGGAAACGGTACGTAAATATTGGGAGTATCTTGGGCAAAAATAGGAATCGTTTTTTTTTTACTCAAATTTCGTAGGCAAAGAGATCCATCTATAGGTATGTCGTGTTTGAGGGAGTTAAAACGTTTGGGAGAAAATCAAGTATGACGTACGAATAAACTAGAAAAATTTCTATACGAATCCAAGATGATGAAACAAAATGGCGACCTAATAGTTTTTTTTAAAAATCAGTCTGAAAGAACCATTTAATTCGATCAATTCTGGATTTTGCGGAAGAATTAAGTGTGATATTAAAATGATTGGGAAAAATCCTATATCAGTATATCCCTATATCACATTTATTTTTTCCTCAAAATTTAAAGTCAATAGACCAATATTCTTTTACTTTTTTAAAAATTTTATAACCCTTAATTTTTGAACAAATTGATCCAATCCACAATTAGCTATGGCGCACAATTTGAAATCAGTCCATTAAACAGTTTTTGCAGGTTGAATTTTTAAATATTTTATTAAACCGCCATTTTGTTCCGCCATTTTGGATTTGTACCAAAATTTTACTAGTTAATTCCTAAGTAATACTTGATTTTCGTGCGAAATTTGAGATAAATGGGATGAGCAGTTTTTCAGCTATGCGACGAACAGACAAACCGACGCCGACGGACAGACAGACAAACGGAATTGAGAAAACACATGTTTTTCGGCATCTAGGGTCTCTGAAACGTAAAAATCTGAAAAAAAAAATGAGGAGGGTGATTTTTTACGATTACAATACTTCCCCTTTACGAGGAAAGTAAAAACATGTTTTCTCAATTCCCTCCGTCTGTCTGTCTGATATTTCGAGGCATAGCTAAAAAATTGCTTACCCCATTCACTTCAAATTGTGGTCAAAAATTAAGAATCATATGAGGAAGACTTGGCAATATTTTGGTATAAATCCAATATGATGGTACAAAATGGTGGCCTTGTTAATTGTGAAAAAAAATATTACTCAAATTTTGAACAAAAATCAAATGAAAGAATGAACTTTTATTATTTTGATTCGAATCCAAGATGAAAACTACTATTTAGATTGGTTTTAAATTGTGTCCAAAAATTAAGTGATATAGGTATATAGAAATAAATTGGAAAAATTGTGGTACGAATTCAAGATGACGGAACAAAATAATGGACAAATAAAGTTCCTAAAAAATCAACGTTAAAAAGCCTTCTTATTTAATTACCTTCAAACTTCACACAACAATTACCTAAGATATAAGGACAAACTGGTAAAATTTTGGTTCGAATTTAACATGACAGAACAAAATTGCAATCTAATGGAATTTATAAAAAATCCGTGTGAAAAACTACTTATTGAATTTATTTTTAATTATGTCCAAAAAATCAAATATTGCTTAAAATAAAAGGAGTAAAATATTGGTTGGAGTCTAATATGGTGGAACGATATTTTGGGTATTTTTGAAATTGGCAGAATAAAATTTGAATGTTTTTAGGGAGGTCACAATTAGGGGTGGAATACTTTCTTCAATTTTGTAAAATATCTTTAGCAAAATTAGCTGTCATTCCGGATATATGGAGAATAACGATAATCGTTTGATATAAGTGCTACTCAATTACTTTTTCTGGATCAGTTGGGGCAGCGAAACGCTTGCTTATAATTGTGTTCAGGCTAGATTTATGCATTTTTCAGTATATAGGCCAGGATTTTTTGATACTTTAGCAGGTTTTGAGTATACAGGCTCAAATTTTATAAATGTTGCATGCTTATATAGTAGTATATGTTTAACATAGTTACTGTAATACACATTTCATTATTGTACTGTTCGGATAAGTAGTAAAGCATATAATATTTTATACAGGGGCAGGTGTCCAAGTAATTTCCAAAGGCGTAATTTATTAGAAAAAATTATTTTTGACATCTATAAAAAAATGTTTTTTCCCATAATTTTTGAACTGCTTAAAATTTTTAAATATGGTTTTTATTGATCCATGTAACTTTTAATAACGTAACTTATTTTAGAAAAATATTTTCATAGCTGTCAAAAAAACGTTGAACACGAAATTTTTTTTGAAATGAGATTTTTACAGATTTCTAGAACGTATTTTATGAATAAATATTTTGACATGGGACAATAAGTGGCGAGAGTTCATTCAAATTATAGTAGGCTTATGTTCTATAGAAAATATAAAATATAGCAAAAAAAGGCACACAAACATCACAACCTGGCATATAGCTTGTTAAAAGTGTCCATTATGTCTTTTCTAATGCGTCATTATTGTTCCTTAGTAGGGCTGTTTTGTCTGTGCTACCATCCCAAGAAACATTTTTAACTTTATGAATATCTTAATAGCTACAACCACATTTATAATGCTCTGTTAAAGTATTCAAGCTTTAAACACCACTTTCAACAATTATTCTTAAACCATCTATGCAGCTCAGAGGATCCATATTTTTTAAAGCTTGTCTTAAAGGCTTTAACACTATAAAAAAAGATTTTATAGCAGTTTTTAAGTATATGCTTGTTTTCTATTCCTTTCTAAAGCCATCTAGACGTTTTGAATGCATTGCATATTTCTCGCAAAGAAATGCTAATAGGTGTTATTTTATTCAAAAAAAGAAATTAATAATTAATTTTTAATACTAAATAAGAGACAGCAAAATAATGTTAGCCTTTTGTTAACCATCATATTATGGTACATAATTGCATGTTACATGTGTTAGGAGGTATAAAAAAAAAGTTAATAGATAATAATGATACTTGTTTGATATGAAACGCGTGTGACTTTAACTCGTCCAAGTTTCATTAAAAAAGTTCATATCAAACGTCTATCATTCAAATTTTAATTTACTAATCAGACCAAATAGATTTTGTTTGTATAGATTTGATTTATCCTTACAAACCAGAAATATTTTGATAAATTGAAAATCCACATTATCAGGTTCCCATATTATTCGATTGTTGCAATTTTGGCTTTGTCAACTTTGTCAACTTTATTATTTAAATTATTTTTATCTTCATTCATAATGACACCCAAATGAGAGTGTTCAACTATCGCTAAAACTTGATTTCCTAAACAAAAATTTGGTAACCAAGGTAAGTTTATTGTGAAAAAAGGTTAAGGTAGGCCCATAAAACATGGGCGCCCTCATACTATAAGAATTTAGAGAATTAGAACTAAAGGATCTTATTTTTTCAATTTATAATTTCAAATAAATATATATGCCAATATATACAAATAGTTTCCATAAAAGTGGTACAATAAATTGTTCCTAACATGTATTCGTTATTCTTCAAATGACGTGACGTCTGACATTTTACCATGCCTTCAAATGCCGAATAACAGCATTAAGCATTATTTGCGCTTTATTGGTTTTTTAACGATAATTATATTGGGCTTAAATATAATCTACAATAAAACTGTAGGGTTTCCAAGGCTCATATGACCAAACAGACATTTAATTGTGAACTAATTCAGGTTTTAACCAAGTCAACCTATAATGTTCAAATGTCCCACAATTTTTGAGATTTTGATATATATTAAGATGTGGATCGGTTATTATCATTAGACTGGGATGCTTGCGTCAACAGTGCTTGAACCTCAGATTAAATACAGTATTGCCGTAAAGTATATATAGTTTAAATGAAAACAAAATAAAATGAACAAAAAACTTTGATTTTTGTCCAAATACTTTTTAATGTGATAAACATGGTGGTGATGTAGTCATTACCTAAAAAGAACAAATAAAGTCACGTCCGGTGAAACTCTAGTCACAATTCGAACCTCAAATATTTTGATTTGGCGGAATAGGAGTCCGGGATTTGTCCATCATTAGACTGGGATGCTTGCGTCAACAGTGCTTGAACCTCAGATTAAATTGAAAACAAAATAAAATGAACAAAAAACTTTGATTTTTGTCCAAATACTTTTTAATGTGATAAACATGGTGGTGATCTACCTAAAAAGAACAAATAAAGTCACATAATCAAATATTTTGCCGGGATTTGTCCACTCCGAATCTTCATATTCATAATCGCCAATATGCTAATCAGTTATTGCTACTTCTGTAATTACACAGTTGTTTTAAGTTAAATTAATAATCTCGTCTATGGCTGATGGACCGTTTATTCGGCCTTTCTCAACTTGCCATGGTTTGGAAATTTGACATGCTCACTATTTAAATATTCGTTTTTTTACCCTTTTACCCTTTTTTTACCCCCTTAAATGATTGTATGTATTGATATGGTTTTGAAAGCATTCTAACTAAGGCCATATGACTAATATATATCGGAATGAAGCTTTGTAGCTTGTAGTTACAAACCGTTTAGTTAAAACCTGCGAGGGAATGGAATCCCCCTTGGCATCCCCCAAATTCATCCCCGGACTAATCTGTCTACGATAGTTAAAACATGGAGTTATAGATGCAAATAATTGGCTTAGTATTTTCGCTAAAAAATGTTCAGCTTTCGGGTTCTAGTTAGCGATAATACAAATGATAATCCCACTAAATTAGTGCAATTTGTCATAATTTAACTATTTTTTGCCAAAAAGCTTCCTTTAAAAAACGCAACAAATCTCTTTAGTTTTAAAAAACGTTGCAGATGACTGCATGCTTTACTTAAGCCAGTCGTATCATTCCATTGGTGTAGCTGGTGGGAGGGGGTCTAGGGAGCACTCTGTCCGCTTCTCCTCTTTGAAGTGACGCTCTTTTCCTCATCTGTAAGCGATGCCCTGTTTTCCGTTAACATTTTTTTTATTAATTATTATTTTTACATTACATGCATAATTTAAATATCCAGAGAAACAAAAATTGTGCCTACAGGATTATCTTTGCTAAGTATTCTCCATTTAAAGTATCATCCCTGTTTTAAGAGAATTAGAATGATGCAGTACTGAGAATGTATAATCTAAATATGTACCTACTAGTTCATCAATTACAGACGAACATTTAAAAGAGAAGGTCTAAAATAATAAACTCAGTTAACCATCTTATCCAAAAATAAACACAGCGATGTAGAATGGAGACCAAGCAGTCGAGACCTCGAACAGACAGAGGAGATAACCCTCGGAAAAGTCATACTTGTGGCACGCTTTCATGCCAGATTTAGTTCCATGCGAATTTCATGACTTGTTTCTTTTTCCGAGCCGTATTTCATAGTGTTATTGATGCGTGTTCTGCGTCCAACTTTTATTACTTATTTGATACTTTCGAGAAGCCAATTCAAAGTTTAACTATATCTTATATTAATAAAGGTAAATTAAAAATTATAATGGGTATTACAATTGATTTTAGAGTGCCTAGAAACATTTATTAAAAAAAATATTAGTTATGCTCATAGATATTTTTGTTATATCTGTATAACTTAACTATAGTATTAGAATTCGTTTTTTGTTTAATGTAACTCATTATGTTAAGGTGGTTAATAAATTTATAAATAAATAAAAAAAAAATGTTTCCATTATTTTTTATACTTTTGATTTTCAACCACGCGTGAGTGGCAATTGACAATCTATGGTCATCGCAATATTGTCGAATAATAGTGTAATATTATTATATAAAGTATTTAATATTATTATTTGATAATAGATGGTGCGATATACAGCCAACACATTATATCTCATAAAAATGTGTTTGTTTCTTACCTAATAAAAAATAATTAAAATTTCCATACAGCAATTATGAGCACGATATTATTCCTTCAGTTTTATACAAGCTATACAAGTGAGATATGGTTAATACTTGGTCTTTAGTTATCGCGACCGATTAGTTTTCGAAAAGAAGTATTATAAATACAAATCACTTATAATTGCTTATAAGATATTTAATGGGTTAAAATAAGTATATTTTTCATTTTTATGTTAATGATAATTGTGTTTTATCTCACGGCATGTATAATTGCCGAGTTGTTAATGAATAGAAAATTAGGTTTATTTAAAATTTAAAGAATATTTAGGTTTTTCAGTTCTAATACTATAAATTATGTTTTTTGAGAATATATTTTATGATATTCTTCTGTTATCTTGTGTTCGGAGCTCTCTTGCTCTAATCCTATCAAGAATGATATTATGTCAAGAACGGTTAGAAAATCGTACCGTAAAATACAAATCTACGTTTCGGTGCTTAAGAATGTTAATTTCGACACTTCACCCTGTCATATAGATTAAAATAAAATAAAAATAAAATAAAATACTTTTATTTCCAAAAGACCGAATACATGCACAGTGAATATCTTGAGTATAGGATACGGCAAGTTAATAGTCCTTTACACAAGTTTTAAATAAGAAATACATTAATATATTACCTACTTCTTAAAATATGCATTTAAATTGTAGAAAGCACAGAAAATGTTTTAGCTTTATTTTAAAGCTTTTAAGTACCATTTCATTTTTTTATAGACATTGGTAGGTGATTAAAAATTTTTATAGATGTATAAGGCGGTCCTTTCATTGTTTGATCTAGGCGACACTGAGGCACACAGACTACTTTTTTTGTCGAGTATTGTGGGTATGGACAGATTCTATTTTAGGATATTCGCCTTCCCGAGACCTTACATACACTGAACATTTATAAATGTAAATACAAGTTAATGTCAGAATTTTATAATGTATAAACAATGGCCGACATTATCAGGTTCTTGGTACTTTCGCAATAATTCTAATTAATGTTTTTGATAGACAAATAAATTATTTATACTACTTGCATTTCCCCAGCACAAAATACCGTAAAAAATTCTGAAATAAATTTGACCATAGTACAATGTCAATAAAGTACCATTACTAACAAATGGGCGCAGCTGCCAAAACAAAAACGATAGTGAACTGACTTTTCCACACAATACTTCTATCCGAGTATCCCGTGTAAACATATGATTTAAGTGAACAGCTAGAAATTTTAACCTATCTGTTTTACACAATTACTATTTTCAAACGTTATAAGCATGCTTCTCTCATAATTTTTATTTCTTATTATAAATTCCAACAACTGAGATTTTTCGTAGTTTAAGTTTAAGACATTAGTTTTTGACCAAGATGTCATGGTATTTACAAGGTTTTGTACGTCATTATTGATTTGATTGTTGCTGGAACTTATCAGAAAGTTTGAATCATTTGCATACAAGATCAGTTTTGTGAAATTATTCGCTTTGTGGGAAATATCGTTATTAACAACTGTAAATAGAGTTGGCGCTAGTAGGCTACCCTGTGGAATACCAACCCCGTTAGTCAGTGGAGTAGATTGAAGGTCAGTGAAGTAGGTTGAAGGATAATTACGGCAAACACTATACAACTTAACGGTGTATTGTAGTTAAGCCTTTGCCCTGTGTGGCGAAATTCAAATTTGTTCATAATTTTTATAAACATCTTCATCTATTTACATAGTTTGTTCCTTTGCGTTTTATTCTTTTTCTTAGGCAACTGCAATTCCAAAGCATTGTTTTACTATAAAACTTATATTTTCAGATTTATTCCGACGAACTCGAAATCGCGAATAAAATGTGCTGCTTATTATATAAACTATTATTTGAAAATGAAAAATATTAATAAAATAATATTTTTTCGTGACGGATCAGTTTTTTTTCTCAGTGCATTTTTTGTTTTTAGGCTAAGAAATAAGCTTATGGCATTGTATATAATCAACAAGAAACTCAATATATTTTTAGCACACTCTCTCTGTTAGCATACTGTACACAGTAATCAAAACAGGATTTAGAAGAAGGGCAAAAAGGGTTTTACCCTTCCCCCCCTTGAGCGTACCCAGAAATTATAATGTTATATATAAAATCGTACGACATCAATTGAAAATTGAAAATCTCTAACAATATCAAATATTATTTAATACTTTGGATAACAACATATTGGTTAGAAAGGTTGGGAATGCTGTCTTTTATCCTCAAGATTTTTGTTGGACTGCTGTCTTTGGCACACACTTTATATTATATTTTTGTTTGTACTTGGGTTTGCAGTTTTTGACATATGCATACAAAGAATCTTAAGAAGAGGTGTGACCTTGTATTTCCTGTAGGAACCACTAATGGCGAGTTTCTTAATTTGAATAAAATAAAATAAATTTTTGCTAACCCTATGTGTTGGAGAATAAGAAAACCGTAGTATCTAATCCATCATTACTTAGAATTAACCTCGGAATTAATAGTGACGATTCTTATTAGTTGGGAATCCTAAATGACAAGAAAGAATGACAAATTAAGCTCGCATATACAGAACTGAATACACTTTATCAGCCAAAATTATTTATTTCGTATTGGTGACACGTTCCAAAAATACTTTATTTAAAAATGTTTTTCGTTCTGGTTACACTAAAAATATAAATATTTTGATATTTCTTGTGGGAGTTGAGATTTATGTACAACGTTAAATACTCTTTCAGACACAATAAACATGATACCTATTCTACTTTCTAAACAGAATATATATATATATATATATATATATATATATATATATATATATATATATATGTATATAAATACAGGGTGATTCACGTTGAGTGTCCTATTAAAAGTTCTGGAGAACTATAAAAGGAATTTTTTTCAAATTCGGCATACCGACATAATAGGTAATAATCTATATTTTAAAAATATTTTCGCAAGTGCAGCGTTGCCACATCTCTCCGAAACCAATAGCAACATTGAAATTTCAAATAGAATACCCTATATTTTATTGCAGTTTCTGATTCTACGCACGATTTTAAGTGACTTTTGCTAACATCTTCCTATACTTATCTCCTACCATTTTCTCTAAAAAAAATAATTTATGATTTTTTTTTAGAAAATCACCACGTTAATAAAATTCCATATTTACCTGCGTAAGCGAGATAATTACTAGATTTTTTTTCTGGGTTAGAGAATGCATATATTTAAAATAACTATATGTTAGAATAGCGATATATCATACAGGTTGTCGTATAAAAAGGGCATTTTTATCGAAATTTAGTAATGGTGAAAACTCATTTATTTTAAATACAACACCCTGTATTTGATGGTATCTTCGAATAAACCAATACCTTACCTACAATATTTCCATATATGTTCCTATACTCATCTCCCACCATTTTTTAGATATGAGCCAACTTTGAATATTTTCCTGTTTTCAAAGACTACCATAACAAAACCACCCGCTTAACGAATAACTTAGCTTGGTAGGCCATGGAAGGTTTTGTTTACTTTTTCCTGACATCTTTTTGACATTAACAGATAGTTTTCAATTGATGCTCCGTAAAAATGGAAAACGCAATTGAATATTCCAATATTGATATTTTAAATTTATTTTACATTCATGGAGAGTGTAACAAAGTTATTTCAAGAACCTGCAGAAAATTTAACGAGATGTATCCTCATTTACCTCCTATGCACAGGAAAAAATTTAGAAGGTACTAAATGCAATAATAGTTTTTATTTCCTTAAAAATCAATTTATGTTGCTGAAACAACAGGAAGTTGACAGTATTAACGTGCATAACATAATATTTTGATGATGGTCCTTGGACTCTGATTATACACATTAATACTGACATCCTCTCTTTTGGTACAATTCTTTCGTGCGTGTACACAGCATTTTAGGCTTTCTATTTATTTTGCCTTCATATTTCAGATATGAAGCAAATTTTAAAAATCACGGCAAAATTATAAAACATAGATCATACACAAAACTACAAACTGATAATGAAGGCAATGAAATAAATGTACTTGGATATTTTAACGTTTAACCTCAAGCATCAATTAGAAGTGCTGAAATAGATCTAGGACTTTCATATTCAACAAATCAACGTATTCTAAGCAAACATAACATTCAACCATTTAAATTTATCACCCAGCAGGGCCTTTTACCAGAAAATTTTCAGAGACGTACTGAATTTTGCGAAATAGTTCTAACTAAAATTGAGGAACTATTTTTGAAAAAAATTATCTGGACTGACGAGTCGAAATTTACGAGGGAAGGAATATTTAATAGACGAAATAGTCACTTTTGGGCGGCTGAAAGCCCAAAATTGGTTATAGAACGAAGATTTCAGTTTCAATTCGGGTGTAATGTTTTTTGCTTAGTGATGGACAATAAATTTGCTTATTGTATCTACGATGAAAATTTAACTTCGAATAAATATCTGGATATTTTAAGAACTACAGTTAATGAGTTTTTGAATGAGTTACCACTACAATTATTGATTTCTTGCTGGTACCAATTGGATTGGGCTCCTGCACATTGCAGCAATGAAGTGAGTCAAGAATTATATGGAATGTTCGAAGATAGGTGGTTCAGACGTTTGGGACCATGGGATTGGCCACCTCGGTCTCCGGACCTAACTCCTCTAGATTCTTACCTTTGGGGAACCATCAAAGAGCGAGTGTATGTAGGAAATCCAATACAAAATCTCCAGGATCTGGAAAATCGAGTACGTCGAGCTTTTGACGAATTAAATCCTGAGGAAATACGAAGAGCAACAACAAGAAGCCAATTAACATGTTTGCACGAATGCCTTAATGCGAATGGTGGCCATTTTAAGCAATTTAAGAATTAGTTATCTTTCTTTTGCTAAAAATTAACGATTATGTATTATTTGTTTGTTTAATTATCACTTATAACATCTAACACTTTTAGGTTACAAATTGTATTTAAAAAAATACATTTTGGATTATTCATCGTATTTAAAACTGTCTGTTTATTTCAAATATTTGTCAGTACGAGGTAAATAAAACCTTACATGGCCTAACTAGTTAAGTGATTCGCTAAGCAGGTGCCGAGGCGGGTGCTTTTGTTGTGGATGGTCTTTGAAAACAGGAAAATATTCAAAGTTGGCTCGTATCTAAAAAATGGTGGGAGATGGGTATAGGAACATATATGGAAATATTGTAGGTAAGGTATTGGTTTATTCGAAGATACCATAAAATACAGGGTGTTGTATTTAAAATAAATGAGTTTTCACCATTACTATATTTCGATAAAAATGCCCTTTTTATACGACACCCTGTATGATATATCGCTATTCTAACATATAGTTATTTTAAATATATGCACTCTCTAACCCAGAAAAAAAATCTAGTAATTATCTCGCTTACGCAGGTAAATATGGAATTTTATTAACGTGGTGATTTTCTAAAAAAAATCATAAATTAATTTTTTTAGAGAAAATGGTAGGAGATAAGTATAGGAAGATGTTAACAAAAGTTACTTAAAAATCATGCGTAGAATCAGAAACTGCAATAAAATATAGGATGTTCTATTTGAAATTTCAATGTTGCTATTGGTTTCGGAGAGATGTGGCAACGCTGCAAAAATATTTTTAAAATATAGGTTATTACCTATTATGTCCGTATGCCGAATTTGAAAAAAATCCCTTTTATAGTTCTCCAGAACTTTTAATAGGACACTCAACGTGAATCACCCTGTATATATATATATATAATATATATATATATATATATATATATATATATATATATATATATATATATATATATATATATATATATATATATATATATATATATATATATATATATATATATATATATATATATATATATATATATATATATATATATATATATATATATATATATATATATATATATATATATATATATATATATATATATATATATATATATATATATATATATATATATATATATATATATATATATATATATATATATATATATATATATATATATATATATATATATATATATATATATATATATATATATATATATATATATATATATATATATATATATGTATATTGGAAACCATAAGATACAGCTTGGGTTAAATTATATTTAGTTTCCAAATCAATGCCGTTTACAAACCTAAAATATTCCAAACCGTTCCGAAGAAATCCGACAAAAACCGAAGAGGTGCATTTTTGTTTTTATTTTTTTATATTTTTAAAGTTGGATCAAATTTGAAAACACATCTTATAGTTTTTTCTATACGTTTCGTCTCCTGTCAACCATCATCAACTTTGTTTTTTCATACGGCCGCCATATTGGATTTTTTCATTTTTAAAATATATATATATATATATATATATATATATATATATATATATATATATATATATATATATATATATATATATATATATATATATATATATATATATATATATATATATATATATATATATATATATATATATATATATATATATATATATATATATATATATATATAATATATATATATATATATATATATATATATATATATATATATATATATATATATATATATATATATATATATATATATATATATATATATATATATATATATATATATATATATATATATATATATAGTATATATATGAAATATATATATATATATATATATATATATATATATATATATATATATATATATATATCGGAACGGTTTGGAATATATGTAAACGGCATTGATTTGGAAACTAAATTGAGCAACTTTTCTCTAATTTAACCCAAGCTGTAGCTCTTATGGTTTCCAATCTAACAATGTTATATATATATATATATATGTATATATATATATATATATATATATATATATATATATATATATATATACATATGTATATATATATATATATATATATATATATATATATATATATATATATATATATATATATATATATATATATATATATATATATATATATATATATATATATATATATATATATATATATATATATATATATATATATATATATATATATATATATATATATATATATATATATATATATATATATATATATATATATATATATATATATATATATATATATATATATATATATATATATATATATATATATGTAAAATTATCAGTTTAAGTGGACTTAATAACACAGAAATCGTTATAGTGTTTGTCAACAATGTGCACTACTCTTCAAAATAAACTTAAATACTAATGCGCACAATAGTTCTGTATTTAATGCATGGTCCCATTCAAGCGCTGATCTCCCATTAGGCTGAGTAGGTTGAAGCCTAGGGCCCCCAAGTAAATAGGAACCCGTTTAGCAGTTTATTTGTTTAAATAAAAATTAATAACACTAAATATTTTTTATATCGAAATCATCTACGTCATTTATAAATAGTATAAATAGTATAAATTAGTATCGTTGATTCACGAATAAAACGCAAGTTACGGCCATCACAGATGGATTTTCGTATGGATAGCATAAGGGTATGTCCATAACATTGCACGGCTCCTCACACCGCAGCTAGCTTAGCTTCACTTTGCATAGTCGTGTCTATGTTGATGGCAGTTTGTTTATTAACCTCGTTACCTCTTTAATAAAAAATAAGTTATTATGAGGAATTACATTAGCTTTATAACGACTTAAGAAAAATTCCACAATGATTTTTTTAATATATGAAGACGAGTATATCTACTTTTAATTATAGTATAGAAAATAAAAATGTACAATTACTGCGAGAAAGCATGACGAGTAATTTACAAATGTGGGGCGGATTTTGAAAATTTGTTTTTTTACCTATCCTTTTCTCCTTAAAGAAGTAGATTTATTTATATTTTTTTTGTTTTCATTTAAAATCATATATGACTTAGATATTAGAGATGCTAAAACTAAAACCTAATGAACGCATATTTTGAAATAAATGCAACCTAACAGTACGTAGTAAATACATAATTAAATATATTTTGTTTTTTTTTTTAAGGAGGTGGTTATCTGAACTGGTAATTGTACCTAATCACAGAAAATATACGAAATGGAGCGTTGAAGCGAAGAAGTTGAGTGCAAAGGTTATTCGGGGGTTTAATTTGTTTTATTTTCATATATAGATTTTTAATTTCAAAACTTATATTAAACAAATATTATTTTCCATAGTATAAATATAGTTTATCCAGGCGTAATTATTACCGTTTTGCCTAATGCCTTTGCCATTGTCTGTAATGTGCACTCAAAAAATGTGTTCTTTCTTGACTTCTGTGATATCCTGCTGCCAAATTAAATTTACTCGTTCCCTTGGAGAGACTTCATTTTCCACAAGACGTTGGATGTTATTTAAAAGCTCTAAGTATCAGAGGAAATTTAAATTCTGATATAAAAATTCTGGACCTATAATTACGGACGTACAAATGCCGCACCAAATTTTTACTGAAGTTCTGCCTGATCTTGTAACTTCCACAACTTTTATATTTATTCACACTGCTCCAATAATGAGTATTTTTCAGTTAAGGACTTTAGTTGAGGTTCTGAATATGGAGTCATCAGTCCAAATAATATTACCAAATATATTTCCTAAGAAATATCTTTTCATAAGAATCTGCAAAAATCTAATCTGAATACCCGTTTGCAGCGTTGTTTTTCTGACGTCCAAATCCAAAGATGTGCGCCTGGTTGAATTTTCAAGAGTCTCCTCAAAATAGAACAAAACATTGAGTTGTTCGTCATCAGCCAAAACTTGACAATGTCTCTTTTTCCCTCTCTGGGGGTTGCCTTAATAGAAATTTAGTTATTTTTATTGTTTAATATAAAACACTCTAATATATCAGTGTTTTTTTCTATAGTAAACATTGTTAAAAAAAAAGAACACAAGACGATATAATAAGTGTGAAAAGATTTGTGTAACTATGACAGTAATCAAAAACAAAACATGAGTTCGAGGCCATCTTCGGTGAATACGTCAAAGTAATAATATGTATGTGCCACAATACAAATGTTAGAGTCTAGCGTTTCTTAAACAAACAGAGAAAACAGGGCCTCCTGGAAGACGAGCAAATTTTAAAACAAGATTGGGCTCCATATCATAAATAAAGAAACAGCAAACCATATGAAAACACAATACAGAAAATAGAATGGATTGTGGAGTACTCTTAAAGATCGAATTCGCAAACACTGGCCATGAACAATGCAAATAACTGTAAATCGTTATGTAAATAATATTATTTCGATAACAAATCCCAATTGGAGTTAAAAAATATTTACTAAAGATTATGGTCTATAAGTCCGAATCGGTACCTCGAAGACCCATGTTGTTAAATCGTTGAACTCTTCGTTTATTTCCCTATTTAGAGCTAACATAATATACAGGGGCATTTAAAATGTTGAGAAAAATAACTATACGCAAAATTTTGCAGCGTGGCATTTTTTTTTTAGTTTGAGAGTTGGGTAATAGCCAGTAAATAAAAACTAAATTTGTCATTTTATAATTTCAAAAAATTACCAAAATACCTTAAATATACCGGCCTAAAAATGTACCAAAAATTGATGATAAATGTCAATAAATGCGAAACGTTACAACACAAATCAATCAAGTGATATGTGGTTAAAAGCGTTGTGAAAAGCGATATTTGATATATATATATATATATATATATATATATATATATATATATATATAGAATGATAATGATATAATAAACAGAGTGTCTCGTTTAAAATAAGAAAGTTGTTACCTGCTTACAAAAAATGACGTACTCTGTATATATGAAAATAAAATAAATTAAACATTCGAATTACCCCAGTTAAGTTTTGTATTCAACTTTTCGCTCCATCTCGCATACTTTCTGATGTAAGGTAGTGTCCCAAGATAAACGGGTCACCCTGTACATAATATAATAATTTTATACCACGGTCATATATTTTTTTTATTTTACTTGTTGTTTGCCAGTGTTTTCTAGGTCCGACCGATTAATCGGCTTCGTCTAATTTAGCCGAAGCCCAAGGTTCACACAACCAAATAAAAATTAATATTATTATAATTACATACATACTTGACATCTTATTAAAATAATATCTGATTTGAGAAACTCAGGTATATTTCATTATTTTTTTTAGTCCTTATGTGCGCTTAAAACTGGCTAAAGGCTGGAAAAACATTTTTCCTATTTCGCAATCATAAAGGCTCTAATATTTTCGATACGCAAAGCAGTGTCGTATTGCCCTTCTTTTCGACACTATTTTTTTTCTCTACAAAGTTGGCAATGCTAAGTCATGGCCATCTCGAATTTGAAACTGGTGACATCTCAAAATTGAAAAACATAAAAGGTGCTCATGTATTTTAAAGATAATGTTTTTTTAAAATATAGTGCCCAAAATAGAAAAAAATTGTATAAAATACTCGGTTCATAAGACTCGCTCCTTAGAAAACGAGCCGCAAGACTCGTGCTATAAAGTCAAGATGTCGACGTAATATAAAATTTTCTAATTTTAATTATCAGTTACCCACTTTTCTGTTCTTCTTTAGTTATTTTATTACCGTTACTTATAAGTAGACATATGGTTTATGATTTGTTTTGTTGGTTTTAGGTTCACTAGAAATGCTATTTGTTTTTAAGAGGAAAGTAAAAAAAAACATCCTCCAACATTTTTCAGGTCTTCAAGTTTAGGGTCCCTAGATGCCTAAAAACAGGTTTTCTCAATTTAGTCGGTCTGTCTGTCTGTTCAAGGCATATCTATAAAAACTACTTATCCGATGGGCCTCAAATTTTTCTCAATAATTAATGGTCATATAGGGATGACGGGTAACATTTTGGTAAAAATCCAGTGGCGAAATAAAATGGCGGTCTAATAAAATCTTAAAATAGTTATTACTAAAAAAACAACTAACAAAAATGTACCTCAAATTTTGCACAAAAATCAAGCATGATATTACCATAGGACTAAATTGGTAAAATTTTGATGAGGAGTCAATATGGGAAACAAAATGGCGACTTAATTAAATGTTTAAAATATCAGTAAGACAATACTACAAGTCCAATTAAGTTGAAATTTTGCACAAAAATCAAATGTGAAATAGGTATGAACTAGTAAAATTTTGTCAATCCTGTTTGTTGAAAAGTCGGTAAAATATAATTTTCTAGAATAAAGACCTACTTTTTTTAAGGTAAATAGTAAATGTGAGAATTGATTTTCTTAGAGATTATGTAAATAAATTTACAAAAAATATTAAAATAAAAATAAATTAACAACAAATAACAAAATTTAAAAAAATATGTACTGAAGTATCGAAGTAATGCATAGTATTGTTTAAGAAGGTATGGTAAGTAAATGAATGATAATGAAAATGAAACATACATATATACGTATGTATATATGTATGTTAGATCTGGGCAAAAAAAATGTGAAGATAAAAAATATATATTTGTTTCAATCTGAAGATTTCATATTGCATGCGCAATACAGCTACTCAAAAGAACAGTGACTTTCGGCTGGATAAACACAATATAAAAATGTAGCAAAAAGGATAGGATCTTCGGCCGAAGGTGTGAAGAAAGTTCGGCATCGGCTTCGGCCAAAATAATCACCTTCGGTCAGACTTTAGTTTTCTATTTATTTTTATAATTTATTTAAGATAATAAAATATAATAATGTTCGTGTATTTTTACTCCAAATTGTTTCCCTTACAAACACGCAAATAATTAATTTTCCCTTTTCCTTCGGGCTGTTGTGCGACGTGCGAGGCGAGGGTACCAGGCTAGTGTAACATCGCCGAAGGGAGGCTATGTGCGGCGTGTGATGGGATGGGCCATGCCATGTGCGGTGCGCCATTGTGGATACGATACGCACTAAGAATTCGATATTAGGAAAAAATTATATACTATGGCATTATGCTTACTTTAGACCGGTGATCTTTAGTATCATTGTTTGCAAGATATTTTTATTTGTTGAAATATTATGACCTTGTTATATTAACTGGAAATATCGTCCATACTGAACATTTTCTCTTTATTTGTCTTGTAAATAATGAGGAATGTAATTACGATCAAAATCTTAAAACGCAATGTTATAGGCATTTAAAAATGAACTCATTAGGTACTTCCACCGTAAACAATCAGCCCAAAAATGTATTGTAAATTAATTGTAGGATTTGGCGTAATTTCAACCAAAAGAAACCAAAGTTACTGTTTAACTTTAATAAGCATTCAAACTAACAGTGACCAAAACAGGTAGTCCGGGCTAATTTTATAGCATTGTGGTCAACAACATATTTAGATAACGGTTTTTCTCTAAGGACATGAACATTCGTCAAAGTGGCTAAACTATCAAACCCGACACTATGGTGTTGAACTGCCAAAATACACCAAAAAATAATGGAGAAATACTGTATAGTGAATGTTTTTAATTTAAGAATTACTTGGACATTTTATTTCAAGAAGAAAATCTCTGTTACCGCTTTCAAAATGCTGAAGGTAGTTCAACTATATCAAGCTGCGAAGCTGAGAGGTCTTTTTCTTAAATTGCTACACGAAAAATAAAAGTAGGTCAACAATATCGAATGAAGACTAAATAATATATCTGCACTATTAATCGAAAACGATATGAGACGATCCATCTCGTATTATAAAACGATTCGCCAGTACACCTCGGTAAAATGCAGAAAGGGTATTTTAATAATAATTAATTTTAAGATTAATCAGCGTTCTCTTTTTCCATTGTGGTGTAGTAACTGTCAATGCAAAAATTAAGCACTTTTAAAATCATGAGGGGCGCTCAAAAAGATCAGTTAGCCTAGGGATCCCGAAAACCACGATCCGCCACTAGTCCCATTCAATTAAATTCGAAATGCATTAAGCTAAATCGTTCGTAAGTTTCGATAAGCCTTCATTTTTAGAAACTGTGCTCTTATTTTCCTGCCTTAGGATTTTGTTTTACATACTTGCATTGCACATTTAAGATTTTTAGGTTTGAACCTATAACTTGTAATCATTGCATTTTATTAACTTTTTAAATGTTTTTAATCAGTTCAATACAAATATCATTTCTAATTAATGTTTCAAAAAAACTTATCTAAAAAACGCAAGCTTACCCTAAGCGCCTTAAAATCCGCCATACGTCTCAAAATATCCAAGAATATTTATCGTAAAAAACACCTGCCCGCAAAAACTCGCGTAAACCGGGCCAACATAATCCTTCTGAAACTTATTTTCGTAAAAAAGCGCCTAGATCGTCCAATGACAACCACAAACCTCTAAAAACGACACGCAATACGCGACTGAACCGAAAATCCGCGTTATTTTCGAATGAAGGTGCCTTCCGAGCGGACGCCTGCGCTTTTTCAGGAGTTTTCATAAATTTCCAAGACGTTTTCACTAGCTTTTCTACCTTTTTATAGACAACACACTACGACAGGTCAATTAAAAGTGACGCATTATTATTAGGAGTCGTTTATAGTAGTTAAAATCAAATTGTTCAATTTGATAGTCGACCGCGCCACTTAGGGTTGTTTTTGTTGTAGTTACATGAAATAAATTCTTCCTGTTAATTTAATGACCGAACTTCCAGTAAAAAAGTAAGGGATATCATTAAAAAAAAGCCGCTTCCTGTGTTTCATTGGCCCAAGATGACAAAAATTAACGTGTTTCTTCCGTATTAGGACGAACTACACAAATAACTGATACTTCTCAAGATACGTACGTTTTCCGTTCGAAATTTTCACCGATAAAAGACAGCTTGAACTGCCGAAGAAACTGCTTTGTGGCTTAGAATGGCTCAATACTGCTACTTCCGCTTCTGACCTTAAATATTCTAATTGTATTCGATTGGTGTCCGTTTTGAATACTAATTTTGAGACCGCACTACGAGTGGAAGTCACTGTACAGTGCGGAGTTTTAACGCGGGTGAAAGAAAGCTCAAAAAGCTTTCAGATCAGCTAAGACGCTTTAAACAGGGGCGGTTTACAATAAATTGTATAACATTATAATAAGATTTCGAAAAGAAGTCTTATAATATTGAAGTTGCATTTGTGTCTACTATTAATTGCTTAAGATTAAATTATGTAATAAGGTATTTAGAGTGTAATTGCCTTAATGACCTTGTAGCTCCAGCAAGGGAAGATATAAAAAGGCTACATCAAGAAGTCAGATAGCTACAAAAATCCTACTGCATCAATCTTTCGTTAAAATATGGCTATTTGTACATCTAAAAAAGAACCATCTATTTAAATTTGTTTCTTTCATAGAGTTTTATAGTTTATTTCTTATTGTTTTTCTAGTTCATATTTCAGCAATTAAAAACATTAATTTTTACAAACCATAAAAGGTTTTTGAAGGTAGCTCAAATATATCATAACCTCCTTTTTGATTTTAAGCGATATAGGCCTGTGAATACTTAGTACTTACTTAAATTACTACGAGTGGGACCTCAGCCTTGCAAGCTTTGCAAATATTTTTAGTAGCACTATAGTAGGTTATATTTAAACTTTTAGATTTGTAAACTCAAAATCATATATGATAATCATAAAATAACTAACCCAGTCTAAGAAACTAAAATTCATTTGAGAGTGGGAGTAGTAAAATATCGGTTTAATAATAAACTATATAAAATCAAATTCAAAATATATTACATTAGTCATAGATAGAAACAAGTCATAGATGTATAACATTAAAATCTAAAAAATAATAAAATTGTGCTTCAGCACATGACATATATCAACAAACTACATCATTCATATACTTAACTAATTAATATACAAAGTAGTCAAGTTTGAATTCACACACTTACAAAGCCTTAGTTGGAAAGTCGATCGTAAATGATACTAGTCGAACATATTATCTAAGGTTCCCCAAATAAACAACAAATTCATTTATGGAATAAAATGCATCAGCTGTTAATAGTTTTTTTTAATTCGAGTTTAAATTTATTTGTAGATGCGATAGTTTTTATTGACAACGGTAACAGTTAATGCGACTACCTGCACATATAGGAGATTTTTTTATCATTTCTAAATTGTGTTTTAGAAGCGAGACATTAGACTTATTCCGAGCGTCATAGTTATGGTGAGAGTGGACATTAAAAATATTATACACGACAATCTAAACCTTATTTAAGAAATTTTGGATAGAATGTTTTAAAGAAATATTAATTTACCTCGGATAATGGATATTCTTTCACATAGGTAGCAACTCTGCCTCGGCTTTCCTTCAGCAGCACGGGCACGGCTGCGCTTTTTTAAAATAATGTATTTAATCTTTAATTTTCCATGAGAAACATTATAAGTAAATAGTGATAACAAGTAGAGAGAGCTTTAATTAAAAAAAAAATATCCAAATTGTTTAAGTCAAAACAGTCTGGTAAACCAAACTTTAGATTTTGCAGGATATCTTTCGTCATGCCATTTAATCGTCATTCTAACAAGGAGCAATTTCGAATACAGACAGATAAATATATTTTTTTTAATATTGAAAAAAAAACTATGCATTTCTAAACTAATGTAAGGTGTCCTATGTATCAGTTTAATTCCTTAATATTGGGCTAGAACAACATTTTAAAAACTCGTTGCGTAAAATGAAGGATGCTTTTGAATTTAGTTTTTGGTATAGCCCGAACCGAGACCAATTCCATTTTTTTTTTTTTAGTAAAATTTGAATTCTTTTCACATAGGTGTGAAGATCTTTTTTCCTGATTTTAAAAATATATGTATGTCTATATTTGGGTTTTATATTTTCCGCGATACTTGCTTTGATTCATTTAGTAGTTAATATGTAGGCCATTAAAATAACAAAAAAATTTGATTTTTATAACAAACTATTATAATTTTATCAAAAAAAATTCAGTTTCTCGCCTGTATAAAGTAAACTAAGAAATAACAAATTAAATTAAAATAAGATATATAAATTTATAACAATACATTTCGGGCCATAGATCTAAAACTTGTTACAAGAAAAAACGTCATATTGCTGGCCACAAATAGTAAGATGAAGTCTCTCCTGTATTCTTTACTTCATTAGCACCCTATACAAAATCGGTAACGGGGATGTTTTTAAATTATTATAGTATTTCCTGGACAGGAATGTATAAAATAAATAATATAATAAAACTTAATAAAACCTCGCTTTTACTAAGCAAACTAACAAGCAAAAAGTAAATTTAAGCATACTTTAAAATTGTAATAACCGTAATCAAAAAGTCAAGAACTTATTTACCTTTTAAACGCGAATATTCCGAAAACAAGGTACATAAATATTTTTCAAATTAGGATAAATATATTTCCTTTCTGTAAAAAAGGTGATTGAGCGATCTCAGTTTTTCAAAAATGTACTTATTTTTTTAATTTCCTGTCTTCATAATTGATAAAATCTCATTTATCCGTTCATTAACCGAATGCAAATCAGAATGGTAGTACCCGTTCAGTACGTTTTAAAAATTTCAAAACTCTTTTTTCTTGTAGTGGATAGCAGAGCAAGAGTAAAAAAAGAATATTAAACCATCGCACCTCTAGTGAAAAGAAGACATTGAATTATAAAAATAGAAAACTTAGCAAAAATACTAGGGAATTCGCTTCTGTCCTTATCCGACAGTATACCTAATATATATGTGGTTTACACCATCGGGTGTTTCTATTAAGGTAATACGGTACTTAACCACTATTTAAATATAATTTAAATCGATAGTCAGTTGTCAATTAAGAATGAAAAAATGCTTTTAACATTTTTATAAACGGGTGACTCCAGTGTTGTAAATCACATGATCAAAAACCCATTTTAAAAATTTCATTCTATTAAACTAATTGATAATTCCAGATACACAGTAAAAGCCACCTATAGCGAAACTCATCGTTAAGATAGCGAAAGTTATTGGTTATTGATGTTAAGATGTCAAACATGGTCTTGAAAGGATTTTTCAAAATCTTTACTAAAGTAAAATTTGTGTAGAGTGTCCCACGTAAGACGAGTTATTACCTCATTTAAGTTTTCAAATTATATCATTTTCATCTATAGAGAATACTTATGTTGCTCTGACCAGGTATCAACTTTCTTATTTTAAATGGAACACCCTGTATATTTATAGATATTTTAGTAGATTTTCTAAAGATAAGCCATAAACAATATATAAGAGTATATTTCTCAGATGCTACGTTTCTGATGTATTTGTATTTAACTTCAGTGCTTATCAGGAACTGAGCCAAACCTTTCTTCAGGCTGCCCCTACCTCTCGTCTGGGAACTATGCTAACAGTCGCAATCAAGTAGCTGGTATAATACTTCAGTCTATCTGCAAAACAGGTTTAGTATCAGACGAGAAACCATTCTATGTACACTCACCTGCAAACATCCTGGAACAGGGGCAGATCAAGATCTGGTGGAACATCGATATCACCCACCGATATTGTAACCGACAGACAAGTGGACCATAATCGCCCTGATATTCTGGTCCTAGACAGAAATACAAAAGAAACTGTACCAATTGATGATAATATTAGAAAAGCTGGGACAGAAAAAAAATACCAAGAACTTGCCATTGAGCTCAAAGCTATTTATGACCTATCGATTGATACCCATTGTCATCTCGGCTAATGGTTTGTGGATGAAGTATTAAAGTCTGACGCACGAGTCGTGGTCTAGAGAGACTATGCGGAAAAAATATTCATGGAAAATATTAAAGGTTCCGATGAGTCGAATAAAGAAGCGTGCTTCTCAATAGCACACAAGACGATGCATTTTTATTTATTTTACCACCCGGTCCCTACATACATCGCAGTCCAAGATCCGTGCGTCGAATTTTACCGAGCAACTTTAAGTGTATAGGAGTTGCCAATACAAAGAAAATCATTGCCTGCATCCAAAAATCCATAATCTTCCCAAGTTCCCAACGTGTAATACATATACTAAGAATACTGTCATCCGGCTGAGCCGTTGACGGTTTGAATCCCGGCTCAGATAAGCAGGGATTTTAATTGAAGTTTATATATATGAGTGACATATTAAAAATTAAAAGAACTTAAAATGGGTAATAGTAATCAGAGAATTGATGACGCATGGATAAGGGCCTAGCGGTCCAATGTATTGTCAAAAACTATTGATAAACATAAATTATAAAAAAAAGGTAAAAAATATATAGAAAATATACGCATATAGCTATTTGGTGATAACCCTGTACATAGAGTCACTTTTTATAAGAGGAAAGTTTCGTTATGAGGAAATTTCCGAGTATCTTGGTAAAAAAATAGGCATAGCTGTTCTATAGACATTCCCTCGTATTTAAATTTTTTTAAGTATTTAATTTAAGCATTACCAAATAACTAATATTTCAGGGGTAGCCAGACAGTCGATCGCTGTGTGTACCTAGTATGTGTTTCAAGGTAGATCGTGACAGGTTTTAAGGTTGATCAGAGAAAGGAAGCTTATGGGTGGCGTTTAACCTTTTCTTACTCAGGGCCGTTTCTAGCTTGCTTTTACTAGGGTTCCTATAGTCTAACAATCACCCTAACATCTTATGTTATATAGAAATTTGTTTATAAAAATATGAGGTTTCAAGGACTTAGATTTTTTAAATAATTTTCTTTATAGCATTATACTTTCATTTTTTGCTTTGCATTTTGCCGCTATATCCTTT
This sequence comes from Kuschelorhynchus macadamiae, assembly GCA_030620095.1. Lineage (NCBI taxonomy): Eukaryota > Metazoa > Arthropoda > Insecta > Coleoptera > Curculionidae > Kuschelorhynchus > Kuschelorhynchus macadamiae. The sequence goes on from JAUTXW010005309.1 coordinate 330,093, forward strand.
CTTTCTATGTATTATAGAAGTTTATATTTGTTTTGACATTACTAAGCTCTGAAAAAATATCTAGATGATTATTATGATGTATTCATTCAAAATAAGAAGGTTTGCTACTTATCGGTATTCAGATCTTATTTTTTTGGCTTCTATTACCGACTACCCTTAAGTAACTTATGTAATATATACATGGAAAGCAAAATGTTTCAAATTGTTTTAAGTTTTAAAGTGTCAATGTTTAGAGTCAATTAAAAGCAACATCTACGAATTGTAAGATAGACTTCACAAATAAACAGACATAGAAAGTTAAAAATCATTTTGTTTTTCGCAATTTTTTGAACCAGAAAAACATTACAATCATCACGATACACATGTAGATTTTTTTAACCAGCATTTCCTTATTTTTCCAGCTCGGTGTATTTTCGGTCCGTTTCACTTAACTTATGCCTGAAGGAAATCCACCTGGCAGAGCCAGAAAATGTGCAACCTCGGCAGGTGAGATCGTCGAGCTTTGCAAATAGAGATATTGAAATAATTTATATAACACACCACAACAGCTTGATATACGACTATAAAAGTTTAAAGTTAATAATGAATAAAAATATATAATTACTAGAAAAATTAACTCAGCCAAAACTTTGTAACCTTTAATTTAGTTTTTTAACTAATATTTTAAGCCACCATTTTATTACGCCGTATTGCATTTTTACAAATAGGTTACAGTAGTATGTGCGTGTATATATATATATATATATATATAGGGACGTAGAATTTGAGCTTTACAGCGAATAAGCAGACCGACAGACTGACAGCAATAGGAAAACATGGTTCTCAATATCTGGGGACACTAAAACAAAAAGACCTGCAGGAATTTCCAAAAGTATCTTTTTTCTGACTAAAATACTTGCCCCTACAAGGAATGTAAAAACAGTAAAATCGTATAAAAAACCAGTTTTAATATAGCAAACATGTAAGAAGTGCCTTAGTATTCGCATGTTCTGCTTAGGATGACAAAGGCAGATGTCGAAAATCTTCAGCTCAAGATAAGGACTTTATTACCCAAAATTCAAAAAGAGCAACAACAACGCTACCATGTTACCTGAGAGAAAGAAGATTTGCCGATATAAGTAAACAAATAGAACACAAATTAAACATTACGTCTTTACTTTTTAGGTAGGCTGAGGTTTCTGTACTTATAGAGCAGTCTAGAAGGAGACGACAATATTTCTGCTGCTGAGGAAGCAGCAGCCATATACGTGGACACTATCGCAACAAGCTCACCCAGGAACACGTCGGGAGGACCTTGTCAAACTACTAATTGACCTCGGGGCAAATGTTCCCGAAAACCGAAAACGTCCTGGTGACAATCCAAGGTCAAGTGATATCCACTTGGACTGGGCGATTATTCATTGTTAATCTGTCTGGTCCCCGTTTTAAAATATTTATTTTTAGGGATTTACTTCGTTACCAATCTTAACTTTAAAGCCTTGAAATACATAACCTAAGATATTAAAACATGGATAAAAAATATAAAACCAATAATGTTTTAACAAATTGTTGCATTTTCTCAGGGTAGAAATAAAATTATGTTTTATAAATATTTCTGAAGAAATATATTATTATTCTGTTATATAAGACATTTTTTTCTTCTTTATTTAAATGTAGTAAGATCATATACTAAATAGCCTTATGTTCAGGCTATGGGTATATATATATATTTTTTTTTTCTAAATATAATAGTAGTAGTTTTTTTTAATATAATTTTTCTGAAACTTATTATATAAGCTTTATCACTAATTAAACACGAAATCTTCTCCTTTTCAGCCTTACAAGTTGAGCTGTTTCAGATTCAATGCCAATTATTGCAAATGACATTAGAAGAGGGCTCTTCGTCCTTCGTTCATGCTGCTGCTAAACATTTCGATTAAATTTAATTTCGATAATGAGCATTCTGCGGTTGCTTACGTAAGTAAACAAATAGAACACAAATTAAACATTACGTCTTTACTTTTTAGGTAGGCTGAGGTTTCTGTATTTATAGAGCAGTCTAGAAGGAGACGACAATATTTCTGCTGCTGAGGAAGCAGCAGCCATTCTGCGGTTGCTTACGTGAGACATGAGGTCAAAAATAACAGAATTTCAGAATATTTTAAAATGTGTATTTATTATTATTATTATTCTGAAGAGCGAATAGGCTATCGAATCTGGCTGCCCACCTTGTAGGGCATAATTACATTATTGTTAGGATAATTGTTTATTATTTTTATTATCATAATTTAAAGCTTACCGCCATAGTACACTTTCACTAAAAATACGTACAATTCTACGGTGATATCATAAAACTGTGATATTTCTATTACATTTTTTACTCAATCGTTAACAATCAGGTCAAGATTATGGGCTGCGCATTGCGCAATGACCGACGACGGACACGTAAAAAAATTATGAAGATAAAATCGTATTTTAGGCCTACTTGCAATATGTCAAAAAATTGCTTTTTACGATATAAAATAATATTACATATACTGAAAAATATTATTTAGTTCAAGAAAGCCCTTGAAGGGTGTTATTTTAAAAAATCCAAAGTTAAATTTTTTGATAATTGAAATAGCCGTATATATATATATATATATATATATATATATATATATATATATATATATATATATATATATATATATATATATATATATATATATATATATATATATATATATAATTACTTCGAAAATATTTCTTGGGTCTAGGTTTATGCATTGAAACAATAGCGGTTATATTTCGCTCGACGTTTCGCTTTTGATTAAAAGCATTTTCAAGAGCATTTATTTTAACTAAAAGAAAGAAGAAAGAAAAAGAAAAAAAAACAATATCAGTTCGATACAAACTGGTTTGTTAAAATTGCCGTTTTGTCAATTATAAAAACACTGATAAAGTAAAATTTCTTCAATTAATCCTAAACATTTAGCAGTCGAACACTTTTCTAAAATGACTTTCACAATTTTACACATTAAAAAATGTTAAAAAACTTGTTTACATTATTGACGAAAAAAAAACACAAAAACATTTGTACAATTTGGTTTAAAGCCGTTAATTAAAAATAGGTAACCTACCTTGGAAAACAGAGCTTCATTTTTAAATCTATTATATTTAAGGCATCTATAGTATCAGTATCATAATGTCTAGGTTGGTTTTGGGTGACATTACTTGATCTTAATAATTGTAAAATGATACCTGATATACAAGAAACGGTACAAAGTGATGGCGATAAGACAAGAAATTTTTATTATTTTGTTAGTTTTTTTAAGGATTGGAAGCTAATGTTATTATTTATACCAGGGTTACTATTTTCTACTTATGGTTAGAATATACGGGTGATGTTGATTGAGTACTATAGTTACGTTATTAAATTAAATTATAATAGATTTGACTTAAATTATTTATGTCTTGCTTATCGTTGACAGCGTTTGGTTCTTTCTTTATGTGGAACATCTCTTTTATAGCTAATTTATGATAGTTTGACTCCTGGCATAGAATTTCAGTCTCTACAAATCCAAACTCATGTTTTTCATTTTTTTCGTGCTTGTGCAGAGCAGTCGAAGCATTTTTTGTGTATTTGTGACCATTGAGACGGTTTTCTAAATATTGCGTTGTCATACCAATGTATTTTTTTGGACAGTTTATACACGGCACAGAATAAACAACATTAGATTTCTTTTTCTTGGGTATTTCGCTTTTTAATGAGGTGTATAGGGGTGTTAATAAATTTTGTGCCTTGTGGCTTACGATTATGTTATGTTTAAGCAATATATGTTTAATTTTTTCTGACAGGTCTTTAGTGTATGGTATGGCTACGTGTCTGTAATTTTCAGTAGAAATTGTTTTATTTTTATTTGTATTGTAAAATTTATAGGTACGGTTTTTGAAAATGCGTTTTATAAGACTAAGGGGGAAGTTGTTGTTTTTCAACGTTTCTTCAACTTTTTTTAATGCGTCTGGTCGAAATTTAGGTGATGTTAAAGCGATTGCGTGATCTGTAAGGCCAATTATAACACTATTTTTTTGATTGTTTGGGTGATGCGATTTATAGTTTAGGTATCGGCCTGACCAAGTCTTTTTTGTGTACCATTTTGTATCAATTTTATTGTTGTTACGAACTAGGGTTAAATCTAGAAAATTTATTTCATTATTTTGTTCAATTTCGGATGTAAATTGAAGTTTTGGATGAAAGTTATTGAATGCATTTAAAGTGTTTATGATTTTATTGGCAGGTACGGCTGATAGACAATCATCAACGAAACGCTTGAAAAAAACAACATGAAAATCTAATTTATCTAAAACATGTTCTTCCAAATATTCCATTACTAACTGCGCAATGGTGGAAGATATTGGGGACCCCATGGCGCAACCATCTACTTGTTGATAAAAGTTAATTAACGGCTTTAAACCAAATTGTACAAATGTTTTTGTGTTTTTTTTCGTCAATAATGTAAACAAGTTTTTTAATATTTTTTAATGTGTAAAATTGTGAAAGTCATTTTAGAAAAGTGTTCGACTGCTAAATGTTTAGGATTAATTGAAGAAATTTTACTTTATCAGTGTTTTTATAATTGACAAAACGGCAATTTTAACAAACCAGTTTGTATCGAACTGATATTGTTTTTTTTTCTTTCTCGTTTTAGTTAAAATAAATGCTCTTGAAAATGCTTTTAATCAAAAGCGAAACGTCGAGCGAAATATAACCACTATTGTTTCAATGCATAAACCTAGACCCAAGAAATATTTTCGAAGTAATTATAAATATATATGTATATATATATATATATATATATATATATATATATATATATATATATATATATATATATATATATATATATATATATATATATATATATATATATATATATATATATATATATATATATATATATATATATATTGTAGAATGTTTCTTGAACCTTTTTATATATATTTTTTAAAAAACCAATTTCTTGGGATGAGGTTCATACAAGGAATAAAACAAAATTATTTCATATCCTTGTTTTTCTTCCGTGTTTTTTTTTTTTTATTCAAACGTTTCGGCTATTTTTCAGCCTTTATCAATGATTTTGTGTACTCTAAAAAACTGAATAAAGACATAAAACAAGTGGTAAGAATCATGTACTAACATTATATGAAATATGACATTATTAACCACAAAGAAAAAATATACAATTTTTTTTATTACTTACCTAAGGCAGAAATCATTTCACGTCAAATTTACAAAACTTTGAGTAAAAAAATATAAAACGAAATACATGCTTAGACACAAACAGACAATAACATTATACCCTTCATGTAAGTAAGGACGAAATACATGCTTAGATACAAACAGACAATAACATTATACCCTTCATGTAAGTAAGGACCAAAAAATTAGATGACCTTGACAGAAACATTAATATAGAAAGGGCAAAGAGTTGTGTGAAGGAATTGAAACTTTTAGTTGCTATATATAAAATTTTGCAAAACCCTCGTGGTGTAATGAATAGCGCCTCAGACCAGGGTCAAGAGGTCCAAGGTTCCATTCACGGAGTCCACCCTTTTTTTACAGTACATTGTTGTAAATTTTACTTAGGTTTTGAATATCTGCTTTTGAATTCACAGAATTTAAGTTCTTTTTTATAAAAATCGTTTCTAAAACCTCCCTTTTTTTCTTTATGTTGTTCTGCTTTTAATACGGGAGTTTCTTTGTAATTAAATTTATGATTATTTTGGGTTTCGTGTTTTGTCGAAGCGGTTTGATTTTTCTTATCGTACTTATGGCTGTTTATTCTGTTTTCGAGATATTGACTTGATTGACCAATATATACACCGTTGCAATTTGTACAAGGGATTTCATAAATTGTGTGTGATTTTTTATTTTTCGGGGTTTTGGCCTTAAGTTTCCTATAGTTAGTTTGAAGTAAATTGTTTGCTATATGACTAATTGAAATGTTCTGCTTTTTAAAAAAGGATTGCAGATTCTCAGACAAACCCATAATATAGAGAAGAGTCAAATAATGTTTTTTTGTTTTTGGGTTTTTGTTTTGGTCATTATTTCGTACCGCCATGTTATGTGTTTTGTTATTATAATTTTGAATCCTAGAATTAAAAATTGAATTAATTAATTTTTCTGGGTAGCTGTTGCGTTAGAATATTTTTCGCTTTTTTTAAAGAATTTTTTCGGTAGTTTTGATCGTATAATTGAACAGCTCTGTCAGCTAAACTGATTATTACTGATTTTTTTTGGAACATAGCATGTTGTGAGAAATAATTTAAATATCTACCTGACCAGGTTGGTTTTGTATACCATTCAGTTTGAATTATATTATCTTTATGGTGTAGGGTCATATCAAGAAAGGTTATTTGATTATTTTGTTCAACTTCAATAGTGAATCCTAATTTCTCATGGTAGCTGTGAAAACATGATAAAATATAATTTTCTTGCCCTCTTGGGATGGCTGTCAAACAATCATCGACGTATCTATAGAAAAAAGGAAGTTGAAAATTTAATTTGGTAATAACTGGGTACTCCAAATCTTCAAGAACCAGTTGAGCTATACAACTCGAAATGGCAGATCCCATGGCACAACCGTAAATTTGTCTGTAAAATTTATCATTATAGGAGAAATATGTCGAATTTAGTGTTACTTGTATTGCCTTCTTGAATTCATTTAGTGGAATGTCTGTGGATTTTTTTAGTTCATTCTATTTTTTTTTCAATGATATTAAGTGCCAAGTCGACTGGGATATTAGTCTAAAGAGATACGACATCCAATGAGATTATGGTATAATCGTTTGGCATGTTTATTGATTTTCGCTTTTCTTTGAAATGCCAGGAGTCTTTAACATATGAATCCGTTTTATTAATTATTTTGCTAATTATGTTCTTCAGAAATTTTGAGAGATTACTAAAAGGTGACTGTACGCACGAGACAATAGGTCGCATTGGAATTCCTTTTTTATTAATTTTGGTAGGTGGCAATGCGTTGTGTATAATAAGATTCTTGGCAGTCGTTGGAGATATGTAGCATTTCTTTTCCCATTCTTTAATTAGGTCGTTGTTATGTATTTGTAGGATCATTTTTTATTTGTTTATAGGTAGTAGAGTCCAGAAGAAAACTGTTCATTTTCAAGTCATAATCACAGGCGTTCATTATAACAGTTTTGTTAGATTAATTCGGTTTTGGGATTTTTAATTGAGGATTTTTTTAAGGAAGGATTTTGTTTGATTTACTTTTTTATCAAGATCCTTATAAATACGATTATGTTTTCGGGAAGTTAAAAATTTTTTTTTAAAATTAGTAATCATATTACAGCAAGCTGCCTTGACTTCGTCCTTTTTCTGTAGGTAAACTATGTATAGAAGTTTCTATATTGGCAATAATCTATTTTGTCATTAATGGGCATTGCGAATTTCCGAACCTAGACTGAGAACATCAACCACGTAATTAGGTGGAGAAGTGCCGGAAATATTTTCTAACCATTCTTTTTGTATCTTAATATGGGGAGTGTTATTTTGTTATGCATAGCTGTTAAGAGAGTTAATTTTTTTAAAATTAATATGCTTTATTTTCTTAAACAAACTTTTTGAGAGATTGAGATGCCGAAATGATGATATAACACCAAAAATCCTTAATCTAAAAACAAAACACCTTCAATTTCAGTTCGTAAACCTAAGGCAAAATTTCGAAACTAAGATCCTTCAAAATTTGAAGGTAAGTTGTCTAAACCTATTAATTTTGGACACAATTAAATACATTGATTTACTAGAAAATGAAATAAATAAATTTAAGGACAATTTAATTTCACTGTGTGCCATGGGATCTGCCATTTCGAGTTGTATAGCTCAACTGGTTCTTGAAGATTTGGAGGACCAAGTTATTACCAAATTAAATTTTCAACTTGACAGCCATCCCAAGAGGGCAAGAAAATTATATTTTTTCATGTTTTCACAGCTACCATGAGAAGTTAAGTTTCACTATTGAAGTTGAACAAAATAATCAATTAACCTTTCTTGACATGACCCTCCACCATAAAGATATTATAATTCAAACTAAATGGTATACAAAACCAACCTGGTCAGGTAGATATTTACATTATTTCTCACAACATGCTACGTCCCAAAAAAAATCATTAATAATCGGTTTAGCTGACAGAGCTGTTCAATTATTCGATCAAAACAGCTACCCAGAAAAATTAATTAACTCAATTTTTAATTCTAGGATTCAAAATTATAATAACGAAACACATAACATGGCGCGGCGGTACGAAATAATGACCAAAACAAAAAAACATTATTTGACTCTTCGCTATATTACGGGTTTGTCTGAGAATCTGCAATCCTTTTTTAAAACGCAGAACATTTCAATTAGTCATAAAGTAAACAATTTACTTCAAACTAACTATAGTAAACTTAAAGCCAAAACCTCGAAAAATAAAAAATCACACACAATTTATGAAACCCTTGTGGTGCGTATATATTGGTCAATCAAGTCAATATCTCGAAAACAGAATAAACGGCCACAAGTATGATAAAAAAAATCAAACCGCTTTGACAAACCCAAAATAATCATAAATTTAATTACAAAGAAACTCACGTATTAAAAACGGAACAACATAAAGAAAAAAGGGAAGTTTTAGAAATGATTTTTATAAAAAAGAACTCAAATTCTGTAAATTCAAAACCAGATATTCAAAACCTAAGTAAAATTTACAACAATATACTGTAATAAAAAAAAAAGTGAGGACTCCGGGAATAGAACCATGGACCCCTCGAGCCTAGTCTGAGGCGCTATCCAAAACCACGAGGGTTTTGAAAATTTTACATATAGCAACTAATAAGTTCCAATTCCTTCACCCAACTCTTTGCCCTTCCTAATATTAATGTTTCTGTCAAGGTCATCGAATTTTTTGGTCCTGGACGGAATAATCATTCTACAAAATTAATTTTAACTTACATAAAGGGTATAATGTTATTGTCTGTTTGTGTCTAAGCATGTATTTCCTTTTATATTTTTTTTACTCAAAGCTTTGGAAATTTGACGTGAAATGATTTCTGCCTTAGGTAAGTAATAAAAAAAAATTGTATATTTCTTCTTTGTGCTTAATAATGTCATATTTCATATAATGTTAGTCCATGATTCTTACCACTTGTTTCGTGTTTTTATTCATTTTTTTAGTGTACACAAGATCATTGATAAAAGCTGAAAAATAGCCGAAACGTTTGAATTTATATATATGAAATATATATATATATATATATATATATATATATATATATATATATATATATATATATATAATATATATATATATATATATATATATATATATATATATATATATATATAATGGGAGTTTTTAGCCTTAGTAAAGATTTTTCACCGTCTAAGAAATTGTATGTCGATATATTGCCATTCTGTCGACGTCTAATATATGAGACTTCGAGCTGACTCGACTTTTTTAGAAGATTATCATACTTTTCTTGAAAGTGTATCATTCTTAATGCTTCTTTTTGATTCTGTGGGCCAAAAGTAATCTAATAATTAAATCTTTAAGGTATAATTTTAAAAGGTCTTTGTCTGTCTCGGCTAGTTGTTTTCTGGTTCGATGGTTTTGTTTGAAGGCCAGGAGGCGCCTTTATTTAAAACCAGATAAAATAAACCCTCACAAAAAGTGAAAACTTAGTATAGAAGACAACCATGTCAGAGTACGAGGTAAATCGCTATCGCACGTAATTTGAAAAGTTAGATCACATAAAAGGGTAGTGTCTTACCTCTGAGTTTCTCATACAACCTGATTGTCTCGAAAATTTCCTATCCGTAGGGGGTTTATAGTATTGTTTCTTAGTCCTTCAAGGATAGGAAAATACCATATGTTTTCATTCCGGATGTATATGCATTCACTACTTTCGATCTAAAAAGAAAGATTTTGCTGACGTGTTACTTACTGCTAAGTTTTTTTAAACTCCCACAAATATTCAAAGGTTGTATCGGAATGGACATTTATACCTTCCGAATATTGCTGTTGTTGAACTAATTCACTTGATTTTTTGTAGTTTTAGTTTTAGTTATGATTGACTTCTATAGGGTTGGTTTTTATTTATCTGTTTTTTTTTTCAAATCACATTTTTTGTCTGTTGACAAAACTCCTCGAATTATTCTGGTTTTATAGGGATGTATGTTCATTGTTGATAATCTCCTAACAACTTTCGAATTTTTTTTGTGATTTGTTTTCTGTTTATGTACTTGTAGAAATAGGTTCGAAGTTAATAGTACCTGGTGTTCTTTATTCGGAAGTTCCGTGTATTAATAGCTTAAATTATAGTGGGATTTGTCTGTCCAATTTTCTTTAATGCAGCAGACATTATATCGAGGTATTTTATATGATTAGTGTATTAGTTAGTCGCACGAATACAAGTATACGGGTACTAACAACAACTTGAATTTGTGCTGGCTGATATTGTGAGACCTTGCATTCAAATTTCTGGCGGTATGTTTTTGTTTTCTATAAACGGCATATTCGATATATCCATTATGCAGTTTTGTGACCAGAACATTAACATTTAAAAATGGGAATGTATTGTATTTTTTCTTTTTTAAGTCTAGAGTGTATCATGGGATGAATTGAATTTACAGAAGTAAGAAAATTGAAAAACAGTGTATGAACATGTTTTGTTCGAATTGCAGTAAAATTTGCTTTTGCAAAAAAAAATAATGCAAAATGATAACAAAAAAGATATTTACTGGACTTATCTTACCTGTCAAATTTGACATTTAAAAAAAATGGAAAAACATCCTTTTTTCTTAAAATTTTTAAAAATTACAAACGAAAATTATATTTGTTTTTTGATTTCATACCTATAAACCAATTTTCAACTCCATCGTTCTATATTTTTTCGTATTGTTTTTCAACTTATTGATTTTTCACCTAGCTAACCGAATGGAAGCAAACCACTAAACCAGAATTAAATTATCACTGCACTATTATTTATAGAATCGTTGGATGAAGAATTTAATCAATTGTGTTTATAAGCTACTGCTTATGGCTTTATTTGGTTATTTCAATTAATTTAATAAAATATTCAATCTATTTTTATAAAGGCGATATGGAAATAGAACAAAAGGGGTTTTCTCAGTTCCGTTTTCATTAAAAATTAAATATGTATATTGTGTTCAAATTAGTAGTACTCGGAAAATCCGCGATCACCATGAAAATCCTACATATTTTTCATGAATTTAAAATCAATCTAAATAAAAAGAGCTTCGCTCTATGATTTAGATATATATTTTACAAAAATAGTTTTATTTCAAACTCAAAAATCGAAACGGGATAAGTCGTCCAAATCCGATTCAGATAGTATTACATTTTTTATAAACTGAAGACAAAACATGGGCGATAAGAGTGATGGAAATATATTCGATACGCGAAAGAAAGTTTACCTAAATAAACAATGTCACAAGAACACAAGCATATCAGTTGGAGATACATTTGAAAATATTACTACTGGAAATAATAGAAACACTTTTAGTGTTACAAATGATGGTACCAATACCGAAAACTTTAGTTATAACTTATATGATGAAACTTTATTAAACCCATATATCATTTTTGCCAAAAAACTCTCTTTCTAGATCGCCAAAAGGTTCAGGAAATGTTAAAAATGCGGAAAATGGTGAAGATAAAAATGAAATGAAAATGAGTCCATTAGATGAAAGAGACAGCAAGAGAGCCTGTGAAGTCCACACAAATAGTAATCAACAAAACAATGAAGATGGTACCCAAAAACTAACCACAATTAGGAAAAATTTAACCTTGAACAAATAATAAGTACTTTTGATAATATTGAAAAGGCAACGAACAAAGAGGAAAAAAAAGAAATAGTTTTTACAAATGTGGAACACAACATATTGAGGCAGTAGCCTGTTAAACATGTTTATTTATGTTTATATATATCAACTAGTACAATCAGAAGCGATTTTCGGTGGTGCAATTTTTTTAATTTTCTATAAAGGTATTTGTTTATGCTCTAAATTATACTACATTGCCTCCATTTGAAGTTTTATTTATCTCTTATGTTTTCCGAAATGGTGAGTATCGAATTAGTTTCAACCTGTATAGTTGTAAAGATCATAAGTTTCTTCTGAAGGCCGTATAGAAAGGATAATATGCAAACTAGATGGTTTTATATTTCTCTAAATAGAACTAAACTGCTGGACACATTAAGAGAACCAAACGACATTTTTTGCAAGAGTAGGTACGTCCCGAAAATATTAGATAATATTGGATCAAATGTATTGTTTAATATTTGCCTGTCATTTGTTAGCTGGGTATCTAAAATATTTAAATACCCAAGCAAAAGATATATGGCAGTTGAGTAAAAACCTGGGTAAAACCCATTACAAACATTTTATTGCAATAGGTAGACGGAATTCTGGAGCCTTTTTAAAGTACATTATTTTGTTGTCTAATAATACACCAGAGTTCTTATATATTTAAGTTTAGAATTTAACAACAGGGACATTAATTAGAAATAAATATAAAAATATTTATTTATAATAAAGTCAATAGCTTTGTTTGAACATTTAAAACGAAATACAAGTTCAGCCACAAATAGCATTGCAAATCTTGTTACCAAAAAATTGCATTTTAAATAAAAGCGAAGATTTTATACTAGTTAATATATCGAATTTAATGTCTGGTTCGTTTTGAGACAATTTTGAAATATCTCCAGATATGTCTTGTTCGAATACGCTTTTATAACATTAGTCTACGTAGAACGTAGTTTTTCTATTTATAAAACAGTATTAAGCGTCAGTGGCGGCTCGTGGATTTAAGAAAGAGTGAAGCACAGCGTAGCTAGGCGCACAGCCCCACAGGCGAAAATTTTTCGGGGTGCCACGCCTAAAATGGCTATTTTTTTTAACTTTTTTATAATGTTAATTATCCATAGCTTTGAAGCGTTTTTTAATACTTAGGGGAAATAATATGAATTTATAAGATTTTAAATATATTTTTTTGTTTAAAAAAAAACAGTTAACTTATCTCTCCAAGCTAATTTCGATTCGATCAAGGCAAAACTGCTTCCGCCTCCGATGATCTGAACGCACTAATTTACATTTTACAGTTTTTTAGACTCTAAGAGATTTTGTATCACTCTTCCTGACACGAAGTAATCGCAGAACTTCTTTCACTCCTTTCTCAAATCCGGAGGGTATTTTTTGGTATTTAATGCAGAAGAGATCTGCATCGGGAGATTAAACATGCACTGGAAACATAATATTAACAACTATACGAGAATTGCATACGGCTTCTGAAAAAGGTATTTAATATTTGTGACAAATAAACTGTTTTTTGCAAGTATACATTTAGTTTTCTGAAAAATGAGTATCGTTAATATTCCTAACATTATTCTATTATATACCTGCTATGTAACCTGTTTTATAAGAACTGCACTTTAGTGCTGTTGGTTTAATCTACTGGACAACCCACGACAAAAAGACGCAAATATTCTACTACAAAAAAACGCATAAGTTTGGACAAGAGTCATAAGGTTGCAAGGTAGGGGAAAGGGATTGAATATCGATCACTTAAAATATATGTCAGGCAAAAGCAATACTTTCAAAAAAATAGGTTTATTTCTTGTATAGAACTTAAGCTTTATTCACTTTACAAGATGATAACATAAACAAATTAATTCTATTTTAATAATATAAATGTGTGAAATATAAAAAATTAAACTAGAACATGGCCGATATTACCTACATATGGCTGGCTAATATCAATCATATAGGAGGGTAATATCGATCAAGGTCTAACGCATGCAATACACGAATTCAAATCTTCATGCCGAGACACTTCAGTACAGGCAGCATGCAGTCAAGTGCCACATGACCTACACCGCCACCATATTTCAACTTTCCCAGTTTCTACACATACTGGACATATTTCGTTCTCTTTTTTTTGTAGGCTGCCCATGTTGATCTTTACGCTTGGACATTACATTGTCATAGCAACTGCCGTAAACAAATCTAAGCTACGGAATTTGTTACTGCTGATTATGATTCCTTAACGGGTCGCTCTTTTGAAAAGGTGTTCAGCGCCCTACGTTTTTAAGTCATTATTATTTTTTGAGTATTATGGTGATTAAAAGTGGTATTCATGAAAAGGTAAAATATACTTTTTAGCAACTTTAAAGAAAAACAACAAGTTAAACAAATCAGGAGTTACGCCTCAGCTGTCGAAAAAAATTGCAATGTTATTAACCCAACTGATAAAAGCTTCAATATACGAATTGTGGTTACTGAAGACGAAAATGCAGCGGTTCAAACATTAAAAAACAGTGTGCAGGGAAAAAAGACTGTTATTATGGAGAACCAAGACTCAATATTATTATGGAGAACCAAGACCCAAAACAAAAAAAAACACGTGAAACCGACAACTATCTGTAAAGGATATTAAAAAACCAGAACCAATGTTTATGGTTACTGGAGTAAAAAAAGGTTGCAATGAAGAAGAATTTATTGAGGAACTACTAAAATAGAACCATGTGATTGATATTATGGAAGAGAAAGATCGAAAAGGTATAGGTGCGTAAAATCGAAGACAATATAGAAAGCCCGTAAAATAAAATTGGATATTTAAAGCTCCTCCCAAAGAAGTTAAGTAACAGTTTCTGCAGGAAACAAGACAACTGCCGTGGGGGCAGTACTATTTGTGTCAAGTAAGGAACTATATAATCAATAATAGGTTTAGAAAACTACTTTGAATGTTGACTGTAAGACAAACAACTCCATGCTGATTGTGATGTGTATTTATAGACCTCCAAGTGGGGATCTAGACACACTTTTTTCGATTAATGGAAGAGGTATTAGATTTTTGTGTAGGTTTCAAAAACGTGTTGATAGCAGGAGAGTTTAACTTAAATTGCTTGACACCCAGTTTTCTAGCATTACTAATTTTTTTTAATTTGAAACGTGTTGTTAAAAGGTAAACTAGAATAACTCCCTTTAGAAGTACAACTATTAGTTGATAACAGTGTAAGTCATGTGTCTGAAATAATATTCCCTCATATCTCGGATAATACTGCTTAAAAATAACTATTGTAAAGAACCTCAAAAATCAATAACAAATAGAAATTTTAAAACTTTTAATATGCGCAGAGTAAACCCAGAGCGAGAGAGTATAAAAATACAATTGGATGTAACTACAAAGTAAGTATAATAAATTATTGAAAAGATGCAAAAAGAACAAAATAGGAAATAACCCATCTAACTCCGAGAATAAATCTAAAACCTCCTGGGGTATTGTGAATGAAGTAGCTGAACGATCAAAAAAAGATAAATAGGTGTCACAGGCAACTCAATTTAAGTTGTTAATGATCTATTCTGTTGATGATCTATTCTGTTGATGATCTATTCTGTTGATGAAATATTAGATATTGTCTTAAATTTTAAAAACAGGACAAGCCGTTGTCATGATGAAATATCTGCCACCATGATAAAGTTTTTTATCTCCGGAATCTTGGATCCATTATTATATATAATAAACTCGTCGCTATAACAATGTTTCAAATCATTTTTACAGATAATTTTAAAAAATCACTGATCGTTCCTATTCATAGACAGGGAGGTGAGACAAATATTGAAAACTACAGCTCAATAAGTTTGTTTTCCTCCTTAAAAATTTTTGAATTTGTTATGGACAATCACATCTTGGATTGTATGACCTCAAATAATCTTTTAAGTGGTATTCTGCACGGGTATTTAAGGGATACTGAAAAAGCCTATTTCAATTTACACAGAATATTTTAGTCTCTCTGGAGAATGAAGAAATTCCTTTGCTTTGTTCCTCCACTTATCTAAGGTATAACAGCCTTAAGAACCATTCTAAAATTGGAAGTAAGATCCTTATGTAGAGCCAGATTCAAAGCAAACCAAATTCTAACTGTTCCAGTCATTTACATTCAAGAATGCACTTTGTTTTTTTTTAATCGTAAGCCTTTCAGTCTGGATGAACCTCAAAGGGAGTAACCGACAAGAACATTGAATAAATTATAATCTAGGCATAGAATGAATATATATGAAACGGAGCTTATTATAACGTTATTTTAACAACCTTCCAAACAATATAAAAGAAATTAATGGTATTAGTGTTTTTAAAAAGTATGTACATAAATACCTGTTGTATTAAGCCGTACAATATAGCCGAATACTTTTGTCCTTTAAGATAAATCATTTTTTTGTAGGTAACTCTGTTTCGAATATAGTATGTTTATTATTAGTATTATTATTATTATTAATATTATTGATTTAATAAAGAAACCCTATTTAAAAATATTTTTTATCAAATTGCTGAGTGGTTAAACTTTGTATCAAATTGGTCGCATTTTTTTGAACCCATTTATATTTTCATCAACAAACTGGTGTTTAAATTAAATTCATTAAGAAATTGCATTTAGTCAATTTATCAAAAATATATATTATTCGGTAGTATGAAAAAGTATCAAGTTAAAAAAATGTGAACGATTTGAAGTCAGCCGATAGCGCTGAAATTTGACGGATAGCTATAAAGTCAAAAAAGGAACTACTTTTTCCTTTAGAGTTTTTCAAAACGTTGAGAAAATAAGTCTTTTCTATCATCTCTTGTAAAAAATGTCAAATTTGACACATAGGATAAATCACATGACTAACTTTTTTAGTGTCATTTGGTAATACTTTCCGAATAAAAACTTTTTGCATCTCAAATTTTATTAGTCAATTAAAAAGAATCCCATATATATGTATATATATATATATATATATATATATATATATATATATATATATATATATATATATATATATGTCTATAGGGCGTTCCGTAAGTAAGCACATACAATTTAACAGCATTAATTTATAAATTTGCCACACACTAACAGATGGTCAAAAATCAGATTATGTAAGTATGAAAATGTTATGAATTCAACCATGGGCGCAGATATAGGTAACCCCTATGACTTTTTCGAGAAAAAATTGTACTCCACTGACTTTTCTTCTTAACTAGAAAGCATTGTCGATTAAGATAAACAAAAATACACAAAAATGTGTCTTGATAATATCTAAAAGAATGAACCGTTTCCAAGAAAACTGCGAGATTTAATTTTTATTATTACTCCTCTGATAGACAAACATAAGTGTTTAGGTGTGTCTTAAGTAAGTGTTAAAAAAACCTATTCTTAAATTAACTTTATAAAGAAAAAGTCCTGTAAACATTTGGTCCAAGGTTCTTCGTTTTCAATATATCTATAATCTCGAAAACTCTCCAAGTTATGCTATTTAATTTCATCTATAAAACAATTTTAATTATTTAAAATTTGTGATCGTTTATCTTTATATCAGGGACGTGCGAATGGCCTAGGTATCCAATTTACATATTTTTTTAAAACAGTTGTACGCCACTATTTCTTTTTTAAAGTTGCATTTTGTTTCAAATTCACTACTGATAATGAGAATAAAGAAGCAAGATTTTATAAAACTCTAATAATGACTGCAAATATATCATTTACGGTATTGTTGGGTGTGTATTAAAATATGCTGCAAAAAGTTTTATTTTAATAAAAATAATCACATTTTTCTTTTTTTAAGCAAACGTGGGGCTTACAGATGTATGAGAATGTAAGAATAAATTATAGTGCAGACAAACTGAATTCAGGCACGTAGGTCCAAGAGGTCTGGACCCCCCAAATGAATTTCTGATTTGAACCCCTCCCTGAACCAACGTGCCTGACTGATTTTGAAATTTTCATCTTCTTACACTAGAGCGGTGAAATGTGTTTTTCTTTTTTTACAATCTTTTTAACCACATGAGCTTTTGAAACAGTTCATCGTCAGTGGCTTTTAAAAAATAGTTTCGTTCTGGATTTTTTGAACCCTTAAGGGGTAAAAGGGGGTAAATTGTGTTTTCCTTTTTTCACAATGTCTTTTCAACTCAATGTAGTATCACCACGTTTATAGGTACCACTTTAATTTTAAAAAATAAATATTAAAATTGGCAATTTGAGAGCTGAAAATTGTCTTCTAATATAATATAATATAAAATATAATTACCTTCACGTAAAGCATCAACACAACGTTAATCAATTGCACCAGTCATTTTAAAATGTATAGGTGTTAACTTCCCACGGGAATAAAACCAACTAAAACCACAGCTTTGCTTAAATTTTCACCAAAGTCGAAAGCTTTAATGATATTTTACTGGCACAAGGGCAATGTTAACCGGAAAAAACAAACCAAACTACCTAAAATTTGAGACCAAAAATGTGTATGTAAATAAATCAATTTAATGTTACCAGTAGAAGCGAAACGAGAGTACCACACGATGCTATCTTTGTCACATTTGCGCCTGGCTTACTTTTAGAAGGTCTCGACAATGCCAATGGTTTCAATTCCGTGGTATAGAGTTCTTTGCCTCTACCTAACTACTGAAGTCAACATCAAGAATATTTTGAATTTCATCACTATTAGTTATTTGTAACATGCATTTAATTTAAAATTTGCGTTAAACATCGCATCATTACAATCGTTACATGGTTTAATTTTCATTCATTAATTATGTGTTACTTCCTTATTATGTTGGTTTAATTTATAATTTACGTTAAATTAATTCGAATTATTATTCTATTAATTATTAATAATAATGGTTTTTGAGAAAACTCCTTTCCAACATAGAAACTATTTCAACTAAACTCCAATTTACTTAACGTACCTAGGCTATTCGCCCATTTAATTTATATTGGGTTTAAAATCCAACTTTACGTTGTTTAAACCCCTTTTTATTAAATTTAAGCCCGGACTAATACGTCTATGCACTGTTATTAACGCTGAACTGGCTTGCACATATTGTAATACATATGCATACACAAGTTTTCTGAGTTCTTGGCGGTCGCTTAACATCCCTCAACCCTCCTGCACACATTCGACATACAACGAGCCGTGATGATTAGGCCCGTCTCTGCACAAAAAGGACAAAAAGGGGCTTCAGTATTTATTGAGTTGTCAGACAGAACACTCGCTCTGTTTCGCCCATCGCACAAGTTTTTGTTCCTACTTTTACCAGTGACCGTGAGGGATAGTGATGGTTAATTCCACGGTCTTAACACTAATCAAACGCACGTTTTGATTTGCACCTTTATTTATAATTACTTCAATTCCTAAAGCAAATTTCCACTACAGCGGTCTACAAAATAACTGCTCTTATCAGCCTTTAAATCGCAAGAAGAATTGAGGAACTCGTAAACGTTGAATTTAAATTATTCTGCTTTACATGCACGATATTATGGTAACTGGAATATAGTATTTGGTTAGATAAGTGAGGGCTAATCTTGGTTTCCTAGTATTGGGTTTAGCTACTTCAAGTGATTAAGAGGAGTATTTATGGTATTTTAGGCAACGTAAGTGCAGAAAAGGGTTGTATTCGTAAGTAGGGTTTTACTTTATTAACTGATTTTTGACATTTTATCCAAACTGTGACATCTTTGTTCCCTGCTTAGAGTAAGCTGGAAATTTGCTTTTCAACTGTGTAGTGCTAGAATAAGGTGATCTTTTATTGATATTCAAAGAACTTTGGTTTTAAATGAAATATTTTTACCATCACAGAAATTTATTTATGTACTTTTCTAACTGTAAAATTATTTTAAAGATAATTTTAAGCACACACATGACACAACACATATTAGTAGTATTTTGAATTTAAACTTGAATTCACATATGTATGTTTTAGATTCGGTGCAGCTTTACATATGCTATATATTTGTGAGGAAAAGCATATTTATTTGCATCTTCATTTAGCAAGTTTTAGGATGTAAATCCTGTTTTTTCCTGGAATAACTTTTTTCTTCATCGTTTTTATATATACCTCTTTCTTTTTGTCGCTGGTAAGAGATTTAACCACTTTGTGAACTTAATTTACTGTATTTTGTTCAATCTATACCTACATCTATTTTTAACAAAAATTGATACAGTCTGTCATTTCGTTTCAAGGCACGCAAGCTTATTAAAAGTCAGGCTTATATAACGTTCTATAAAGAAGCGTTATAGCTGTCTATAAAAGACACTGAGGTGGTTGTGATTAAAATATAATGATTCTCAGCGCTGATTGGAACAATGGTCAACTACACAAACACCTAAATTACAGATATCCATTTTTGTTATAGCCTATCAGCTTACAGTATAAGATACCTCCACTGTCAACTAATAAACATCATCGCCTAATGAAGACTGGTAATTCTGCAATAGCAACAGATATTCTGGAAGGTCAACAAGAAAAATAACGCCTGCATTGGAAAAGGTAGTTTTAAATGAAATTGAACTTTACCCTGAAACGAGCAGCAGAAAAATCGCACTTGAATTAAACGTATGTAATAAACTATACTGGAAAATTCTAAGAGAAAGTCTGTTATATCCATACCATATATGGAGCGTTCAGGCTTACCACGAGATTTTCCGTTACGTTTAGAATTTTGTTGATGGATCAAACAAAAACATCCTAGTTTTTTTGAAAAAAAATATTTTTATTGATGAGGCTGGCTTTTCAAGAAACTCCATCATACATTTTCACCACAAAAACATTGGAAATGAAGAGAATTCGCATTAGTTGGGATTCATTCCTAGCATCAATTTTCATTGGATGTTTGGGTGTGAATATTTCATGATTTTCTAATTGGGCCCATTTTTCCGACCAAACTTGTTGGTGATTCTTAACAGCGGTTTCTAGAAGAATGATCTACCTATCTTGTTGGAAGATGTCCCGCACCTGTTAAGAGATATATTATGGCTTATGAATGACGGAGTTCCAGCACACTTCAGCCGTAGTGTTCGCGTTTCCTGAATATTTAAATAGGATCTTAGAAGATAGTACTAAAAATTAAGATCAGGCATCTATCTATTACATTTCTCTTTATGAGGTCATCTCAAAACCTTGGTTTATACTATATCCAATCAAGAAGATCTTAGAAATTAAAAAAAAGATTATATTGGGATGCAACAAAATAAGAAAGAATACACATATTGTGCACATCTAAGAAACAATATGAGAAAGAGAATTGCTGCTTATATTATGACAGATACCGCCCACTTCCGGCAATGTATCTAGATTTATAAGAAATAGTTTTTTGCGGCTATTTTCTTTAATTATTGCATTAATTGATTTAAATTATTTCCTGTGGATATAGAAAAAAATTGCAAATTAAAAAAAAACAATGGTGTACAAGATTTGCGCTTATATTTTAATAGGTACTAAGAGAGTCATCAAAAAATGCTAAATATAAAAGTTTTAGGGTTTTATCTGAACTGTCGTAATTGACTAAAAAGATAAACACAACCAGAAAGTTAAAAGAGTTAATACTCAGGCTGATTCCTGGTTATATCAAATAGAACAAACACCCTGTATATTAATTTCTCGCAAAATTCCCTATTACTCCATTTTTAGTTTTGCAATATTTTGCGACGATGCCTAATTATTTGGAAAAATCTACATTTATGAAAAAATAAACTATGATAAAATGAGGTACAGTTGAGCCGCTGGTTCTTTACCCATACGTCATCATCCATCTTCATGCGAATCAAATCAAAACTTAGAGGAACAAACGAGAATTGGTAAGGATAGATTAGTTATTTTAGGTTAAGTTACAAAAGAAGCGTTTTTGTATTAGTGAATTTAAAGTGATCAGAACCATTTAAAAATTGAAAATTAAATTAGGCATTATCAGTAAATCCTGGGTGGCTGAAATCTTCGTCTCATACGTTAAATCATTCCCCAAGACAATATTTCAAGTTTCATAATTTTCTTTCATTACGGATTCAGGGAATTACTAATCGATAAGAGAAATACGATGTTTATAAAGCACGCCTTTGATATTTCATCGATTGATAACGCACGGGTAAAGATCCAATGGAACTGTATATGGATACTAATATGTATAAAGGAATACAAAACTGTAAATAATTATAAATGTTTTTGTCCATAAAATTTAAACAGCATACGTTAAAGCGCTTTAAAAAATTTGAAAAGAAATTACTAGGTACTTGAAAAATCATGTATATTGAAAAGAAAGAACCTGAACTACATGTTTATAGAAATTTCTTTTTAAATTAACTTAGAAATATGCCGTTATTTTTAAATACGTAGTTAAAAAAACTCCCAAACACTTGTATTTATTCATCAGAGAGTGCATAAAAATAAAATTTCGAAATTTTCTTGAAAACGGTTCATCGTATCAAATACTACTCGGTCGGTGCTTTCTAATTCTAAAAAGATCCAAAGAGACAAACAGATAAATGAAGCGCTCCAAGCGATGCGTTATGAATAACAGTCGACTCGAAAAGACGCGGGAAATATTCGAGCAAATTCAACTCAGGACAAAAAAATCTATCAAAATGTCTGGTTTTAAAAAACGGAAAGTGGACACAGAATGTCGTCAATTCCAAAACAAATGGACTGATGAATACTTTTTTATCATACACAGTGGTAAACCTAAATGTTTGTTGTGCAATGAAACAATTTCTGTTTTAAAAGAATATAATATGAAGCGGCATTATTACTCCAGCAAGCATTTCGTTCAATATAATTTCCTTACGGTCCAGTTAAGAAAGGATAAAATTAAAAACTCATTGCCGAATTAGGGAAACAGCAACAAATGTTCCATTCACAAAGATCAAATCCAGGCAGTGTTGTTAAAGCTAGTTTTATAGTTAGTTCCAAAATAGCGAAAACATCGAAGTAATTTTCTGAGGGAGAGTTTGTTAAAGAGTGCCTAGTAGATTTGCAGTACTTTTGTGCCCAGAAAAGAAAAAAGAGTTTAAGAAAGTGAGCTTATAGCGACGTACTGTTGTTCAACGTATAGATACGATGGCTAGTAATATCAAAAAAAAACATTGACTGATAGATTGACTGGTTTTCAAGCATTTTCGATTGCTTTGGATAAGAGTACAGATTTATCTGACACAGCCCAATTAGCTATTTTTATACGAAGTGTTAATGAAGAATTTGTAGTGACAGAAAAATTACTGGCTTTACGGCTGCTACAAGTGGACCACTACTGAAAAAAATATTTTTGCTGAAGTACAAATTACTTTGAATGAATGAATGTGCAAGAATGTGATTTAATAATTCTGCATTGCATTAGTCACCAAAAAAACTTGTGCTCTAAGTCAAGTCGACTGAAGAACGTTATGGATGTGGTAGTAAGTGCCATCAATTTCATTAGATCTCGCAGTCTCAAACATTGCCAATTTAAGGCATTTTTGGATGAACTCTCTTCAGAACACGATGATGTGAGATACTATTGCGAAGTAAGGTGGCTAAGCAAAGGTAAAATGCTAAAAAGATTTTATGGCCTTAGAAAAAAAATTGCTGATTTTATGGAAAGGAAAGAGAAAACACAAACAAAACACCGCAAATTTGTGATCCAACATGGCTTTGTGACGTGGCATTCCGGTAGACGTCACAAGACACTTAAATGACCTGAACTTGAAGCTTCAAAAACAAGGGTAATTGGTAAATCAGCTGTACACTTATCTTAAAGCTTTTCAAAACAAAATTATCTTTTGGGAAACACAAATGAGAAGTAAAAAACTGTTTTCATTTTTAACATTTTCCAATCACGAAAACATAGAATACGGTCGCTATGCTGAAGAACTGAAACTACTATCAGTGTAATTCACTGATCGGTTTTCCGATTTTAAGAATATGAATAGCACTTTCAATATTTTTGCGAATTCTTGTAAGTGCAATGTGGAAGATGCTCCGCTTCACCTACAAATGGAGTTGATCGAGCTTCAAGAAGACTCATATTTGAAGTCTAAATTTGATGATGTGGAACTAAGCGAATTTTACAGAACATACCTTTCCGAAGAAAAGTATCCACTGCTGAGAGTTTAAAAACTCTAAAACAAAAATAATTTGTTCATTCGGTAGCACGTATAAATGTGAGCAGCTTTTTTCAATCATGAAAATTAATAAAAAATAAACACCATACTCGGCTTACAGATGTTTATTTAGAAAACACTTTGCCCCTACGTACTAGTGATAGCCCAATATTGATGATCTTGTTTCTCAGCTTCAAACTCAAGTCTCTCAGTAACTTTCATTTAATTTTTCTGTCTGTTTTTGTTAATTTGTTTTTTATATGTTTGATCATGCTATTATAATTAATAAATAAAAAGAATGTGTTAATTTTTATCGCTTTTTTATTCACCACTACCTACTTATTTCTTAACTATGGCGCGTGACCTGATTAAGTCCCGAAATTACACCCTCAGCTAGGCAAAGATTGCCCATACCTGGTTTAGATAATACAAAAAATAATATTTTATTTTTAATTTTTTTCAACGGCCCATAAATTTAACTCAGGAATAGGCTATTAAATTTAATGTACTTACGCTTAAATGATGAAACATTTTGTTGCCGAAATTTGAGGATTTGCAGCCTAGGCCTATTTGATTAGAGAGTACTTTCAGTCATAGTTTCGTTTTTGAAAAGTAAAGCAGACTTTGACAGGAACGATTTTTTTATTTTCTGTAAAAGATTACACATTTTATAAGAAAAAATTGTCCGGAAATAAAACTATGGTAATGGTATGGAATCATTTCACTGTATTAATTCTTCTGAAAAAAAAATGATGATAAAAAAATTAAAATGATAACAAATCTCGTATTTTAATTTTATTTAAAAAAAATGTTGCTAGAAAAGTTACAAAATTCAGTAGGGTATTGCATTAGGTCAAAAATGAATAAAAAAAATGGCGAAATTATTAAAGTCCGATCTCTTTAAATTATGTTCTATTTTAAACAATGTTTTCTTATACATTTTTGCTTTATCTTTTATAGAAAATGTACTTTACTCTTTGCTCATTTATCCTACTCTAAAAATTGTCGAGCAACGGTCGCCACAAGTTGTTGTAGATTTCTAGATTTCGATTTTTTTTTTGTTTCTTGTAAAAAACACGTTTTCATACCGTGTTAATTTCCTGGCAGGGTCCATTTTCCAAATTTATATAAAACAGTTTTCTAGTAAATTTTTTAACAAAGGCGTACTCTTTATTGATTATGATAAATTGGTATTATCTGCACCATTGTTTTTTGGCTAGAAAATATTCTGTTGGTATAACTCTTTTTTATTAAACACTCGAACTCTCTCTTTTATAACACATCGGATAGATATAAAAGCTCCAAAGTCGCAACTGTTTCATATTTGCGATTTCTTGCCGGTTGACACTGAATTTGGATTTATTCTTAGATTCCCTGCCAGAAATACGAATCGGAATCATTCATGAACCTCACTCAGACTGTTTGGCTTTCAGCCTGGTTGTAATTTCTAATTAGAAGATAGATACATCTGCTATTTTCTAGAAATAGTCTAGATAAATTGGAAGCATGCCCATGAAATGAAATTGCTAATTACTGACATACATATTATTGCCGGTTCACCTTTAAACAAATAATTCTTTTATAACAACACTAACTTTTTTATCACTACTCTATATCTCAATTACTATTTTTTACAGTTTTCCAGCCTTAAATATACCCTTAAAATTCGCCATAGATTTCTCAAAAAGGCTTAGTTCTTAATGGATCAAAACCAAAAGTATTTATTTCTGGATGAGCATTTAGGCTGGGAAATCTATGTTGAATTCGGTGTTAGTAGGCACCCACTGAAAGTTCCAAAATAGCACATACAGTATTATGCGTGGTTTCAGTCAGTACTCAGTAATAGATTTAGGGGTAACTAATATTCTGGGCTAGTGGTGGTGGTTCAGAAACTAACAAATTTTTGTATGCTTATAAAAGAAGCGTTCTTGTATTAGTGAATTTAAAATATTATAAATCGTGTAGAGCTCGTTTTAAGCATTTAAATATTTTAACATTTTACAGAGAACATATACCAGTCACTTGAGATCGTTTCCCAATCCACCATGTTACCATTTGATATTTGTTTCAAATAGTGTATAGTTTCATGTACTTTAATTTGTCTGATAAAACTATTAAATCTGACATCCGGTTATGCGAGAGTAAATTGAGAAGTTTAAGCGAAACACTCTGTAAATTTTTTGCTTTCCGCAACTTATACCTAATTATACATTAACTAAAGAGGTTTAAGGAAAATATATATGTAGCTCAAAATGTAGTATTATCTGTCTAGTTTTCGATACAGAACATGCTTCTATAGATAATGAAACACCCGCAACAAATGATGAAAAATTTAAAAAATATGACATAATGTCAAAACTCAACCGTTTCCATGAAAACAAGAATTGAAATTTTTGATATTTATTCAGGTTTCAAAAGTATCAAGTCACCAAAGCAGGAAAAAAATACGGTTTAACTTATTTTACGATTAGACATAATAGAACGCTGCAGTGTACTTTTAATATTTCGTGCTTTCAAGTTTACAAAATTGTCTTTTATTTTTCAGAGAATCTGTGAAATAAATTAAAAGTAGGTACCACTTCCCTATCTTACTTTTTTATTGACTACAAGTCCTATGCAAGTAGCATCGGTATACTATCTGTAGAAATTTTATGTGTTATAAGCGCACCATTCTGTATTTTTCCTAGTTCATGTTTGAGGAAAAAGTTTTACGTCTTTTTGTTAACATGGAAGAAGTCGTAAAAACCATTTTTTTATAAACAGTTAAACTCTTAATTAATGTGTTGAAAGAACTTTAAAGCAAAATGGAATTTGATTAAAAATGTCTACTGGAAAGAAACCGTAAAAGAAAATAATTCTAGAACAAAAAAAAATACTAAATACTGTGTTAAGAGAACTGTTTCTCTTGATCTTTAATTTTTATATGGAACTGTTTGTCAGAATTTGAAACACGAAACATTTACAACACATAGAGGATGCTCCATTTAAATTCAAAATTAACTGTCATATCAATTGTCAACCATAGTTTGTTTTATTTTTTCTAGTTTCTCGTTTTACTATTTCTTAAATTGTTTTAGGCATATTTGTGGAAGTGAGGATCTATTCATCTAATGCCATTGGTTTTTCCTTATTAATTAATTATTTAAGAATGATACAATACTTATCATAAAATGATTTAAGAACAATATTTGGATTTATTTTACGAAATTTGAATTTGTGTTTACATGACATCTTTAATCCGGTCGTGATCCAAGTTCTGATAATATGTTGTCTATTGTGCTTTTATTTTTTAGTGTTATGCGCGTTAGTTCGGTTAAACTCAGTTCAAGTGAGTAGGTATTCAGTATTGCTATAAATTCAGATAAATCTTTCGAACTCACCGATGCATCAACTTTGTAGTCCCCATATATGATTAAACGCTTATTAAAACCTATTAAATAATCAAGCAACAATTCTAATTGTTTCCAAAAATTAATTTACTGGAACCGAGAGGCTCCTATATATACATACACAAATCTGACAAATTGTATTCTAGTGCACAATATTCTAAGACAATTTCCTCGCAAAACTGAGACAAGTCTATTAATCTAAATTACTTATTACTACTATCAAGCTATGTTTCTTTGATTTAGTTATTCAGATTTTGGAAGGAATTTTTTTCTATTAAAACGTATGCTTACTCCTAGAAACTTTATTTCAAGCTAACCTGTATCAAATTTCAACCCCAAAGATTAAAAGCCAAATTCAATATTCCTCTTTTAGCTAAAAGATCTTTTCTAACATTTAATGATTGCAAACACCGAGTCTGGTTCCCGTTCGCCAGACGAGGGTTACCGCAGGAAATAATATAGTTTTGGCGAGCATTGATGTCTCCGGACCGATTCGTAGCTATAATGGATCTTTGGTGTAGGTCACTGTTGTTAATGGCTATTTAGAGTATAAGTATTGTCCTGTCAAAAACATCATAATGCTATGAAAATAAAATAAATAGCTAATCCTTAAATTATACCTCGGTTTTAACTGTGTAGAAATATACAATTATACATTCAAGTTCTAAATCTTAGTATGAAAAAAAATTAAATTTCCTTTGAAACAAGTTAATGACTATAATATACAGGGTGGTCCATTTCAAGGGTTACAAGGCAATATTTATTGATGATTCGGCATATTCAAACAAAATGAAATTTGGAGTGTTGCTTGGTGACCCTGGGGACACTATTTGACATTATAGGCTACTTTGTAACCCCGGGGTGGGAACTAACTTTTAAATTTTAGATGGAAAAGTACGTTTTTCTTTTCAGATTCGTAATCTCCATACAAAAACTATGTTATAATCACAACATAATTTAATATCTATGTAAATGTCAATTTTATTAAATTCAGCTAATCAGAAATATCAGATACTTAAGCTTTCAATTGATACCAGACAAATTTCATATGTAAAATAAAAAAGGCATTTGTTTTTTTTTTCACTTAACGGTCACTAATAAAAGTAAATAACCGGTCATTTTAAGTTATTTGTATATGACCGGTCATTTATGAAACAAACACGGTCATTTAAGGTCACTTATACGGTCACTCTTGGAAAGTGTGATTGTATATATCCATAGTGGGTACTCATAAGCACACTATGAGTTACAGAGTTTCGAATCATAAAGGTGTTTTTACATATTCTTTTTGTAAATTGAGTAGTGTGTTCCTCACATGTTAATTCCGTGACTAGATATATTTTCCAAAAAAGGTCATATATTTAGTATTTTTATTTAACGGTTTTAGAGATAAATTTAATGTTTCAGTTTTTGGTTCATTTGTGCTCAGTTTATATGAGACAAACTACTTTTATACGCTGTTGAACGCATCCCAGACATTAAAATCGAATTTCTTCCAATGGCGGCTCACCAGGGGACGCGGGTGAAACGCCGTTTTAGCTACATTTTCTAATCAATTTGCTTAAAAATAAAAATATTTTTAAAATATTAAGCATTTTATAATCTACATTTTTATTATAAAAATGTAGTATGTTTTATATAAATTCACATTAGTTACTTAATTATACCATTATTTTCTATCAAAACTAGCGCTTTATATACTCAAAAAATAATAATGACTTAAAAACGTAGCGCGCTGAACACCTTTTCATAAGAGCGACCCGTTGAGGAATCACAATCAGCAGTAACAAATTTCGCATCAGACTCCCCCCGCACGCCGGCTTTGGCGCTTAGATTTGTTTACGGCAGTTGCTATGGCAACGGAATAGTGAATATACACTATAGAGATGGGAGCGGCATAAAACTGCTACTGCAGGCTGCAGGCGCTTGTTCGCTTGTTATAGAATTAATGTAAATCAGTGCGTTCGAATCATCGAAGGCGGAAGCAGTTTTGCATCGATCGAATTGAATCGAAATTATCTTAAATATATAGGTACATAATTGTTTTTTACGAACAAAAAAAATATATTTAAAATCTTATAAATTCATATTATTTCCGCTAAGCATTACAAAAATCCAAAGCTATAGATAATTAACGTCATAAAAAGGATAAAAATAGCCACTTGAGGCGTGGCACCCCGAAAAATTTTTGCCTGCGACGCTGCTATTTTTGCCTAACTGCGCTGAGCTTCACCCGTTCTTAAATCCACCAGCCGCCACTGATTTCTTCTAAAAGTCAACTTATTGATGCGTCGTCTGCGAATAGTATGATCTTAGTTGTGCAGGAATGTCATCTATGTATACTAGAGGTCCTAAAATTGAGCCGTGAGGCTAGGGTACTCCAACCTGAAACTTATGCTTTGTAGAAAGTTCGATATTAAATGACATATACTCTACAAGATCTGCTAAGTATGATTTTATAAGATTTAAATGGTAACTTCAAAGCATGACAACTTCTTTGGCTCATCTTATTTCGTAAATATGTTTTATTAACTTTAAAAAATGTATAAACCTTGACGACCTTTTGGCATTTATAGTATTAACTGGGTATTGTTTAAAAAACTAAGAAAGCTATAATGATTTTCAAAAACTTCTTATGGCACAATAGTTGTGTATAGCTATAAAGTCGATCATATGCATTATACTATTTATATCTTTAAGATAGCTTCGAAAACCATGACGGAATTCAATAGGTTGTATAGAAACGTGTGGTATTTGGTTGGGATCATTTTTTGAGGGCCGTTTGGGTCGCATATCCTGGTTCTACGGAACCCCACTGGGTACACCACTACTTCAGTTCTGAGCAATACTTTTGTGTACATTTCCAGTTTGGTTCTGCCTCAGAACCATTCGATTCAGTAATTTTATTTTCTCCAATTATTATTTACTTAAGCTGCCCAGGATCTTGGCATCCATTTTTATACAGCTTATACTTTAAAATTCCTTATAAAAAATAATCCAAAAGGATAAGATAAAGGTTCCTGGTAGGATTGCCAAGTGTCCCGCGTTTAGTGGGATATCCGGTTTTAGTGCCTATTTGTTCCGTGTCCCGCCAGGTACTTGAGCGGGACACAATAAGTCCCGCTTTTTAATATGAATAATAAATATATTTAATTGCAATAAATTTAGAGTATATTTCAAAAGAGTATCTATTATTGTGCAAAAAGGAACTAGAAGCAATTAAAAATTGTCGAAAGTTTAATCGGTTTTCCGTTTTTAAAGTACGCGTAGAATGTAAATATCTTTAGAAAATCTGAAGCAATTTACTTGCATACTTCACTGCAACAGTAACTTCCAGATACCGTGATAAACGTTAAGATATAAGTTATGTATCTTCAAATTCAAAAAACTTTTGTATAATATAACGTATTGGTATAAAAAAAATTGTTTAACCTATT
This sequence comes from Kuschelorhynchus macadamiae, assembly GCA_030620095.1. Taxonomy (NCBI): domain Eukaryota; kingdom Metazoa; phylum Arthropoda; class Insecta; order Coleoptera; family Curculionidae; genus Kuschelorhynchus; species Kuschelorhynchus macadamiae. Next base: position 360,837 of record JAUTXW010005309.1, read on the forward strand.
CCACAAATTGGACAGCCTCTCGATTACAAAACCGGTTATATTGCGCCCCTAAGCAAGGTGCACAATGTGAGGCTACCCTAAAGAAAAACCTTTATGAACAATATTAATAACTAGTAGATATAATTAATCAATTCGTACAAATATATGTATATGATAGTGCAAGCGTGCAAGCAAAAATTAAAATATTGGTAAATTATTTCTTCTTTAAAAATATGTGTTTATGGAGTGAGACAAACGAGAGGTTGAGAAGAAGGCGAAAGGCGGTCGACGTAGCGCGGTGGGGTGTGGGAGATAGAGTTAATAAGTCTTGTTGGATGGGACAATCGGCCAGATTACTACGAAGAATGATAAATCACAACAGCAACAACAATGTATACGGTACATTGAGTATATACATAGTTAATATAGAACTTAATTACTATCGGATATTGGATAACTAATCTATAATAAGTGTTGTTCATACAATAAGTTAGTTTTAACATGTTTTGAAAAGTCCTTAAGGCAAGGATTTTTTGCATCTTCCGGTAACTTATTCCACATTTGAGTAGCGACAAATGTAAAAGAGCACCGAAAGGCAGAAGTTCTATGCTGCAGCACTACAAACTGCTGATTGTGTCTAGCGTGTGTATAAAAGTTGAAAAATTTGCTGACAAATAACTGGGCATGCCTGTCTTCATTACGCGATAAATAAAAGAATACATATGATACTTCCTGCGATTGTTCATGTTTAATATCTTCTCATTAGTTAAGTAAGGGGTAATATGGTGTCTATAAGGAATATTGTAGGAAAATCTCATACAGGAGTTTTGAACTTTCTGTATCATTTGTTTAGTACGAGATGATAAGGAATCCCCGTAAACAACATCTCGTAGTCAAACAATGATCGTACCAGAGTTTCACACAAAAAATATTTTTGTTGGGAAGGAAGTACTTTTTTAAATCTATATAATTTCTTAAGACAGAGATATGCTGCCTTTATTTTGATTTTTACATGTAAATCGAATGAAATTGCACTGTCAAAAGTTACGCTTAAATTTTTTGCATGATCGACAATTGGAATTATGCTGTTATTTAAATGTATATTTAAATTATTTTCAATATTTTTTCTGATACTGTTGTTACCGTTAAAAATAAGAATTTGTGATTTTGAAGCATTTAGTTTTAAGTTGTGATCCTTTGCATAGTTGTCAATGTTTTTTAGGTAGGAAATTAGGAGTTCATGCACTATGTCGATGTTATTGTTGTTAATTAGTATACATAAATAAAATATATTTGAGAATCGTCCGCATATTGTTAAAGTCTCGCGTGTTTCACGGCTCTGTCCACGTCTGCCACATATATTGAGAATAACAATGGAGACAAGACGGAACTTTGAGGCCAGTGGCGCAACTATGGGGGGGGCTAGGGGGAGCTTAGCCCCCCCCCCAATCTCGAATTAGCCCCCCCGCCAGACGATTGGTGAGGGTTAATCAAACCTTGTGATGTGGCGTGATTCTGTGAGCAAAGCCGAGCAAACGGAATTTGGTCGCGGTGCACCAATGAGTAATGGTTTTAAGTTGGTTTTTTGAGATATTTTTGATTCTGCTGTTGCAATAGTTAATAGTTACAATACAGGTAAGATAAAAACTTGAAAAGATAATCTTTTGCTGTTTCCAACGCCTTCTATATATTTTTTAGTTTAGTTTTTAGTTCGTAAAAATGGGTAAAAAGGTATTCTTCCGTAGCGTAGTTTATTTTTCTCTTGCATCTTTTTTTTCAACAGTCAAATCAGGAAAATTATGAAGAATCATACCTATAACAAAATATTTCTAGCGGGCGCGTTTATTTTGAATGTTTCTATGTAACTTTAAGTGTCGTAATTTATTCAAAAAAAAAAAAAAAAAAAAAAATATATAAAATATATATATATATATATATATATATATATTGACAGCTGTTATAGAGATTAATCACCTCATATATAGCCCTACGGTGATGGTCTAAAAAATAATAAGAAACATAAAACTTAAACAATATCGAGAGTTTATAGTTAAATCATAGCCGTACGAAAAAATGCGGCCTAATAAAATGTAAAAAAAATGTTTTTAGACACGTAAAATTTTATATTTTGAGAACGCCAAGTCGATTATAGTCGAACTGAAAATAGATATAGTTGGGGTAAATGTAACATTAAGAAATTGCTGAAGTGATTGCCGTAGATTTTTTTTTTTTTTTATTATAAATATTTAAAATAAAAAAGAGGTAATATTTCGAGAAACGGTGAAATACGGCAAATTTATTTAATTTTTTGTATACATTGTAATGTTAAAGATAAAGTTAACATGAACATTTTCATGTCATTATTAACAGGGTTAATGCGATAAAAAACTTACATAGTGTGATTAGTCACGTATTTGTATTATAAAATTTTGGTAGGCAGAATAAATCGAACGTTTATACGAATCGGGTCGTTTACTTTCTATCTACAAAAATATGCTGTAATAGTTCAGAAGTGGAGATGAAAACCTACTAAAGAGTTATTAATTAGTGCTATTGTTATACAGAGTGTCTCTAAAGTGTATTATTTGTGTGTTATTTTTATTCGCAAGTAAAATGAGTGACTCAGATAGTTTAAGTGATTGTGAAACCGAACAACAAGTGGGACGTTATGTAACTGCTCCAACAAAAAGGCGGAAAACTGAGGAAACTGTGAGCCTTTCCGAGGTTGACAAACTTGTGGCAGAAAAAGTGAGTAACATTTTGAGCCAACATGGTAAATTTACACAAAGCACCAGTTTAAAATATACAGGAAAAGCTGATTTAATACCTGAATTCGACCCGGAAAAATCCGAAATTACCGCAATAAACTGGTTGCATAAAATCGAACAAATTGGGGTTATTAACAACTGGATCGATGAACAAAAATCATTTTGTATGCAATCGCGACTTACCGGGTTGGCAAAAGTTTGGTATAATGGATTGACAGAATATAATTTAACTTGGAATGAATGGAAATTGGCCATTTCACGTGCTTTTCCTTCACATACGGATTATGTAGATTTACTAAAGCAAATGTTAGCCCGAAGCAAGAAAAAAGAAGAAAGTATGATGCACTATTTTTACTATAAAAATATGTTGGTAAAAAAATGTGGTTTATCCGGAGTAAACGCCGTTTCTTGCATAATTGATGGCCTACCCATGCAGTTACAAGCTAATGCCAAAGCAGGGAACTATCATTCACCAGACGACCTTTTTTATGGATTCCTTAGTAAAGTTGAGAGTTTCAGCGAGCCATTAGATAAAAAAATTGGCCTAGCAAGTTTTGACAGTCAGCCAAGTACATCAGGACAACTTAGATGTAGGTTATGCAAGAAAATGGGACATAAAGCAAGACAATGTTTACTGAAAAGATCTAACCAGGATTTAAGTACGAGGAGTAGTGACCCAGGAGTTCGATGTTTTCGGTGTGGAAAGAAGGGACATACGGAGCAGCTCTGTTGGTCAAGAACGAAGGCGATATGTTCAAAATGCGGCAAGATAGGACACAAGGACCAGGACTGTTGGACCAGGGCGAGTTCGTCGACGACCTGCACGTTCTGCGGGAAAGCGGGACACCTGGCCGAAAACTGTTGGACAAATGGAAAAGGAAAACCCAAGGATGTCAGGATGTTACAAAGGCAAGTTTCCAATTCTTTTTATAATATAGATGTTAAAATTAATGAGCAGCAGTTCAATGGGTACATAGGCACGGGTAGTCAATTGAATGTTGCACATATTTCAGTGGCAAAAAAATTAAATTTAAAATTAATTTCAACTGATATATTAGTAAGAGGGTTTGGTGGTTGTATGGTAGTACCAGAAGGGATTAGTCAAGTAAAAACAGGAATTGGAGAAGTTTCCATTATTACGATTTTAGTTTTTGTAAACACCGAAATGATTTCGTTTGACGTTATTATTGGACAACCAATTATAAATAGCAATAAAGTTGCCTTAAACATAACAGGTAATCAAGTTCAGTTAAAACCAGTAAAAGAAACTTCTTCAGAATTTTCTTGTTTTTCCAATAATACTTTAGAAAAGATACCCATTAAAGTTTATGAACATGTAAACATACCAGCTTGTAATTCCAAGCGAATACTAGTTAAGTTAGATAATATTGAAAATATTCTATTTATACCTGGACAACTTTTTACTTGTAGTCAGAATTGTTCAATTCAAGGTTGTATTGTCAGTGGGCCTATTCAAACTTTAAATATTATAAATTGGGGTAATAAACCTATTTGTTTGGAAAAGGACAAAATTTTAACTAAGGGCTTAAAGATAAAATGTCCGGACAACATTCCAGTCATAGATGAAAGCAATGAGCTAATATCTTTGTCATTACAGGTCGATAAAGTAAAATGTGGAAACTTAGTACAAAGTGATAAAATTAAAGTGTACGACCTCTTATACAAGTTTAGTGAATGTTTTGCAAGCAATACTTCCGAGTTGGGCAATAACGGCACGGTAGAGTTTAAATTAGATTTACTATCTGATAGGCCAGTTGTTCATAGGCCATATCGTTTGTCTGAGTTTGAGAGAGGTATCGTACGAGATAAAGTTGATAACCTTCTGGCAGGGGGCATTGTGAGGGAATCAACATCTGACTATTCAAGTCCGGTTGTACTTGTAAAGAAAAAAAATGGAGATTATCGCCTTTGTGTGGACTACAGAAAATTAAAGTCTATTACGGTAAAAAAAAATAACTATCCCATACCACACATAGAGGACCTTATATCTAGATTACAAAATAAGACATATTTTAGTAGCCTGGATATGGCCCAAGGTTAATATCAAATTCCGGTAGCATCTGATTCCATAGATAAAACCGCCTTTGTCACACCGGACGGTCAGTATGAGTTCCTTAGAATGCCCTTTGGGCTTGCTAATGCCCCAGCAACCTTTCAAAGAATGGTTAATAATGTTCTGGGATATTTAAGATATGACAAGGTCGCTGTTTATCTCGACGATATTCTAATTCCATCAAACACTGTAGACGAAGGTTTACAAGTTTTAGAACAGGTTTTCGAATTATTTGCCAAAGCCAATTTAAAATTAAATATTGACAAATGCTCATTCTTTCAGACTAAAATTAATTTTCTTGGATATGAAATTTCACAGCTAGGAATCAGACCTGGCGAACAGAAAGTTAGGGCAGTTGAAGATTTCAAACATCCAACAAATATACATGAATTAAGACAATTTTTGGGACTTAGTTCCTATTTTCGAAAATTTATAAAAGATCATGCTAAAATTGTGGCTCCACTTACAATGCTTTTACGTAAAGACACAGTATGGTCTTGGGGAAATGAGCAAAAAGAGGCTGTCAATACAATAAAAAACATACTGATAAAAAAACCGATTTTAAAAATTTATGATGTTAAAGCAAAAACGGAATTACATAGGGATGCGTGTAGCAAGGGCATTGCAGGGATGAATTGGAGACCTTAGCCATTGTCGAGTCAATAAAAAAATTTAGAGTCTATTTAATGGGAATTCATTTTAAAATAGTTACAGATTGTAGCGCAGTTAGAAACACTTTTGAGAAAAAAGACTTACTACCTAGGGTTGCCCGATGGTGGCTAAGTATCCAAGACTATGACTTTGAAATAGAACATCGATCGGGTGATAAAATGAGGCACGTGGACGCGTTAAGTAGGAATCCAGTCTGCAATGTACTTGTTATGCAAACATCTGATTGGGTTTTAGCACTGCAACAGCAGGACGATGATATCCGACTTATAAAGGAAAAATTGACGAAGGCAAATGATAAGGAAATTTTAAATAATTATGAGGTAAAAGAACATAAATTATATCGCAAAACTCTGGATGGTAAGCTGAAGCTTGTTATTCCTAAATCAGCACGATTTAATGTATTGCGAAAATATCATGACGATATCGGTCACGTGGGGCTAAGACGTTGCGAAACAATTATTAAGGGGAAATTCTGGTTCAAAAATATGACCAGATTTATAAAAAGATATGTAACTGCTTGTTTAGACTGTCATTATAAAAGGGGACAATATGGAAAACAACAGGGGCAGTTATTTCCCATAAGTAAACCATGTGAACCTCTTCATACCTGGCATATGGATCATTTGGGTCCATTTGTCAAGAGTAATCGCGGTAATTCCTATATTCTTATGATAATTGATTCATTTGCTAAATTTGTTTTTGCTAGGCCTACAAAAACAACAAATGCTAAAGAAGTTATTTAAACGACTTGTTTAGTATGTTTGGAACACCTAAAAGAATTATTTCAGACCGTGGAAAAGCTTTTACTTCTAAGGCATTTAAACTATTTGTAACTCAATATCAAGTTAAACATATCCTAAATGCCGTAGCTTGCCCTAGAGCTAATGGGCAAATCGAGCGGTATAATCGCACTATACTAAACGGAATAAATACGTCAATCGAAAATGAAAGTGACTGGCAAAAAGCCCTTCCAAATGTTTTATGGGGCATAAATAATACAGTGAATGATACTACAGGCTACACACCACATCTCTTAATGTTTGGTTATGAAAAGAACCGTCATGCTGATTTGGGAGATAATGAGTGGGAGGCTTCACCAGATGCTAGGCGAAAAGCAAAGGTGAGAATGGACAAACAGGCAGACAAAATGAAAAAGCGTTTTGATGCCAAACACAAACCTACAACTACTTATAAAAGGGGCGATCTAGTTTTATGGTCAGGGGCAAATAAAAATAAAAAAAATGTAAGTAGGAAAGTGGGTTATCAAAAGTTCGGTGGCCCTTATAAAATTCAAAAGGTTTTGACGAATGAAAGATACGAAATTATAGCTTTAGAGGGTCTAAAGGGGTATAAGAGATTTAGAGTCATAGTGGCGGCTGATAGTCTGAGAGAATGGAAAGGGGGAGTTGTTGAATGTACAGAAAGTGAGAGCGAAGTTGACAGTACAGACGAGTTAATTGATTTGTTGGAAGGGTAGGTTATATAAAACTGAGTTTATTTGGAACAGCTGTGAAATTACCAAGTGTTGTAGTTAATATAATACATTATGTTGAGTTAAACTAGTAACAGTTTTTTTTTTCCCTAATTATAAAATAGTAATGATAATGAGGACAAATAATATGTGTGGTAACTATGGTCACACTACTAACAATAATAAGAAGAAAAATATGTGTGGTAACTAAGGTCACACTAATAATAGAGGAAAATATGTGTGGTAACTAAGGTCACACTAACAATAGAGAAAAATATGTGTGGTAACTAAGGTCACACTAATAATAGAGAAAATTATATGTGGTAACTAAGGTCACACCAATAATAGAGAGATATAAGTGTGGTAACTAAGGTCACACGTGAGAACCATGGATAAATAAAGTCAAAGAGAATCGTATTAAAATGTAGTTTATAGCACCTGTGATTTCTTAATGTACTGCTTTTGTTTCTCTAGGGCTACAACTACCTACGGGTACTACACGACTGGCGAGGGCACCAGAGGGACAGGAAGGCCGACTGTTACGGAATCCAAAGCCGACGTCGAGAAGACGAGCCGCTGACTCAGGGTTAATGCGATAAAAACTTACATAGTGTGATTAGTCACGTATTTGTATTATAAAATTTTGGTAGGCAGAATAAATCGAACGTTTATACGAATCGGGTCGTTTTATCTTTGATATCATTTTAATAAGCTATAACTTTTTTGTTTTTAAAGATATCAAAATTAAACTCAAATCATTTTGCAGTTGTCTAGCAAGTTTTTTTCTGCGTTAAAAATAAAACAAAACACTAAACGTTTTTTTAAGATATTAACTTTATATTTTTTTAAATGAAAGCGTTATTTTCGGATATTTTAATTCTACAATTTCAAGTTTCAATAAAGCATACCTATAACTATCTTTCCCTGTTTGCGATTAAATGACATTAAAACATGCAACAACTAAACGATATTTTACGATTTTATGTATTATTGTCGTTTAAAAGATATGTGTCATGATGAAACAAAATTGTTTACATGTTGACATAACCTTTTCAAAATATATTGACACATTAAGTTTTTAGTCGTTTATGATTGTCGGTTGTAATTATTTAGTATTCTAAAAATGATACGATTTAGTAATCGAGAAAGGAGTGATAAGCTTGCCATATACTTACTTAACCAAAAAAAGCCAATCGCAGCGCGAAGAAAATGTGCTAGATATTATCCAGAGCGTCGAATCCCTTCAAAACAAAATAGTTGCAATTTATTTTTAAAAAATACAAGAAAGAGGAGGCGTGTTTGATGTAAAAAGCCCTAGACTTTGTAAAGTCTTAGACGAAGAAACGGAAACTAACATACTCTGGTTTTATAAAGCATATCCATAAACATCACTTAATAAATGATCTCGGGAAATACCGGTCCCCCGCAGTTTAGTTAAATAAAAAACAAATATAAACCCTTTAACTTTCTGAAAACCCAGAAATTTACCGACCAGCACTGCTAGATAAAAGTTCTATTTTGTCAGGACTTCCTAGATAGATGTCGACTAAATCCTGATTGTTTTAAAATACATTTTTAGGTCTGATGAAAGTACTTTTACAACCAAACATAGTTGTGATCGTCAGAATACCGGACACCCGTCTATAAATAATCCTCATATGATCCAAGAAATAAAAATTCAAGGATATCAGTCAATTCACGTTTGGTGTGGTGTGATAGACGTAAATATATTAGGTCCCATATTTATTGATCAAAAGTTGACTGGGGAATATTATTTGCATTTGTTACAAAATGAGATAGCACAATTGTTAATCGTTAGTCGTTTTATTTTTAAAAAAAGAAAAAACTTCTTAAATAGCTATGCAAAATTATTTTTGTTTCATTTCGATGTCCTTAAAAATAGAAAAGTTACAAATGATTAAATTGTGTCTTTGTTGCATGTTTTGACGCTATTTTCTCACAAACAGTTGAAGATAGGTATAGAGTATGCTTTATAAAATATACTTGTAACTTCATGTAGAATCAAAATATCCGAAATAGGGCTTTCCATTTATTCCAAAATATAAGTTAGGCTAATATTTTGAAATAACGTTGGTGTTTTGTTTTATGTTAAACAGAAAAAAACTTGCTAGATAACTATGCAAAATGATTTTTGTTTCATTTAGATATCTTTAAAAACAAAAGAGTTACAGCTCATCAAAATTTGGAGGATTTAGAAGTGGATAAAAGCTCCTCTCTACCGCAGGTAATAAAATCAAGCAATATATTATATAGTATCTTATAATATATTGCTTGATTTCATTACCTGCGGTGGAGAGGGGCCCGGCAGACTTTGTTCTGCCTTTTCCGTTACATGACGCCATGAGTTTCCAGTGGAATTATAAGAATATGTGGCGCAGTCACCACATCGTCCAGAAATGTAATTGAAGAAAAACATATTGGTTTATAGAAAAAATACGCAATATAACAATACAAAAAATAGTGTTGAAATGTCTCGGTAACCAGACGATCATTTAAAAAGAATCATGTAAATTGGTGCAGTACAGCTCTCTTTCTGAAAAAGCTGGCAGTGTTTTAAATATATAGATAACCACGCCAGTGGTTACCAACATTAAGGAAAATGTCCCGCTATTTTCTTTAATGTCCCACTTTTTTAAGCAAATCCCGCCAAACGCCAATCAGCACTTGGCAACCTCATGCCTACATCGGGTAGGATACGTGTAAAACTTGGTTTAGGTTTATTTAATGTAGACGCAAATAGTTGAAATTAACATATCACTAAAATAGTTGAAATTAACATATCTTCAAAATCAACCAGTTGCATCCCAAACAAATCCAAATAAAGATTGGCGTTTTGAAAACCAGATTTTTATTTTGATAATGCTGATTGATGAATTCGATTCCATTTCATTTGAATCATTTGATTAACCTTACTCTTGGTTTGGATTGGTAATTGGATTATTGACTTCTGTTCCGTGCTGGAACAATTCGTCAGCTCATTCTGGGGTGATTCAAGGCACTATTCGAACACATGGTTCTGTCCACTGAATGCAAATTACCGATTGTTTTAGTAAAAAAGTTAATTAATATTGTTCTAATGCATCTTGGCTTCCACAGGTCCCTTAAGGAAGTACTACTGGTATCACGAGATGACCCTTTATTTCAAATCATCCCCGTACCCCTTTTACTCCCGCCACATAGCGGCCATTACGCTATATATTCTATGTAAAACTGGGCAGAAGAACAGGACGGAATGCAGGATTAACTAGGCCTCACACGTTCACAGCGTCTGCTCTCTTTGTTGCAGGGTCGTTAGTTTCCACTCTGTGCGTTTGAGTCTCTTGTATCCCCCCCGAAACAACACAGCAAAACCGAACACGTGGAATCACTTATATTATTAACACACAGGTCTGTCTTTTACGAGGCGATTCGAGAGACTGAACCCTCTTCTCTTCCTCTTACGACCTAAACAAAACTATACACGACTAAATAATTAGTTATTTCGTCAAAATTTTTTTAAAAAAATCGTTGTTTTAATATAAACCAGACATTTTGTAGTTGCGCTTCCGCGCGCTTACTTTACAGTGAACCTAACCAATTCTAACCTAACACAATCCGCGTTTTTATTAATTATAAAATTTGTTAAAAAAGAACTAAAAAAAGTTTTAGTCCGAGTAGAGATTCGGGTACACATGCTGCACAGCGTAGACCAAGAATCTTACCCCTGCGCCACAAGGCTTCACATTGATTATATGATAAATCGTGCTTATACTTGGTCGAATTAAATCTATATATTGCAGAGGTCACACAGTCACGGTTTAGTCATTTAAACATCTTTAACAAAACTAGCTGTAACAACATGTAGCGTCATCTAGGGACGGGGTTGGCAACCGTACTATGATATTTGTACTATTTTTAAGGCCTTGTGTACTACTATTTAATGTCCAAGCAATGTCGATATCGTTCCAATCGGAACCTTTCTGCAATCTGATTTTTCTGTTTTTATTACAGCTTATTATGAATATTTTGTTAAAGTGTATCTGAAGTCAATTGAGACAACATAAAAACTAGGAATCCATCAACAGTCGACGATTTCATTGTGAAGCATGGGTGGCGTAATAGAAATTTAAACTTATTTTAGTAAAACAGATTAATTATAATTATTAGTACTTTCTTTTTTATTATTTATTCGCATTGAACATTTTTCTCAATTAGTTTTTTCATTTGATCTGGTCAGGGGATGGGGGCGAAAAAGCTAAGCTAAATGGAAAAAAAATGAATTCTCCGTAAATAAATCGCATCGGTTTTGAAGGGTTGAAGTAAATAGTAGCTAAAAGACAAATACTTCGTAAAAAATTGAATCGTTCAGAGGGGTTTTTGAATTTGCACAATTAGTTATGGCACACAATTTGAAATCAGTCCATTAAGTAGTTTTTTCAGGCTGGATTTTTAAGTATTTTATTAAGCCGCCATTTTGTTCCGCCGTCTTGTATTTATACAAGAAATTTACCGGTTGCTTTCTACATAATACTTGATTCTTGTACAAAATTTGAGATAAGTTGGATCACTAGTTTTTTAATAATTTTTTTGACATTTCACTAGGACGCCATTCTGTTTTGCCATATTGGATTTTTACCAAAATATTGCCAGGTCATCCATATATGACTCTTAATTTTTGACTCAAATTTGAGGTTGATCTGATGAGTAGTTTTCATGCTATGCCGTGAACTGATATACAGACAGACAAACCGACTGAATTGATAAAACCTATTTTTTTGACATCTAGGAGCGGTAAAACCTGAAAATATGTAAAATCTGAGAGATTGGTTTTTTCACGATTACAAATATTTTATTTAACTATCATGCAATTGTTAAATATTTTATTACACCGCCAATTCGTTTCGCCATCTTGGATTCGTACCAAAATTTTACCAGTTGATTTCTATATAATAGTACCTGATTTTTGTATAAAATTTGAGATAAGTTGGAGAATTTTTTAGTTTTTAGTAATAATTTTTTTTAACATTTCACCAGGCCGCCATTTTGTTTTGCCATATTGGATTTTTACCAAAATATTACTAGATCATTCCTATATAACCCTTAATTCTTGACTAAAATCTCGAGTGAATCTGGTGAGTAGTTTCTAAGCAATGTCGCGAACTCTCAGACACACAGCCAAACCGACAGATGAACTGACGGAATTGATAAAACATATTTTTTTGCATCTAGAGGAGCTAAAACCTGAAAATATCTAAAACCTGAGAAATTTATTTTTTTCAAGATTATAAATATTTTATTTGATTGGCTACCATTTTGCCCCGCCATTTTGAAATAGTACTACAATTTTACTAGTTTTTCTCTATACCACAATTAGTTATGGCACACAATTTGAAAATGAAATTAAGTTTTTTTTTCATGCTGAATTTTTAAATATTTTTATTAAGCCCCCATTTTGTTCCGTCATCTAGGATTCATACCAAAATTTTATCACCTGTTTTCTATATAATACTTTGTTTTTGTGCAAAATTTTAGGCAAATTGGGTAAGTAATTTTTTAGTAATAATTTTTTTAAGATCTCACTACGCCGCCATTTTGTTTTGCCATATTTGATTTTTTACAAAATGTTACCAGGTCATCCCGGTATGATCCTTAATTTTTGACTAAAATTTAAAGTCAATCGGTTAAGTAGTTTTTAGCTATGCCGCGAACAGACAGGCCGACGCAATTGAGAAAAAATGTTTATCTAGGAACCCTGAGACGTAAAGATCAGAAAAAATCTCGCAGGGTAATTTTTCCACGATTACAATACTTCCCTTTTACAAGGTAAGTAAAAACATTGAATAGAATAAAAAGAAATTTTTATTCTACGGCATTGACACTGACCCCACATCTCTGAACAAGTGCAGGCGGCGCAAATATTTTAAAATATACCTTTTTTGTGCATTTTTTGTTAAATCAACGTCTGCAAAAATCTAACCAATTGAATTACGGATATAACCAATCAAAGCGCTTAACTCTGATTCTCTGCCCACAAATTTTATAATGAGTCCACGCTGACTGTGTCGCGAAGGTCCGCTGTGTGTACGGAGACCTGTCAACTGGATAAAAACAAACATATTTGATATAAGTGGTGTAGTAAATTGAGCGTACCCCAAATTTTCCGCTGTCTCTCTTTAGATACACTGCAGCTAGGTAAACCGGTACAAGGCGACTCGCGGTAGTTCGGAGGCACTAGGTAGATCTAATATAGTGGTAACATCTTACCGCTGCTTCTTAATAGCGGTTGATTTGATATACAAGCCGGTGCCATGTGATTTTCAATGTTTTGAAGTGTGGTTTTTACGGCTTTGAAGATGGATTACGGCTTTAATGATGGTTTTATTGACGAACCTGAGGTAACCTACCGCTAACGGGAACAGATCCACCTACCAGTATAGGTTTTGTTAAAAAAATCCTTGCTTTAATATAGACTCGGAATTCGGTTGAGGGGCCACCGCACGCTTTCATTATAGCAATTAACCAATCTTAACCTAAGCTAATCCGCATTTTATTCAATATAAATTTTGTTAAAAAAGACTTAAAAAAAACTCATACGCTTAAACGCGTATTTGGACACATATGCGCGGCTTTTAGAGATGATCGATATCTTAATACCGGCGACAAGTCACGACGACCTAAAGGGTAACCGGGACTAACGGTGACATAATTTTTAAATTAGCAGCGTCCAAAGCTGCTGTTAAGAACGCCGTTTACGGGCTGGTGTACCGTGATCTGTAAAACGCTGCGTGTATGAATTTCTGAGTTTACGAAACGAACAAATCCTACCGGCGGCGTAGGTCGCTAACGCGAAGGTAGCCGAATCGAATTGGTATCTACGATGCCCGCCATAAGTTTCTTCTTTAGAGTACTTATAAAACAATTTTTTATTTGTCCTTTGCTAGAGTTATATATTTGTTTTTCGGTAAACATAATTTTATTTTAAGAAAATTACATTTCTTCATATTAAAATAAATATTAAATACAACTATGTGTCTATAAAAAATTAAGGTAAGTGACACAATTTCTTATGCTTGCTAAATAATATTGTTCATATTAGGCATCGAAACATTCGGATATGTAATTTTATTAAATATTTGCTTCAGTGCACTTAAAGTTAGATATTTTTACTCAATTGCGGAAAAGCCAAAAAGATTTTGGTTTGTCTACATACGTAATAGTATTAACACATTCATCCCTCAATCATCGTATTATCCAATATTACCAAAATCTCAGATCAAAACGAACAATATTACTTTCTTTATAATAATTCACAACGCAGCAATGCAGGACTGATGTAAAGCGGCGTTTCTACTTGGTTAACGGCTAATTAAAGCAGTGACTTGAGCCGCTGGTGAAAGTAACCAGGGACCGTCTGGTCGCTCTCATCGGGTACCGGCGACTTAAAAGCCGCTCTTAAGCTGCTCATCTCTAGCAGCTGCCAAAGCCGGGTATCGATATCTGATCACAATATAATTATGAGTAATATAAGTGGGGGTAAGAATAGTCATGACCGAAAAGCGGAGCATCTGAAAAATGTGTTACCTGAATCGTCGAGTCTGCACATGCGCAAACCATATTGTCAAAAGGCAAATTTTATCCACAAATTTAGACAACTGTTTCAAAATAAAATATGAAAACAAATGCATTTCGTAACAGTTCATATCTGGAATATGAAAATTTGCAATTAATACTCGTTAGCAAGTAATATTTATTTATAATGAAACGTTATATAGGTAATTATTATTATATAAACTATTCTAAACAGATATGCGCCATTCGGCAACTATATGGGAATTTGTCAGTGAATAGCTTTGTTTGTATTTGCATTTTGAATTCGATTTTAAGGACGCTGCCCGCATTTGTGAAGATATATTTAAAAAAAATAGTCATAAACTAAAATATTTGCAGAATTATACAAAAATTCCCGCACCATAATATATTTCCTGTAAAATCTACTAATACCAGCAAGGAGAATAAGCGTTTTCAAAATTCGTGGATAAAAACTCATTCCCCGTGAAATAAATGACATTAAAAAGTATTTTCAGTAATAATATAACAAGTGCAATCAAAATTTCCGGGAAAAGTCCAAAAAACGTTGAGTACTTATTTTCTTAATAAAATCTTAATTATTATTTTGTTAATATCTTAATAAAAGCAATGTACATTGATCATATGCAATGCTTTTATTTAAAGAAAATACGTGCGAAACAATTTTTGGAATTTTAATCCGCTATTTTTACCACTCCCAATTATTAATACTAATTAATCGGACTATCAATAGGTAATATGAGATTCGATAGGTGTCATGCGTAATAAATTCAAATTTAAGCTGATTGCATTTGAACATGTTAATACAGTATTTTTACAGTACTGTTAACGATTACGGTAGTTTTTAATGAATAGTAGGATTTTTTTTAACTTACATTCTTCTTCCAACATGATATTAGAAACTGAAACAGATGTTTTATAAATATCTCTCATTTTCTGATTCGGAATTTCTGCGTAACATTGTGTCCATAATCCCTTGAAAGCACAAGTTAATGTATCAAACATACGCACTAAACACTTCTACCGAATATTAGTATCAAAATCACAGAAAAAAAACGTTCTTGTATAAAATAATACGAAATGGAAAAAAGTGCTTTGTTTACATACTTCTTTCATTATCAATTTTAAAATAATTTATCAATTATGTAAATGTCATTTGTTCTTGCGCCTGCGCTCTTTACTAAATACCGGCATTTTTCTGTTAAACTGCCTGACAGTTTTTATACAACGTTAGCTAAATCTCCTTTCATAAATATATGCTTGCCACCAAACTAGGAAGCCCAAAACTCACTTCTTACTCCACGGAAATAAACGAACCAATAGGAAGCACCTTGAACAATCTGTGTTGTGATTGGAATGACTCCTGGTGGATTTTAATGTCTTGTAGTTAATTGTACCAAAATTCATAAGGTTCGTTATGCCGATATATAAAGCGGGGAATACAATCGAATTATAACTAACTTTACGTTATTCGTTATTTTTCTTTAAGTTCGCTGTTTTGTTAAATAGTTTTTTGAAATATAGGTTATAAACGGTTATATTAAGAACAACAAAATTATCGCCTATTTTTGTATCACAAATGTGTACTTCTTTTTAAAGTTTCGTTTTTGTAGTTTATTTTTTACGTTAAACGTTTACGAGAGGTTTATTGTGTTCCAAGCGTAAATGTTACGGGGTTTGTTTATTATTAATCAAAGAGCAGATTTGTTTTTAACAAAGCACGTAATTTTGTATATAATCGTATTGTAATTACTATACTGCGCTTCTGGTTATCCCAAGTTAGACATTTTTTTTATTTTCTCGTCGAACTCGGGCTCACACAAGTATGACGTGACGTCAGATTTGGAAACAAAATAAAATTATGCCCATATTCTCCCCAGATGACGGTACTGTCAGTAGTTAAAGGAACATAACCTATGTCTTTCTGGATAATATCCGTAGTTCAAATGACCAGTTAATAATAATAGGACAAGGCTCAAAACTGAACGAAAAATGTTAAAAATTAACAATTTTAGAGTAATTATTCTTGTGTTTCTTTGAGAAAACATTGAATAGATGTAATTAAAAAGGTGGTGTGTCATTAAATTAGTGAAGTCAGTTTCTATTTAGCAAAATAGCATAGTAATTTGATCTCGATGCAACGCCAAAACTACCAGACTACAATGGATGTTGTTGAATCAAAAGAGGAAAATTCAAAGAAAAATAACGATGTAGCTACATCAGGCCTTCCAGTAGAACCTCTTTTAGGCTCAATTACTACAAATACTGTAGCTAAGGAAGAGAAAAGCATGCAAATTCGGTCTAGTGCAAGAGTGTTCAAGAAAATGAAACTAGAGCAGGAACAAGATAAGAAGGTAGGGCAAGAAAAAGTATATTTAATTGTAGTCATTTTGAAATATGTTAATGTTCATAAAATCACTAAAACTGCTTTTGTTGTTGTAGCTAATTTGACATTGTTGATACATTCATATTTGATAGCAATCAGAAATGATCAATTAGGCTGATAGTAAATTTGGGAATTCCATTATTGAATTGTGAAAATTTGATATAGCATTTATGTAATTATGACTGATGTATGTATTTTTTAGCATGAAGACACTGGTCACTCTGAAACTTCATTAACCTCTCCAAATTCAGAAAATCCTATGTTTGGAATAGGAATTGCAGAGAAAAACCTAGAACATGAAGGAAAGGGGCAGCCAATTAGGTGTAGCACAAGGGTTGTTAAAAAAGTCAAACAAGAGGCAACTACTGCTACTGTGGTAATATAGACTTCATTCAGATTGACAAACAGAAAACTTCTTCAGTGTAGTCCAAAAATAGGTGCATGGCATGTTCAAACTCAAATATAGCATTATTATCAAAAGCTAGAATCTCATTAACAACTAAGGAGCACTTAAGGGGGAACTGCACGCAGTATTATGGATCATTTGCAAGCCTTCCGCCGCTGCAATATTATGTTAAAACTATAAGAGATATGTATTAGCTTCAATGTGATTTTAATAGGGAAATATGTATTGTTGGGCGCTAAATGCAAATTTTTATGAAAAAATCGAATCTAGAATTATAAAATAGAAGTAGATTTGTCCATTTTCGGCCATTTTTTTACCACTTTTTGACGCAAATGCCGTCGCATATATTATTTTTTCCACAAAATGGCTCTTTACCACCTTGCATTGATCCTTTGTCTACATAACTGCAAAATTTGAAATGGTAAATCGTACTCATGTCTTTGTATTTCTGCAGCGCGTGAACCCTTTTGAACCCATTTTTAAACAAAATGTAATTTAAATTGCCTATACATAACACATTTTTTTGAGGTCGGACGTGCAGGAGGTTTTCTCTAATATGTAGGTACCTTTTTGCCTTACTTTAAACTTGACTAGATCTTATTGCTGGTTTTTCACTTTTTGCATGCAGTTCTCCCTTAATAATATAAATAAATTTTCTTTCTACAAATATTTGAAATATTCATACAGATTTATGTATTATTATATACCTACACAATCATTGCATTGAAACAAACAAGTTAGACAAATTAACTGAAATAAGTGCTACTTAAAACATTCAAATTAAGCTACTAAGCTAAGTACTCTAAAAACAAACATGGAAAAATTAGCATAAATTAAAATAACTAAATCTAAAAGGCTAAGGGGTTTCCTACAATAAAATTCGAATTGGGTGCAATCTTAAAATCAATCTATGCTTTTGTATTTCAGTTATTTATAAAATTTAATTTTATAATCAGTGATAATTAAAAAAAGTTCAATGTTTACCTAATTTTGACTGGTGGGCAATTACTTAAAGCTGACCAACCGTGTACCAGTTTTTGAGCTGTTTATGCTAGCTACACTTACTCATATGAGTTTTCGACCACCTTCGCACTATTGTACCTATATAGTAGGTATATTATTTATAATAAACAAAGTGGTGTAACGGTTTATTAATATTTTGAGTTTTTATGATATAAAATTAATGTCACTAAAAATAAAAAAGTTAAATACTTCAACCTATTCTAAATAATCATAAAATGTTTATTTAAATGATAAACCATACACATATAAGCCATAAAAACAAAAAATAAATTAACTAAAGTAAAACAGTTAAATTCCTTGGTTGCCTCTTCTTCATAAAGGAGTCCATAAAATTCAGTCCGTTATAAATGGAACCACTTGGAACAATTATCATATATATATATATATATATATATATATATATATATATATATATATATATATATATATATATATATATATATATATATATATATATATATATGTATATGTATATATATATAATGTGTTTTCATTCCGGGTGTACATCCGTTCACTACTGTCGTTCTGAAAAGAACAGTTTTGCTGACATTTCGCCAAAATCACATTTGGCATTTTCGAAGCTTTCTTTCTCGCGTCCGAATAGATACTCTATTCGTACGCGAGAAAGAAAGCTTCACACTGTATTTTTCCATCCGTGAAGGAGTAAAAATCAACACGAATATATATATATATATGTATATATATATGTATATATATATGTATATATATGTATATATATATATATATATATGTATATATATGTATATATATGTATATATATATATATATATATATATATATATATATATATATATATATATATATATATAATTTTTTTTTATTGTGTTCATCTTCAGTATTACTGTTCAGTACCTCTTGACAGTTAACACAGTCTATTTGTTCTTTAATATAGTTGACACATTTTGGTTTAATACTTCTTTATTTTTTGGTATTTTTGTTCTTATCTTCAGTTTTTCTCTCCCTCTTGTGCAGCTTCCCTTTATTCTTTTCTTCTTTATATTGTTTGTGCTTTTTCTTTTTTCTGTTTCTCTTTTTCTTGACTTTTACTTGGGTAACTTTAGGGTATTTAAAATAGAGTACATTATTGAATGAAACATTGAAAAGAATGTACTGGATGAATTTGTTTCCATCTAAAGTTTGATTTTCAAACTTAGCCTGGATCTCATTTTCCATATCAGTTTCAATTGTATCTGCTTCTATTGTTATATTATTTAAGTCTTCATTTTTATTCAACTTTTTCTTTACTGCCTTATCCTGTATGTATTGTGTCTTGTATATAGCATCCTTCTGTTTTGCTTACATTTATTTGAAACTAGTCCCATCCTTTTTCTTTATGAAGTTTGGGAAGTAAAGAATTTACAAACATCACTTTCAATAACCTAGTATCGCCGTCTGATGAGAATCCTGCTATGGTTATTCTTCTTTATGTAGCAATTTGTTTCATGTGCTCCCATTTTCCAAAATTTATTGTTGGTGCAGAAAAGTGACAAGCAGTAAGCAGGGGAACTATTGCAAAGTGGCTGTGCCATTATAAAATAAGCATAAGCTGCCTTTATACCTGTTTTAAAATATTCTTGTATTTTATCTGCAGAGGTCGCAAGAAATGTATCTGTTATGGGCCCCCCATGTTGTAATGGTGACACAAATCCTACAACTTTATTAGATTTTGGATTGTATTCTATTTTGCTAGTTATATGTGTAGCATTCTTAGTAATCCAGACAATTTTTTGCTGTAAAATCCAGATGTTCTTTTTTATTGTCTTGTAGTACCTATTAACAGATGAAATGGATGGAAGGCTGTTTTTAGGAGTTGAATACAATATTTCGTAAAGTAATTTCACTCATGTGTAAAAAAGGGTAAATTGCAACTTTTTGGTTGCTTCCTCATAAGTATTTTTGTTAGTAGGAGGATTTTTGAGGCAGTTGTTAATACATTTTGTAAAAAAGTGCTTATATGTGTTTTAATATTTGTGTTACTTTCTGATATAACTGATCTTTTGATTTTGAGTTCAATTCATTGTATATTGTCATTTTAACTGTTTTTATAAAAGTATTTTTAGTGTTAATTGGGTATTTAAATATTGTTTATTGTACTATTTATGTATGTTTAATTTATACCATATTAGTTGAATGACTTGTAATTTTATGGAAGCTTATTCACAAGAGTTTACTGAGTTATTTGTTATAATAAAGCGATTTTTGACTTTGACAATAACTTTTCTACCGGGTCGAAATAATTTGTTATTAGATTTTGATTTACACTATTTTCCTGCTCACGTTGGTTACGCTCAGACCTTTAATATTTAAGCATAAATCACTTCGACTTCTGAGCATTGGCAGGGAAGTTTGGAGGACCAGCCACTTCTTTTGCGTTCTCTGAGAGTTCATAAGTCAAAGTCAAAAATTGCCTTATTTGTTATAAAGAGTAAACTCTTGTGAATAAGCTTCCATAAAATTACAAGTCATTCAGCTAATATGGTCTAAATTAAACATACATAAATAGTACAATAAACAATATTTACTCACATTGTAACTGAAAACCACCTCGACTTTGAATTTTTTCTTGGTGGTAATTTAGAAATCTTATATATCTAACCGCAAAAACACTCCAAATTGCAAATTAATTCATCTTCATTTGTTTTCTTGGTATTTATGGAAATATCATTAAATTTTGGAGCTAATAATTGCCACATATCGTCATCAAATTTGTTTCTTGCGCAGGTTTTTAAGATTTTTAAAATCGTAGCATTTTCTTCAGTAAGATTTGGTGCTCTTAATCCCCAAATAAGTCAAAGTCAAAATATGCTTTATTATCACAAGAACAAATAAAATTCTTCTTGACAAAGCTTTAAATTAACCTAATGATACAAAATAATAATAACATGCTTTACATAAATATGGATGAAAAACACAATTACTAAATAAATGAAAACAGTTAATGTAATGCTATAACAACAAACAAAAAAAAACATATCTGAGATGCACTAACAATAAATATATATATATATATATATATATATATATATATATATATATATATATATATATATATATGTATATACATATACACATACATATACACATACATACACACATACATACATATACACACATACATATACATATATACATACATACATATACAATAAAAACAGATCATTTCCCTTCTCCTCAGAAAAATCATTACAAACAAATAAGGATCAATGCATGTCAAAATGAACTGGAAAAGTATTCGTCAAGCCTATAATAAGCTTGTTCTGTCAGTAGTTTTTTTACATTTTTTAAAAATATTATTGGGGATTGGAGACCCTTTAAACTCACTGGTAAGTGATTAAAAATCTTTAGGCCATCATAAATAACTGATTTTGTAAGAGTGCTTGATGGAATATTGGTGACCAAACTCTCCTACTACAACTTTAGCGAGAATAGCCAGAAACTGATTGCATCGTATTTGTCCAACAGAACCCAGTACAGTCACTTATGGACGCAATGTCTCTTCCGGGTTGACAGTGGAGCATGGGGTCCCCCAAGGCTCTGTCTTGGCCCCTTATTGTTCATAATTTACATCAATTCCTTAAATAATGCCTAAATGGACTCCCTGGTTAGGACTGAGCTATGATTATTCGCGGATGATAATAATAATAATAATCGTCTTTTATTAATTAATTATCAAATACATACACAATTAGGAGATATTTAGCTGACTAGCTATTTTTACATATAACCTAACTGTTAATGAAATTACATAACAAACATTAAGATGACTAACTGAGACAAGAATAACCTACTCACAGAACCCAAGCCTTCAATACATTTATCGTAAATAAATTATTAAACCCCTCTACTACAATAATGACTGTACTTTTCTTTTCTAATCATGAAATGTGCAATAATACACCAGGATAAATTTATCATTATTAGGACCTTTATTAAATAAAAACAAAAAAAGGTAATACATTATTTGATATCAGAAAACAAAGGAGAGGAGAGAGAAAATATAAAAAAATTATTAATCATATACTAGAGCGCAGTAAATATTATAATTAATTAAGTACTAAAATATTTAGACAAATAATCCTTTTTAATACCTCGCTTGAAAGACAGAACAGAAGAGTGTTTAAGAGAGGGTTTTACACAATTATATAATATAGCGGAAACATAAGAAAAACAACGCTGAAATATTGCTGTTCTAAATTTAGGGAAACAGCAATAAAACACAAACTAAATGCAACTTCATTTCAGGAAACACAGCAGTATGCATTCAAATTTGTAGAATTGGTTCCTTGCAAACAAGCTGAGCCTAAACAGCAATAAAACACAAACTATAAATTTCAGCCTACGTAGAACAGATGAGAGAACTCGAGTGAATTTTTTGGATATAATGCTTGACCCAAGGCTATCATGGGAGGATCACACACTACAGCTAAGCAAAAAACTATGTAAAATCACTTTTTTAATGCGCAATTTAGCAAATAAAGTATAGAAGGATGTCCTCCTTGTAACATATCATGCATACTTTGGGTCATACATGTCCTATGTGGTTCTGAACTGGGGTCATTCATCTCACTCATTTAAAATTTTTTGCTGTGCAGAGAAGATGCATTCGGGTAATTATGGGTATTGGATATAGGGATTGCTGTCCCTGGTGCCTTGCGTGACTGAATACTCTCACCTTCCCAGGTGTCTTTATCTTTCAGTGCCTTGTCTATATTAGGTCAAATATAAACAACGTTATGACACAGGGACATCCATGAATATCCAACCCAAAATAAGATGCACACAGTTGCACCCTTCCACAGACTCACTTCAACAAGATATGGTGTGGGATACCACAGTTTTAAAAATTTTAATTCTCTTCCTGATGCTGTCAAACAACTTGAGATCAGAAAGTTTAAAATTATCATAAAAAAATATTTAATTCAAAAAGCCTTTTATTCAACTGGAGAATACATGGAAAATGATTTTAGTGATCTTACTCTGTGATATCTCTTTTTCTGAGCATTGGAAGTTTCATAATCTTAAGGTTTTGTGTTTCTAGAAAATGTATAAGTTGGTGTTTAAAATATCTTAGGTTTAAGTAATTCCCTTTAAGGGATATTTAATTATTTAATCTACTGTACTGTACTCTACTCATTAGTTTTTCGAATTTGAGTACCATTCATTTCCATTGTGAAGTCTGGGATATGACGTCTAATAGAAAAAGTTAAAAATAGTGTCTTTGTTTCATTTATAATAACTTTATTTTTGGTACACCAAGAACTAAATAACTTTTGAATCATATTGCCCCGATCTTTAACATTTTCCAGAGATACACCGCTCAGAACAATTGAAGTGTCATCTGCATACAAGACTAGTAAAGATTCAGAATCAAGATTTAATTCAGCTTAAAGATCATTAATAAAAAGCCAATAGAGTAAAGGTGACAGTACACTACCCTGAGGTACACCATATTTTAATTCTTGATACTCTGACGTAATACTACAAAGGTTTACTTGAATTTTTCGATTAGAGAGAAAAGGCTTAATTAAAACACTTGTATAATCCCAAAAACCAAGGGAATTTAGCTTTTCCACCAGTATTGTACTGTCCACACAATCAAAGGCTCACGTTAAATCAAAAAACAGGGCGATTGTATATTAACTCTGGTCTATAAAGGAATAAATAAACTGCACAAAACTAAAAGCCGCAGTGTTTGCTGAGTAATCATGTCTAAAGCCATGTTGGGCATTTGTGAGCAAGTTATATTTTTGTAGAAATTTTTCATTTCTTGTTTTTAATATCTTTTCTAGAATTTTTGAAAAGGATAACAAACCAGTTATAGGCCTATAGCTTTGTACAATTTCTGATCACCCTTTTTATATAAACGAATTACTTCCCCATATTTTAATCTTTCAGGACAAATTCCTGTTTTGATTCTTAGGTTAAAGATGTTAATATAGTCCCATGCATACTTGATAGCAAATAGGGGGACATCCTCATTAGAGCTGCAGGCTTTTTTATTTTTTAAATTATTTAAAGCTGAAAGCATTTCCTGCACGGAAATGTTATAAAGATATAATTTATGTTAATATCGATATTAATGTCTAGTTGAACATCTGACAAGTTTAGAATTTTAGTTTGGATATCTTTTGCAAAATAGTTACAGAAAATGTTACCGATAGCAAAGGGATCAGTAGCAGTAGAAGTATTAAATGTGATAAAAATAGGCATGTTTTTGCATTTACTGTGACCTAGATTTTCATTGACAACCTTCCATATAGTTTTTGTTGGGTTGGTAGAGTCAGTTATTATTAGTTATATTCGAAAAACCTTTTTTTTTTTGTTAATTCCATTTTTGTATTGAAATTTTTCTTGGCTTCGCGGTATTGTTCCTTTATAGTTATACTATTTATATTTTTACTAAACCAAAACAATTTTTTTAAATCTTTGCTGTCTTTAATAACATCCGGATTTATCCATTTATTAGAACTATGTCCAGACCTGTCAGTTTTCAAGACTGGGCAGGTCAGATCCAAGAGGTAAATTAAGCTTTTGTGAAAGTAGTCCCAATAGTTTAAAATTAAACATGTTGCTCTGAGAAAAGGATGTTCTGTGAACATAAATTTTGATATCCTCTGGGTTAGCTTTTCCAGATGGAACATTTATAGTAATAGATTCTGCTAAGTGATCAGGAACATATGACTCAAAATTTGAAGCTTGAAAAAATGTTGGATTATTAGTCATTACCCTATCCAAAGCTGAACCAGAAGCTCTCCTTGTAGGCTCTTCAGGAAGAGTGGTGTGTAGATCAAAACTAGCAAACAAGTCTGACAACAGAGTTCTGAAAAGAGAATTTTTTAAAAAATCAACATTTAGGTCTCCACATTTTATTTTATTTATTTATTTATTACATGAACGGAAACATAGTCTTCATAACTATTGACAACACAACAACAGAGAATAACTCCAATTGACTTAGACTAGTCAGAATTAAATGTTCTAAGTTAAAGTCAAACAAAAAGGATTAACAAATTAAAAAAATAGGTACATAAAGATATACACAAGCAAGCTTAATAGTAAGTATTAAATATCGTAGTATCAAGTCCGCATCGGAACAGTGTAAGGCTCTGTCGCAAAGCTTCTCAAAACATGACTTTGTAATATTTATGTGGGGCTCTCAAAATGCTTTTAGAGGAAGTCTTGAGGGACGCGCAGTTGAGAATTTGGTCGAGGTTTGCGCAAGAACTAATTTGATTTTAGTGGGTCCACCCTTACACACAGACAGACTTATATTAAATAAGATTATAAATCAGCAGAACTCGATGATTACCAATATTTTGACATCATGTTTATCGACGGCTTACTTTATTCCTTCACTATTTTCATCACTCAATGGGATACGGAGCCGCATTGATAAGGCCAACTTGATTATTCATATCAGCGCAAAAATAGAGGAAATGTACTACTCAGTACTGAACATCACCGAAATCGACTCAACTTCCCGTAATCTGAGGGATGAGCTTTTGGAAGCTTCCAATCAGACCTCAAATTTTGTTCAATCGTCGCAACCAATCAACTTGTGAAAAACGGTTTAGATATTTACTACCAAAACGTAAGGGGACTTCGAACAAAGTGTGACGAACTGCTGCGAAATACCTGTGCATGTAACTACGACATTATCGCGCTTACGGAGACCTGGTTGAATAGTGACTTTTATGATGCGGAAGTGTTCGGTCTGCAGTATTCAGTCTCCAGACGAGATAGAAAGTACGAGGAGCTAAACTGTCAACGTGGCGGAGGGGTATTAATCGCTACCATCAACAATATTCAAGCTTCGCCTGTTACTACACCTATTATTAATACGTATGATGACGTCTGGTGTCATGTAAATGTGGACGATAGCCGATTGATAATTGGCTGTGTTTACTTCCCTCCAGGTTCTTCCCTCGACTCTTACCAGTCTTTCTGTAATACTTGCGAATCTTTAAGAAACAAATATGAGAGACACAAGTTTATCATATACGGCGACTTTAATCTCCCCTCAATCGAATGGATTACCGAGGATGATGTTCTTGTGCCTAAGGGGGTACAATCTCCGGCAGCAGAGACAATTGTGGACACTATGTTTTTCCTTGAGCTACAACAAATCAACTCGGTAAAGAATAGCCTTGGTCGAACACTTGACCTGATTTTTGCTGACGACTGTATTTCGGTTTCAGTGCATCCAAGCAGGTATGAGCTCACTAAGATCGATCATCATCACCCAGCTATTGAGTGCTCCCTTAATTCTCCTTATGTCTCGATTCTCAAAAACAACAGTAACATCTCAGCATATCAGTTTCGTAATGCTAACTACACTGAGCTTAACAGATTCTTCGAACAGACAGATTGGTCTTTCCTTACGCATGTTGACGATCTGGAACAAGCAGTCCAGCAGTTTTATGAAACCATCTACACCGGTATAAGCCAGTTTGTTCCAAAAACTACCATTCGGAGTCAGAAATACCCGAGGTGGTTCGATGCCGATCTCCGAAAACTTATCGGGTGCAAAAACCGAGTCCACAAAAAATATAAAAAATCTGGTCTGCAGTGTCACTATGAGGAATACTCCAGCATTCGACGCGAGGTTAAGTTTCGCACTGATATGTGTTACCTAATGTATGTAACAAACACTGAACACCTTATAGCACATAATGCGAAATATTTTTGGTCATTCGTTAAGAACCTTATGTCTCTGGCCTCCCAAGCAAAATGGTATTCAACAACCAAGAACTGAAGAGCTCAGGAGATATCGCAGACGCATTTGCATCGCATTTTCAATCATGCTATACTGATCACACCACGGTTGTATTATCTCATGTTAACCCAGTGAAATTTTCCACTGTGCTTGCAACTCACAACTTTACCGCAGAGGAATTAAACAGTAAATTGTGTCAATTGGACGGGTCAAAAGGGACTGGGCCCGATGGTATTCCACCACTTCTTCTAAAAAGTTGTTCAGAGTCTCTTGCCCGACCTCTTAGTGCCCTTTTTCAAAGATCTTTTGATACTGGCCTCTTTCCATCAATATGGAAGAAATCTAATCTCCAGCCAATTTTTAAGTCCGGGGACAAGAAGGATGTTCAGAACTACCGAGGGATTTCATTGCTATCTGCAATTCCAAAACTTTTTGAGGCCATTGTTGCAGATGAAGTATATAATAAGTATAAGTAACGTTTATCTCTTTGTCAAATGTTACACCTATATCGTTTATTGTGTTTACTGATTTCACAATATCGCCTCCAATATATATATATATATATATATATATATATATATATATATATATATATATATATATATATATATATATATATATATATATATATATATATATATATATATATAAAAGCGTATGATTTTACATTTGGTAATATTAAGATTTAGAAAGTTTTCCTGATACCAGTTAACTAAATTATCAAGATCTAATTGAACGGAAACACAGTCTTTATAACTATTGACAACACTAAAGAATTTAAGATCATCTGCATACTACCAACATTTACATTTTTTAAACACAGAGACGATGCTATTTACAAATAATAATAATAGTATAGGTCCCAAATGAGAGCCCTGTGGAGCGCCAGAACTCACATTAACCTCGCGCGAAGAGACGCCACTCGGTTTCACATTGTTTACGTCCATTAAGGTAGGATCGGATCCACTCTAAGTAAGCACCACAGACACCAATAGAACAAAGCTTGTTGAGTAGGAGACCATGATGAACACTGTCAAAGGCCTTTGATATGCCTGTGTAAATGACACTAACTTGGTATCCCTTTTCTATGTTGACCCCCAAGAAGTTCTGGTAGATTGCAAGATTTGTTGTTGTGGACCTGCCTTGGAAAAAACAATGTTGCTCTGATACAATGTAATTTCTGTAAGTTTGAAACAATTGATCCGCTATTATTGCTTCAAATACTTTTGCAACAATAGATATCAAAGATATCCCTCTATAGTTCCTGATATCACCTTTTGAGCCAGATTTAAAAACAGGAAATAATGTTGACCATTTCCAAACAGTCGGAAATTTCCCTGAATTAAAGGACTGTATCTGATACAAAAGAGCACATAAAGTATTGGAACACCTTTTATAGAATATTGGAGGTATACCATAAGGTCCAGCGGTTCTATTTATATCTAGGGATGCTACCTTATTATATTATACTTCTATGGGTGTAAAAACATGTTGAAGAAGGGAGTTGTCTAGAACCTCAGAATTGTCTTCAAATTGATGAGAAGGGTCGTAATATGAATAACAAAATTCAAAATAGTTGGCAAAAGCATTAACAATATCCTCAGGAGTTTCCACTGATGTACCATTGAAGTCAAGGACCCTTGGAATACCATTATTCTTACGTAAAGTGTTGACATATTTATTTATTTATTGATCATTGATTATTATTTACAATATATTTATATTTACTAATATATTTAATATATTTAATTGTTTGTTTAATGCACCTAAGTGTTGAACACCTGTATGTGCAAGCCTATTTACAAATTGCAATGTACTAACTTAATATAAATTATTATGACTACTTATATTAGAATACCTAAATCTAGCCTATTAGTAGGGCTGCCAATTGTTTTGATTTTTTCTTTGATATTATTTAATAGATTTAATATAATATTCATTTATATATATATATATATATATATATATATATATATATTATTTACTTATATATATATATATTATTTACTTATATATATATATATATATATAATACACAGTTCAACTATTAAGATTGAGATCATGATCATGTTAACACTTAGATGTTTCCAATCAGAAGTTAGTTAAAAAACCCTTCAAATTGTGTATAATTTTCGAAGATAAACATTTTACACAAAGCACTAAATTTAATTTTTTTGGTATTCCTAATTTCCAGTGGTAACTTGTTAAAAACCCTATGTCCAATATAATTTATATACCTTAGATTAAGATTGTTCTTGCTAACCGGTAGTTGGATTTTATTATTTGTTTTACTCCGGGTGGAAATTTTGTGATTTACAAACCGTTGTAATGTCTCATGATTATGGATATATGAGCATATTGTAGACATGTATAGCATTCTGATATTATATGTTTTTGGGGAAAACAGTAAGTTGGTGGGATATAGTCTATTTTTTTATACATTATTTTTAAAATATATTTTTGTATTATATTTAGTTTGTACAAGCAGTTGTTGTAGAGCCCACCCCATACTAACATTCCATATCTAAGCAGTGATTCTACAAAAGATTTATAAACAATTATTAATGTTTTTTTATTTAAAAATTCCCTTAGCAGGTAAAATTTATGGATCAATTTGCGAATTCTACTTGACAGGTAATCAATGTGAGGCTGCCATTTAAGAAATGAATCAATAATAACTCCAAGATATTTAGTTTTTGTTACCTCATTTATAATATGGTTATTTACAGGAATATGACTAAATGGTGGTCTATTTGCTTTAGTAAGAGAAAATGCTATATAATGTGTTTTCATTAAATTTAAAATAAGTTTAAAATGTTGGAGCCAATTCTTAATTAATGTTAATCCATATGTAGTTTGATCTTTTACTTCTTCCCATGTATTTGCCGCAAAAACAATCACTGTATCATCAGCATAGGAGACAGTTATTCCATTAATACCATCCATATTCAATAGAAAATTAATGTAGCATATAAATAATAGTGGTCCGAGTACAGTACCTTGTGGTATGGCAATTTTGATGGTTTCTCTTCCACTTATAATCCCATTAAGTTTCACCATCTGGTATCTTTCAGATAAATAGCTCTTTAAAAGATTGAAAGCCACTCCCCTTATACCATACCTCTGTAAGACATCTAGGAGTTTATCGTGAGGTACAGTATCAAATGCCTTAGCTAAGTCTAGAAATACAGCTAAACATTTTTTATTATTATTTAAGTTATTAACAACCTCTGTTTTGAGCCTATGCATAGCATCCGAAGTACTACAACCCCCAACAAAACCAAACTGATTCGGAGATAGAATGTTGTTTTATTTATTTTTTTTATTATTTAGAAAGGTCTTTCCTTTATACATTTTTTCCATTAGTTTTGCAAAATTACTTATTAAACTTATTGGTCTGTAGTTACTAATGTTATTAACAGATCCTGACTTATGTATAGTAGTTATTATCGATATTTTGAATTCATTTGGGACAATTCCTGTTTCTAAAATTAAATTAAATATGTGCAATAATGGATTAATTATGTCTATGTGAGTTTGTTTAATTATTTTTACTTGAATGTCATCGTGTCCTGGAGAGCTATTATTTTTTAATGACAATATATGATTTATTAGTTCATTTTTTGTAATAGGTGGAAGAAAAATTGAGTTTGCAGAAATAATGTCTCTTTGGCACTCTGTTCGTGGAGGAGGAATGGCCTCGGCCATTTGAACTCCTATATTACAAAAATATTTATTACAGAAATTAGTCATTTCTAAAGGATCAGATATTTGTTCGTTTAAGTTATTATTAATGTTTATATGGTTGTTTGTATTAGTGTCTTTCTCATAGGTGGCATCTCTAATAATTTTATAGATGGCTTTAATGTCATTTTTGTTATTTTCAATTTGATATTTGTAATATTCATTCTTTCGTTTATGTATAAGTTTATTTAAAAAATTGCTGTATTCCTTATATTCTTTTTCCAATTGAGCATTATAATTAACTAACAACCTTTTTTTCATTTTATCTGTTTTTTTGATTGAAGTGATTATTCCATTAGTAATCCAACTTTTTAATTTTCTATGCTTTTTAACATTTATTGTATGCTTTTCAGTGGCATTGTCTAATAATTGCTTATAGGTACTTAAAAAGGCATTTGTAGCTACTTCTGGATTTTGTTCGTTTATAATAATTGACCAGTCAAATTCCTGTAATAATTTTTTAAACTTTCCTATGTTTAGCCCTTTTTTTACCACAGTGCTCTGTTAATTTATTTCAGAAGTTCCTTTTTTATTTATGAGAAGCACAACTGGGCAGTGATATGTTATACCTTCATTTGAAATGCACGAATTTATTTGCAGATTAACTGACTTCAATTTTTGCCTAACAAATATGTGATCTAAACAAGTTTGTGAAAGTGATCAGGTCACAGAGTTTATGTAAGATTGAAAACCAAGCGAATTCATTACCAATAAATAATTAGTTACATTATTGTCATTGATATCTAATATATTAATATTTATATCACCTAAAAAGATTTCAATATTTGCGGTTGCCGAGTTTTCTAGAAATAAATGTATGTCATTAATAAACTCTCTTTGTGAAATAGGTGGAGGTTTGTAAATTGCAGTCAATCCAAAATGTATATTTGTCATTTCAAACATTATTCTACCAATTGTTGCATTAGAGGTTTGCAATTTATTAGTTGAAAAGTTAACCTGTATATTATTTTTTACAAAAAGTATAACCCCATCATTTTTGTTATAACTTGCTTCATTATAAAAAAGTTGATATCCGGATATATTAATATTCGTATCTGACACAGTTTGAAATGTTTCTGTTAGTACAATAATATCTATGAAATGTAGATTATATGACTCTAAAAAAGTAAGTAAATTGTCCATATTTTTATTTATACTCCTAATATTAATATTTATTATATTTAAGATATGTTCATTTTGACATATCACCTCTTCAACCTGTTTAATGTCTATTTTTTTGTCCATAAGACCATTATCCTCATTTATGATTTCAAGTAACTCATCTTGGATCATAATAACCATTCAAGTAACTCATCTTGGATCATAATAACCATTGTTCGGTCTTTAGTCTTTATGTGTACTCAATTTTATTTTTTAATACTTCCACATGGTAATTATATGATGGACAGTTTTTATCTAATGTACTATGATCAACACTATGTTGTAATTGGTAATTTTTATTTGCCGTTATACAGTTAATACACTTTTTAGTTTGGCTTTCACATTCACTAGTGTTATGGTCTCTAGCGCAGTTTCCGCAGATAAATCTGTTTGTGCACCTACTACTTTTATGGTTAAATCCCTGACATTTATAGCATCTTGATATGGTGAGATCTTCATAGACGGGTAATCGTTGCCAACCTGTATAAATTTTTTCATAGCTTAACATTTTGTTGAATAAACTGGCAGAACATTCAACATATATAGTCGAGGGGGGTTTATTTTTGAATCGTTTAATATATGTAACCTTTAGATGTTCATGTTCTTCTATCCATTCAGTTTGTTTTCGAATGGATTCTTCCAAGATATTCTCAGGTTTGTCTTCAGTATATCCAACAATTTTAATTTTTGGAAGTATCTTTTTGGGCATTTCAATTTCATATTTCTCCTTCAGTTTCTTATTAGCTTCTTCCTTAAGACGTTGTAGCTCCTGTTTGGTATCACATTTGAGTACAATGTTCTCCTTTTTAGTTTCTTTCATATTTCTTATTTCTACATTTATTTTGGATGGATTTATGCATGTCTGAATGTCCTTCTTACTTTTCTGAGAATTTTGAGGCACTTTAGGTTTAATTATTAATGTTGGCAGATTTGATTTTACTGGGTTCACTTTGGTATCTGATTTCTCTTTAAGAGCACAAGCATATGTAGTTTTTTACAATTGGTTTTTAAATATTCAATATCTGTCTTCATTTCTTGTGGTAATTTTAACATATAGGGCATTCTTGCTATGAGCTGCTTACATTCCATACATATTAGCATTAGAACTCTTTTCTGTAGGGGCATACACCTTGCTTCAGATGAACACTCCTTATGAATTCTCTTTAGACATGAATCACATTTATAAAAATCCTCCTTACAAGCTTGTTTACATTCCACACATTTCATGGTCAGGTTCAGTGCCCTCCATATTTATTTACATTTATTAAATTCAGGCCGCAAAAAAAAAACAAAACACCACAAATAAACAGTTTGTTAAATTTGGCAAGGAATTTAAGCTATGTATTTTTTGTTGCCTTTTCACAAAAAATAGTATTGTATTCTATTGTTCTCTGATATTTCCAATTTATATTGGGTTATAATAATCACATCTTCACAAGAATAAAGTCACTGGGTAGAGCATTATAATATGCACCATTCTTCAAAATTTCACAATTTTTGAACAACTTTTACCAAAGAAAATTAAAGTTTACTTCAGAGCGAAAAAAAACGTCACTCTACTCACTCGACCACGATATATATACAAATGACCAAAAATATTTGATATTCGTAGGAATCATTTGTTCTGAATTTGATACGTAGATTAGGTATTTTGTTTCTTGTTTTATTCTGAGTATGCTAAATAATAAGAATGTTGACCTGAATATTTATATTTCTTATAAAGTTTGTTTTTGTAATTTATCAGTGTCTTTAGTTCCTTGCTGTACCACTTAGGATATTTGTTACCCGATATATTCTTCTGGGGTCATATTTTTCAATGGCGTTGTTAACAATATCATAGAACTTGTCAAGAGTAGTGTCGATGTCCGTAGACTCACTGATAAAACTCCAATCTATGCTACTGAAATAATCGTTAATCTGAGCAAAGTTTGCTTTATCATACATATGTACCTTAACGTTGGTCTTATTATATAAATATTGTGCAGACTTGGTACAAAAAGTGACTTCCAATGGAGGGAGATGCATATCAGGAACACTTAGTGGGCTGGCACACTTGAAAACGTTGATGTGATCAAAGAAATCCTGAAATAGTAGATCTAGAAATCGGTTGTTAAAATTAGCATTTGGGTTTACTTGCTCTAAGTAGTAGACGTGGTTGACAAATACTTCACCAGGGCCAGAACTAATATTTGCTGGAACCAGGTGCCTCCACCTCTTTGACAATTCATACTTTCATAATCTCTATCACAGCGATTTACTTGATAGCAGGAGGAAAAAAGTTGAGAGTCTGATATATCATTAGAGAGCCAAGTTTCCGTCAAGACGACAATGTCATAGTCAGAATTATTTGCTGCTAAGGAAAATTGTATGGTCTTAGTACGAAGCCCTCTAACATTTTGATAGTAAAGCTTGAATTTAAACGTCGGCGAGATTTTATTGATGCTCTATTCTTGGACAACTTAATTGAAAATTTTGAAGAAGATTAGCATCATTTTGTTTCTGTGGGTTATTTATTGACAGAGGATCAGTTAAAGGAATTAATTATGATAGTGTCATTATTTTTGGTCAGAAAACATAGTAAGTCATTAAATAATTTTAGAAACAGACTAAAATTAGACAAGCTGTTATAAAAACTAGAACGATAAATTACAGCTAAAGCTACCTTTTTACAATTGTAACAAAACTCGACAGCAGCACATTCAAATATAAATTCCCCCTACAATACAGATCAGTAGAAATTGTTTTAATTGAGGCTAAGGACTTCTTATGTAGGTACATAGCTACTCCCCCCGTGAATATGTTGTTTTCGACAAAAGTATATAATTAGCTCATAATTAGATAGATTTGTTACACAAAGTTGGTCCTTAATCATCCAATGTTCGCATATACAGACTAGATCATATTTGATCTATCTCAGTAATAGTTCCATTTGGTTGATTTTGTTTGAGAGACACTGAACATTTAAGTGAAAAATCTTGAAGGTACAGCTAGTAACGGCGTGATCCCCATTTTCCTTTTTGTAGTTGTGGAAATCGTTTTGATTGAAAGGTTCTATTTCCCTGAAGAACTGGAGTTTTTTTAATTAAAACTCCTGTTGACCAATTTGTGGGATCAAGGATAGTGTCTGGAAGTTCTTGATCAGAGTCCACTCTAAAACTGCAGTAGTCTTGAGATTTTACTTGCTGTTGGGTAATGGAAAAAGTATACTGTGTCCCAAAAGTAGATTTTAAGTCCTGGTCCTGAGTTTTCTCTTTAAAATATTACAGGCCGACTGTAGAATATAACAGTTGTTAACTCTTATTATTTTTTCTGTTTTGAATATTGAACGGCAGGATTTCCGAAACGGAAGTCTAAACATTGATCTTATTACCCGTTTTTGGCTAACTAAAATCCGACCAATATCGTTAGACTTACCCCGAGCGAGCAGACCGTAAATTAGTACTCGGTGTTTTGAAGCATAATAAAAAATCTATCCACATAATCCATCCACTGCAGAACGGCATAGTTACCACAAGACCATTTACTGCATACCATTTCATTATGGTTGCCCCAGAACAGATGTTGATCCAATGTTAATCAGAGGGATTTCGCATTTTGTTGCTGAATGAGATTTGCATCACTCGGACAGGAGTAAGGACTATAAAGTTGGTGTTACCATTATTTAAGCAAAGTCCATTCCTCTCACACCAGGTTGCAATGTCATTCACTCACATGAAATTTTTTTAACATAACATAGGCCGCTATTTTGTTTCGCCATGTTGATTTTTACCAGGTCATCCCCATATAACCCTTAGTTTTTGACTAAAATTTGAAGTTAATTGCGTAAGTAGTTTTTAGCTATGCCGCGAACAGACATACAGACAGGCCGACGTAATTGAGCAAACATGTTAAAAAAAAGTTAAATCAAAATTTAATTTTATATAATGTAAGGACGTAGCCGATGCACACATCGGACAAGTGGCCCTTCTGAAACGTACACTACAGAATGCTAAACATTCCAAATGGTACAAATTCGCAAATATCGTCATAAAAGTATCAAGGCAAATAAGCCCGGGACAAACAGGTAAATAACAATAAAAAAAAGGATTTACAATGATAAAACGATTTCAGGTCGAAAAGTAACATAATACGTAAATATAACAAAATTACACAGAATCGACGTGAACAAGGACAAACAGAAAACATCACAAAACCAATCTGCTTAACTGCCTTTTTAGCTGCAAAGTACTGAGCTTAAAAATGTCATACTCCGGGAAGTGACGATTGTAGTTGCATACTAGCTGGTCAACAAATGCGTTAAGCCCATAATTTGTGCGGTGGTATCTTTCTAAAAATAGTTGACATTGTCTCGTACTCCTAATAGAAACCAAAAATAAGACCGACTCCAGCAATATTTCACAGTCAATCCCCCCAATTTGTGTAAAAAATAAGAAGTGCTTTCTTTCTTCGAAACTCTAGGGTTTTCAGGCCACAAAGAAGAGCTGTTGTATTATATGTCAGACCTTGATATGGAAAATAATAAGGTATTTTGCAAATCTATTTTGTTCTTTTTCGATTCTGTCAATATGCAGATTAAAAGTTAAATTTTCATCAAAAATAACACCCAGATCGGTGAAAGAAGTAACAACTTCAAGATGTACATCATCTATGAGGCAAGTGAAGTGCATGGGATTAATGCGTTTATGGAAATGAAGCACTTTAAATTTAGAAATGTTAAGGTGCAGATAATTAGTGTGGCACCATTTGGCGAGTCTTTCAATGTCAGACTGCACTGGATTAGAGTTAAAGGAAACCGGTGAAAAGAATTTTAAGTCATCTGCATATAATAGACATTTAGACATTTTAAAACAAGACACTATATGGTTTATGAAGAGTAAAAATAAAATTGGTCCAATATGTGAACCCTGCGGAATACCCGACGTTACAACAACCTCCCTGGAAGCTGAGCCGGACAAGTTGACCTGCTGACGACGATTAAACAAATATGATCTGGTCCACTCCAGATAGTTTCCACAAAAACCAGTTTGCTGCAATTTCCATAATAGAAGCTGATGGCAAACACTGTCAAAAGCCTTAGATATGTCAGTGTAAATGACATCAATATTGAAATATTGCGAGATTTGTAATCTTTGAGCTACCCCGATAGAAACCATGTTGCATACTCGTAATGTAGTGTTTTAATGATTCAAAGATATCATCATGATAATTGCCTCAAATAGCTTTGGTATGTGTGAAAGTAAAGAAATACCTCTATAATTTTTTATATCGCCTTTATCAACAGATTTAAAGATTGTCAAGAGAGTAGAAAACTTCCAAATATCTGAAAGGGACCTAGGTTGAAATATCTCTGAAAGATTATACACACAGGCTGGGACAATGACTGACAACATCTTATCAATAGAATAGTGGGGATTCCATCTGAACCAGCCTTCTTGGAGAGGTCAAGGCCCTTTATTTTATAACCGTTTTCTGCCTCAGTAAAACAATACGTTTATAGTAATTTTCCCGAACAACCTATGGGACCAATCTGACTAAAATCCAAATTGGGGTGGTGAGAATAGCAGGACTGAAAGTGAGTAGCAAAAGCATTTGGGATGTTATTTGAACCTATAATTTCCTCACCTTTATAACTCACGACATTGGGCAAACTGGAGTCCCTTCTTAAATTACGTACAAATGTCTAAAAATATTTTATGTTTTGGGATAAGTAATCAGTGTGTGTCACATATGTAAGATAGCACATATCAGTTCGAAGTTTAACCTCACGTAGTATGTCAGAATATGCTAAATAATCGACATGTTGTTCAGTCCTTTTATATTTTTTGTAAAGGCGATTCTTTTGCCCAATAAGCTTTCTTAAAGGATGGTTAAACCATTTTGGATATTTACTATCAACAACGATCTTCGTAGGGACATATCTATTAATACCCTGGAATAAAACCTCATAAAAACGCTCAACCATTCTGTCCATGTCAGATTCAGTCGATAAGAAAGACCAATCATACTGCTTATAAAAATGATTTAAGTTGTAGAAATTTACTTGATGAAACTGATAAACACTCACTTGATTGTAATTTTTAATTGGATTAACGTATTTAATTTTGTACTTCACTTCGATCGCTGGATGATATGTGTCAATATTTATGAGTTGAAAATCAGAAGGTGAAATCAAAACACTAACGAAGTCATCAGCAAATATTAGATCTAAAACTCTGCCCATGTGATTGCATAATGAATTCCATTGTTGCAATTCAAGCAAACTCATAGACAGAATAAGAGTTTCGGAAGCCGAGGATGGTAAAAATTCTGGAACCAGGGTATCGTCCTCATAAATCGAATCCACCAAGAAAAGTTAAAATCACCAAAAACAAAAAATGTTTGGCAGTTACATCTATTTCTCAGCGACTCATAACACTGCTGGTTTGAATTAGGTGGAAAATATACACATTCAAGATCCAAACTGGTACTGCTTGCTCTCAAAAGAACCCAAATATCATCAAATTCAACATGAGCAGGAGTAGCAATTACAGATACCTGAAATAAACAAGAAACCGCAATCACCACGCCACCGCCGCGATGACAACCCAGCTCTTCATACTTCCTAATCTGAAAAAACAAGAAACCACAATCACCACGCCACCGCTGCGATGACAACCCAGCTCTAAATAATTCCTATCCTTTCGAAAAACCACATATTTGTTATTAAATATTTCGTTGCTAGAAATATCCCCATTAAGCCACGTCTCGGTGAGAAATATTAAATCATAGTCGCAAGACATAACACTACTATAAATCTCATTAGTTTTGGTACGTAGTCCCCTGACGTTCTGGTAAAACATAACAAGACTGCTATCAGCTAAGGATTCGGGTTTGCCAACATCAACAGACGATATCGTTGCCTGTCTTCGTTCAGTACTATAGGGTTCAGTTATAGTATGTTCGACGATAGAGGAAAATTTGAATTTTCATTTAGTTCTTCATGTAGTGGCGTTGGGCTATTATTTACACTCAAATGGTAAAACAAATTATCAGTGTAAGCTCACTCTTTTGATTAAAATTCATTATACCCCTCTCAGCCCAGACTCTGGAAGGAATGAAATGAAAATGTTGAAACGTTCGAAAAAGACACTGGAGTTGAGGGTCATCCTGTCGAATAATTTTGTTGAGCACTGGGCGATTAATTTGAAGAGGCGGACCACAAACAAACAAGTTTGTTCTACTGGAGTCCTTAAGGAATCGAAGCAAAATTTATGATTCAATAGGGCTTCCCCCTGAGGGCGTTCAAAACTCCCGTGAATAACACTACGAAATCGTTCTTAGAAAAATTTTTGATTAATTTTTGGCAGTTTTTGATTCGTTCTTAGAAGAGAATTGGACCTAACCATTGACAATTTATATCATATTTGTTGTTAGTGAGACGCTTAAAAATACTTATAAAACCCTTAGCGTTAAAGTCACCCATTATCAAAATTTGGGGTTTACGAGGTATTGGTACATTTGAACTTTCCGAACCCTTTGTGCCCATGGTTGGATCTTTAGTATAATAAGTAAGTGCAGCTACTCGTTTTGAAGAGGACATGTGAGCATCTAATTGTTGTTTGAGATGCTTTATTTCTTCAAGGTTCACATCATTTTCTCTTTCTAAGATTGATATTGAAGTCATCATTTGCTTGTGAATGTGGGTAAGGTCATGAATTCTAGTTTGCAAATGAGTGATCAGTTCTTCGCTCTCCTTTACTTTGTCATCCAGCTCAAATTTTGATTTTTTGAGTCTGTCTATTTCCACATTAAGCTCTGCTATTCTTCCACCTTGTTCAGCCAACTGGGCAGTAAATTCTTTTTCAGACTCTGAGACATCGTCAGCCAAATCCTGTGTTCCCCTCTTTAGACGTTTGATGTAATTATTTTTATCGTATATTTCTGACCTTAATGAGTTGATTTCCTCGATATAAACAATACGAGACAGACTAACCATCTCCCACTGCCTCTACCAAGAACTTCTCTTACCAAGAACTCTCTAATATTCGAAAGTAATAAAATATTTAATCATTTGCTCAAAACATTAAAGATTCTGATTCATATGTAAGATTTAAAAAATCTTAAAAGTAAAGCATATTATAGTGTGTCTGAATATCTTCACGATCGAGTACTATTATAAATGTTAGATTTTCTGTTACTTAAATATAACTGGATTAAATCCAAGAACTCAATTACTACATTGTGTGGCACCCTATCAAACTACTTTTCCATATAGGTATAAATTACATCTTCACGATCGCATTTAGGTTTGCCCATGATATGCCGTTCTTTTAGCGGGTACTGCTTTTATTCTTTATTTTAAGTATTGACATATTTATTTTTGTTCTCCTGTTAGCTTCTTCTTACAGTGTTTTTTGTTCATATATTTCTGTGTTTGCTATTTTACATTTTACTATATTTTGCTTCTTCATGTTATATGTTTAGTATAGTTTATTTGGTATTTGATTTTATTGAACACTTTTATTGAAAATTTTTTTCGGGCTGTCATTATATTAGTATTTATAGCTTTGTTAACAAATCCTTTGTATTTAAACAATAAAGCGTGTTTGACTTTGACTTATATTAGTATTTAATTCATTTACACTTATGTTTTTAATACTAAATAAAATGCGATAAAACGTATCTAAGGACTTTAAATAATGAAACCAGGGTTGTACTTGTGAAAATCCCCGAGGATGGCGTTTTACATCATTATAAAGTTCGTGCCGTGTTCATCTTCAACTTTGTACAGATATCCACTGTAGATATATTGTCTGAAGCCGGACTGGTTTGGGTTGAACAGTTAGTTACTATTATTTCAAAAAATTTTTTTTTCTAAAATTCATTTCATGTTTCATTTATTTACACCAGAAACATTTAAAGAACAAAGGAAAAATAATCCTGGGGTATTGGAAGGATTATAAATTGATAGTAAGAATTTGACTCAAATAATAGAAATAATTTTGTGATTATTAACAAGGTTTTGTTTAAAGTTAGCATATTATATCGAGGTATAAGTATTTCATATTTACCCTTTCAATTTTATTTTTGTATATTTAGCTGATATACACATTTTTTGAAATCATTACAATTTGGTATGTACTCATGAATCTTCTGATAATATAATATATTTTTAAAATATTTGTAGGAAACAAAAAGTAAGAAGGATGACCCTAAGAGTGACATTAAAAAAGAGACCAGAAAATGGAGTTATGAAGATAAGGTCATGTTTTTTGAAGCTGTCAATGAATTTGGGAAGGACTTTGAAAACATTCAGCAGTATATCAATGGCAAGCTCAAGAAGAAAGGTACAGCAGATGAGCAGATGAGATCAAAGGAGCATGGTAAATAGTCATCATATTAATTTGTTACTAAAAATCCTTACTAAATATATTTTTTCTAGATATTTTATCAGTATATTATAATTATAGTGATATAATTGTATACATGTTTTTGAATAAGTGTTTGATGTTATTGTAAAGTTCATATGTCAGTTTTTCAATTTTGACAGTTTTGTGTCAGAAAGATGGCACAGAAACTGAGTCAACATTTCAGTTATCTCATCTTTTACATAGGAGCAAAAATTTAAATAATATTCTGTAATATTTTGTAAAACTACTTTTTCCTTAACATCTTATAAATATGAAAAAGTCATTAGTTCAAATAGAGATGTGAGTCAGACATATGACCAAAATGACTTGACAGGGATAATGACCATTTTGTCATATGTCAAGAGATAGTTATTTTCAAGGGATAGCCTTTCAAAAATATTTAACAGATTAAAATTGTTAGAACCTTGTTTCAGACAGTAACCAAAAATATCTATTTTTAAAAACTTTCTTTGTACTCTCACAATACTTTTACTCCACACATTGTACTGTGGAGACCAAACTAAACTCTCATACTCCAATTTAGGTAACACAAGAGAATCAAACAACTTTAAACAAATGTCAACTTTAAAATTTTTGGTAGATTTGAGGATGAAACCCATGACTCGAGATTCATTAATTTTATTCATGGTGTGTTCTGAAAAGTTTAATTTAGTATCAAATCATCAATAGAATACTGTTTGCTCACAATATTTTTTTAAGTGCAAAATAAATTGCTGAGCATTTTTTGGAATTAAGATTAAAATCATTGACTTAGCACCAGTCAACCACTCTACTTATTTCCTCCTGTAAACAATCACAGTCGTGGGCCCATTATCA
The DNA here is from genome assembly GCA_030620095.1 of Kuschelorhynchus macadamiae. Taxonomy (NCBI): domain Eukaryota; kingdom Metazoa; phylum Arthropoda; class Insecta; order Coleoptera; family Curculionidae; genus Kuschelorhynchus; species Kuschelorhynchus macadamiae. The sequence goes on from JAUTXW010005309.1 coordinate 403,071, forward strand.
TCTCTATAAAGAGTTCTAAGTCATCAGCAATAGTAATCCATTAAAATATTTAACAACTCAGCATATATTATTAATTGCTCTTAGAAATAATAGAGGTCCTAGGTTAGATGCTTGGGGAACCCCGGAAGTACTATTATAAATGTTAGATTTTCTGTTACTTAAATATAACTGGATTAAATCCAAGGACTCAATTACTACATTGTGTGGCACCCTATCAAACTACTTTTCCATATAGGTATAAATTACATCAGTTTTTTATTATTTAAAGAATTATGGTTTAAAAAAAAAACAGTCATTAAATTTTGACCTTATAAAAGTATGTGTTCAAGATCACTTAAATTTAGCCATGTGCTTTAACTGCGCTGGAATTGGACATGTGGCTAAGTACTGCAAAGAAACATGTCAGAAATGTGGAGCCAATACGCACAGTGGAAAGGATTGCAATTCAGTAAAGTTAAACCAAAGTGTATATCAAAAAAGACTAATTAACTACAGAAACAAAATTACTCCGATATTTTTTTATGAAAAATTCTATAGATAATGAAAAGTCTAGAAATTCCAAAATATCAAAAATCTTGTCTGCAATCACTTGAAAACTCACTTGTTGAAATAAATGATATGCTGTAAGACCAGCCTTACTGCAAAGTCCTTTGCGTATCAGACCACTGGAAGTCAGAAAGTCAACTACAACAACTAGGGATTTAAGATTTTAGGTTATTGTCAATGTTTTCCTGTGAAAAAGGACAGCATGGGGGTTCCACAATCTATGTGTGACAAAAAGTAAATGCTAAAACATGATCAAAACTGAATAAAACTATCAATACGTGGAACATTTGAATGTGCAGCAATTGAATATAGAGTCGGTGACATTAGCATAATAGTGGTTTTTCCATCTAAAAACCTCCATCTGGGGATATAAAAATTCTGGACGAATTGGAACAACTAATGACAAAAATATATAATGAAAATAAAGCTATTTTCCTCTCAGGTGACTTTAATATAGAGTTACTTAAGCAGAATAAAATGGGAACTGAATTTGTGGTGATAATGAATTCTTTTAATTTAAACCAAACTATATTAAAAAATACAAAAATAAAACCAATGGCTAGTTGTATTGATATTTTTGCAGGTTCAGATTTCGTTGAGGCTAAAGTAATTCAAAGTTTTATTTCGGACCACACACCCCAAAAATTGTTTTTGAAACTGAAGTAAAGAAAGTTAACAAGTATGAATATAAAAGGATATTCTCTCAAGAAAATAAAAACCATTTTTTTAGTCCGAGAGGTCAACACTGGGAAAGTGTGTATTCTGTAAATAATAATGATGTAAATAGTCAATGGAATAATTTTATAAATACATATATAGGCCTTTTTAATAAGAATTTCTCTCTAAAACTAGTTCATAAAAACAGAAAAGTTAAAAAAAAAATAAAAATATACACCTGGAACTTAACGACTGTAAACATAGATTAGATATTTTGTTAACTTTATGCAACCAAAATAGTAAATTTAACGAGGCTTACAAGCAAACTAAACAAGAGTATGATGGCATATTGAGAAAAATACAAACTGAAAAATATGAAATAAGAATTAAAAATTTTGATAACAAAATTAAATGTATGTGAGCAATTAGTAAAGAAATTAATGGAAAAGTGCACTCCCACAATAAAATGCAATTAGATGGAAGATTTTTAAGATCTGTGATACCAAATATTTTAAAAAATATAGACATTCTACCACATATCTGTAATATTAGTACAAATAATCAGTCCATGTATTTAAGACCAGTTACTTCCAAGGAAATTTGTAAGTTAGCTAATGATATTAAGAATAAACATAGCACTGACATAGATGAACTACCAACAAGCATTATAAAATGTTCCTTACCAAGATAAAAAGTGTACTATGTTTTCTAATTAATAATTCATTTAAAAATATACTCCGGAATACTCCCAAATAACCTAAAGGTTAGCATTAATTAAACCTCTCTACAAAAAAAGGAGACCCTGAAGAAATTGATAGCTGCAGGCCAATCAGTCTTTTGCCTGGATTTTCTAAATTATTTGAGCTTGCTATGTGTAGAAGATTAATAAAGTTTATGAAGGACTGTAAATTGTTTAATAATAATCAACCTGGCTTTTTAAAAGGAAAATCTACGCAAACAGCTATTTATCAGTTTGTTCAATTAGTTTTAAATTTTTCTTGAAAATGGTGAGACTGCACTTGGAATATTTCACGATCTGTCAATTTACTGTCTAGATAGAAAAGTACTTGTAAAAAAGCTGGAAATGTCTAGGGTAAGAGGATTTGCCCTAAAGTGGCTTACATCTTACCTTAATGATAGAGGTCAAATGGTAGGTGTACATAAAAAGGGCATACTTCACAAGTCAGCGGTATTATTAAATAGCACAGGAATAGCCCAAGGAAGTATACTTGGACCAATTCCTTTTGTGATATTTATAAATGTCCTTTATTCTACCGGGTGTCCGGGAAAATGTGGGAGATCTCTCGGACTCAGATAGAACATTAAAAAATAAGATGACAAGTTCCCATAAATTTTTTTCCTAGACTAGATTGTACATTTTAACGCTCAAATTTTTAACACCCTGTATGATAAGGTGTTAAAAAAAATAAATTTGGATACCTTGAACATTAAACTAAAGAAAAGGTACTCTTGTTCATTGTCGATAAAATGAACCGTTTTCGAGAAAAAAAATAATAAAAGTATTAATTTTTTATTATTGTTTATTTATCAGTATTAAAGAATGCACTTTTTTACAAACGTTACTATGGTACGAAATAAATAATCTCGCATTGACGTGTGCATTTGAAATCTTCTTGACACGTTGATCTTTTTGTACCTACTTCGATATTAATTTATTAAATTTTGAATACCTTGGTAAATTTAATTCGATAATGGGATACACATTTAGTGAGTATGCAGATATGCATCTTATGTACGGACTTGCATCTTGCAATGCTTATGAAGCAAGAAGGTTGTATGGAGAAAGATATCCTAATCGCAATATTCCAAATGAGAAAACATTTCAGCGAATTGACCAACGTCTAAGAGAAACTGGTGGGCAATTCTCAATTAATAAGGTAACATTATTGACGTTCATTAATTATTTTTAGGAAGTTTTGGGAAAAGGAGTACTGATGCTGGTGTGAGGAGAACAGTACGTACGGTGCAATTGGAGGAAGATATTTTGGATACTGTAGCTGATACTCCCTCAATAAGCACTCGAATATTAGCCGCGCAGCTTCATGTGTCAAAAAGTACAGTTGCTGAAGTACTTAAAGAACAGTTGTTATACCCTTATCATCTGCAAAAAGTGCATCAACTACTTCCTGAAGATTTTCCTCGAAGAATCCAGTTCGCAAACTGGTTGTTAGATCAACAACGAACAAACCCAAACTTCATTAGCATTATTCTTTTTACCGATGAAGCAGGATTTACCAAAGATGGTATTGTAAATTTACATAACTCGCATGTATGGGCTGATGAAAACCCTCATGCCACTGTCATTCATCATCATCAACATCAGTTTCAATCCATTAATGTTTGGGCAGGAATAATCGGCAATTTTTTCATTGGACCATGCGTATTACCGGCACGATTGAATGGTGAACTTTATTTAGAGTTCCTTCAGAACGCTTTTCTAGATTCAATAGAGCATTTGCCACTTGAAACCCGCCAAAGGATGCATTTTATGCATGATGGAGCCCCACCCCATTTTAGCGTTGCTGTACGGGACCACCTAAATAACGTCTATGGAAACCGTTGGATAGGCAGAGGAGGTCCCATTGCCTGGCCTCCACGGTCTCCCGACCTAACGCCAATGGATTTCTACCTGTGGGGTCATCTCAAAACCTTGGTGTATTCCTCTCCGGTTGCTACTAGGGAGGAACTTTTACAGAGAATCACGTTTCATTGCGATATGATAAGGAACAATGCTGGGTTGTTGTGGCGAGTACAGCAGTCCTCTATTCGTCGTGCCCGCGAGTGCATCACAAATCACGGAGCACATGTTGAACCCACTTATGAAGTTTTTAATTGACTTTTTTCTATTTAGCGTATTAGGTTGTTCAGGATCAAAACATATTTAATACTCCCAAAGTTGTATTCTTTTATTATTTTTTTTTCTCGAAAACGGTTCATTTTATCGACAATGAACAAGAGCACCTTTTCTTTAGCTTAATGTTCAAGGTATCCAAATTTATTTTTTTTAACTCCTTATCATACAGGGTGTTAAAAATTTGAGCGTTAAAATGTACAATCTAGTCCGTCCCTGGTAAACTAAACAAGCTAATTATGTTTTAAGGGAAGCATTTTGAGAGGTCCTTACTACTGTTTATCATATTAAATTTTCGTTAAATTATATTGAGTCGTTTAAAAGTTATTCTAGAAAAACCGATTTCCAGTGGGGTCCTTTAGGGGGCCGTATCTCCGTAGGGAGGGCCGCTAGGAAAAAAATTTATGGGAACTTTTCATCTTATTTTTTAATGTTCTATCTGAGTCCGAGAGATCTCCCACATTTTCCCGGACACCCTGTATAGCAGGTGGGTCTAAATCCATAATTAACTACGCACATGATACAAACTTATTGGTAGGGAATAAAACCGTTTTCCAACTTTTAATGGACAGCAAGGACTTTCTTTCTGCAGTTTCCAAATGGATTGCAGAAAAAAGATTAATTCTCAATTCTGATAAAACTAATCTTATATTTTTTAGAACTAAACAATCAAAATCTGAAAAAAATTGAAAATACAAAATGTCTAGGCTTACATATTAATGAAAACTTAGATTGAGAGACTAAGATTAAATATTTAGAGCAATGGCTGTACCAAGGGTTCCCAACAACCCTTGACTATACAGCCCAGTAGCCCATCTGCTCCAATAGCTCTGTTGCACTTCACAAAAATAGTCTTTGGGCACTACAGTCTGATCCTCCATTGGTCCAAAAATATAAGCAATATTCTTTGTGCCTGAGTAGCACACATTGTAACTGATCTCTGTTGGAAAATGAACATCATCAGAGAAGTTTGAAATCAACATGTCTTATTTTATTTTTGATTGTTGTGTTAACATCTTATATTTACCATACCAGTAAAAGGATTTTGACTTTTTGTACTTTTCTTAATACAATTCTTTAATTTTAATGAGCTTAATTTCAGTTATCAGAGAATTCCACTTTTGATTTTGGATTAAACATTTCATAAAGTTGAAGTTTGCTTTTTTAAAATTAAACTTTGTATTCTTTACTTGCTCACCTGCATTCATACTTAGAATTATAACTTATAGACAATAGTTTAAAAATGTATGCACATAAAAATTTTTTAAAACAACATTCGGATATGCATATGTTACATAAGAGATTAACATTATTAAATAGATGTCGATAAGGCACACAGTACAAATTAAAATGTAATTAAAGTCTATTTTTTAAATATTTTTAGAGAAGAGAACTAGAACTTAAGTTATAGTGGGTCCCACCAGTCACAATAAAATTACTACACCTGGAGGACACGATGATGATACCATAAACACGTATGGAATTGCAATTCGATATTAGTACTTATATAGCTGGTTGCTAGCTGATTTAATCTAGGAATGTATACAGTAGAATGTCTGGTTGGTTATGGTTCTTTTAATTCTCCATAATATTATAATATAATTTACAGTGTGTGGATGTTTTTTATTTCGATCGTTTCATTAAGGAGCCGTTTTTTGTAGTTCCTCTGTCTTCCAATTATACTTACGTTGTGGAAATTAAATGTTTGGCCATAGCTGCTAAAATGGTCGAAACGGGCCGTTTTAGATTATTTGACAATACAACTGTCTACTGTCTCTCGCATGCTTCCTGTCTGTCCAGTATATACATTATTGCATTCTTACAAGGTATAGTCGCGACAATCGTTTGGTCTCTTAATTTAAAATAAAAATGTTCAGCGAGTGTATTTTTTCCTTTAAAACCAACCTTTATATGGTCATTTGAAAGTAGAGTTTCAACCCTATCCTATTTTGTTTAAAGGTTGGGTGCGATAATTTACTTGTTCTAATTTTTAAGTTGTTAATTGTAATAAGTTTCATTATAAACAAAATAGTTGTTGTTTAGAATAAGATTAAAGAGCTCTACGAATGATCTGAAATGGTATGTTCTTTGATAGTGATCCATCTTTTTTTGATAATGTCTAAGTTAAAGCCGGTAGGAATATTAGTAAACAAAGAGATCACATTCAATGACACCAAAATGTAACTACTTAGTAAAATTATGTCTTTTAGGGACTCTACCAACAAAGAAGAATTTTTAACATATTTGTCATCTTTAACAAATCAATTTTTGAGTATATTAGATGTATATTTACTTGTTTGATATAAAGCAGAAGCCACAAAAGAAATTATAGGTCTTAATGGGACATTTTGCTTATGAACTTTTGACAAAAAGTACATTTTTGGTGGAACAGAAGAATTAGTTTTTAAAGTTTTTGATAACTCTTGGCTGATCATACCTTTTTTATCAAAGGGGTCTATAAGCTTATTATTATTTATTTATTATATTATATAACAAATTAGCGACAGTATATGCATTTCTTGTTTGCTTAATAGCAATTCATCATGCAGTATTTGCAATTCTTTATGTAATGCCTTAGTATCAGCTTTGATAGTTGAAATTGACACCAACATTTCTCTATTTAAATTAGACAAGTTGTTCTTATCCATTTTCAGTAGTACAATATATGCCTTATTGCATATAATCTCACTCTCAAGGTTCAGAGATTTCTTCCTAAATTTCATCAGCTTTTTGTTTAGCTCATTTGTAATAGTTTTATGGTGCTCTGCCAAAAAAACAGAATCTTCAAACTCCTGTGTCCTTCGTTTTAGTCGCCTTATAATATTGTCTTTACCTTTATAGCATCATTTAACTCAGTGACCCTTTTTTTAAACGTGTTAATGCATTACTTACTTAAACTTGCATCTTAATATGTTACTACCCAAACCTGTATCGTAGCAGATGCAAAGAATGTGGCAAAATCTCCTGCACTATGTGTAATCATTAATGGCCACTGGCCAAAAAGGTTTAATGTTCACTTAATATGTATAAATCTCCTAGACTAAATCGGGGTAATAGAGAAACACTGTACAATCGTATACAATAAGTTCAATCAAATCATATCAAAAGAGCACTGATATTTTGGGTAAATAGCTATTTTTTTTAAATGTATTCTAATACTGTGCTATGTATTGCCCAGTTGGACTAAAACCAGCACGCTCGTTTATTGCCAAAGTTTTCAAGACCCTTTTTTGTTGTTAGTGCTAATAAGAAAAACACTGATACCATAAGCAAAGAGTAAGAATTTCTTTACTATTATTCAAGAATTGGAAAGATTTGGATTTACTTTTTAACGTCTTACGCGGATAATTCACATGAACAGAAATACATAAAACAGTACATATATTTCAACTATTATATCGCGAAAAACGAATTATTTCTGAGCACCTAGAAACATAGAGTGTTAATACAATATTTCAATTTCAATTTTCTACAATAGTATGATCACCTTCTTTAAGTTTTGGAGTAATGTATCTATGTTTCCATGTTTGATGAAAAACAACACTGGGTATAGTTATAAATTCAAGTCTAGTCAGCAGAGGAGCCAAATTGCACATAATTATCAAACCTGCAATGCAATTCAATAAATCCAGAACTTCCACACTGCACGAACATAGATCTACTGATAAGATATAGTCATAATCAATGTTTTTATCATTATGATTAGTGTAATTAATTTTTTTAGATCTTTGCTAAACCATTTTGGAAATTTTAGATTTTTAGCTGAGCATTTAGGAACAGCATGTCCAAAAATGTCATTAAGGACATAAAAATGATACAATGATTTCAAGATGATTAATATTTATAATATTTTCCAAGGAGAGATAGGAATTGATATCTTATAGACTTGGCGGGTATAGAATTGTAATATACATAAACAAAATCAATTTACTTTATTTCTAAGTTAAACCTACAATTAAAATTTAAGCCAGGTAATAGGAATCACACTCAAGTAAAAGACAATCAGTGATATTTACTTAAAACATGTTATTAAATATTAAATTTAAAAATCCCCCTACAGCATTTGGAACAATATTTATTTGCTTTAAGTTAAAAAAAAAGTCATGCAATCAGAGACATATAGAGCCTACTTACTTATTAATGGGGAGCAATCACATCTAAAGATTAGATTATGTAATTCTTTAATCCTAGCTCACTGCTGCATATATCCTCAGTTATAAACGACTCAGTGAGGAGTATGGCATCATATCAAATCGAATCAAATAAATATTGTTAGGATAATAAATTTAAAAATGTTCCAATCCTAAAAGGAGACATTACAGCTTGTGCTGATATTCCCTGAAAAAGTATACTAAATATAAGTCGGGACAAGTAGAAACTTAACTATCAGTAATAGTGTCAAATAAAGTACATAGGTATATAACATATAGTTTTACATTTAAAAAGTAGACAAATAGAAACTCAATAGACAATTACTAATAAATAATAGACAATAACTGTAAGTAAAAGTGTCAAATAAAATACTTATATACAACTTATATTTTTGCAAATAAAGAAAAATAGGCAAAGACTAGACCTGCAAAACGACATTCTCTAAAATTAGTTTAAAACAGGCTTGTTGCTACTTTGCAGTTCAAGAAGCTTCTTGAGGAGTTACCCTCTAAAACTCTCAACCAAAGCAGAATTTTTTAGTGTCAGGACATACTCATTGAGAAATCTCACACCAACTGATTAGAAGGAGCGATCAAACTTAGTGTTATTAGATTTAGGATTATGCAACATATTAACACGTCTTAAGTTTAATTTATTGAATTCTGATCTAGAAAAAAGATCAAACAAATAAGGTGGTCGTTTAGTGCGCATTAAATTAAATAAAAGTTTGCATGTCAGCAGAGCATATCTAAACTCAATTTTTAGAATTGACTTAGTGTTGTAATGTGGAGTGATATGTTCCCTTCTATTGATGTTGAATGCAAAACGGAGGCACCAATTTTGGAGAATCTGAATTCTGCCCTTAAGAGTTTTACTTAAATACGAGAAATAAACAATACAACAATAATCTAAATGACACAAAACTAACGCATTCACTAGGTTCCATTTTGTAGCATAAGTTTAGAGAAAGCAATACCAATCTTCTTTATCACATGAGTCTCAAAGGTAATCTCATCGTCCAAAAACAGACCCAAGTTTCTTGAACTACTAACGAAAGGCAGGTTGACATTGTTTATAAGCAGGTTAGTTTTAACGTTGTCATTAGTTTTTCTGTTAGCTGCTACACTACCTATACACATCGCTACAGATTTATTAGGGTTTATACAGAGACCGTTGGCGTTGGATCATTCAATTACCCGTGCCAGGCTGGAATTTATTTATTTATTTATTTATTTATTTATTTATTCGTACAGTAAAATACACAATTAACAAATGCTTAAATCTAAACAAAATAGTTGCCTTACTTGTGTAGAGGGTACCTAGATGAAAGGATCATCTGTATGTACCTCGATATTAAACTCACATTATTGGTTAATTGTAAAGAAATTATATATTATGTAATTATACCTTTGTGTAGCCTAGCGTATATAACAACCTAATACATACAACCAGAATTAACTAAAGAACATTAATAAGGTGATTTTTATTTTGAAAAATAAACGACCGACATTCTATGATGAAACGTTTCATATTTACAATGTTTTTAATTTCATTAGGAAGCAAATTATAGATCTTAGGTGCTATAACATTAGCAAATCTCTGATTACCATCACATTTTCTATAAGGAACTGATAGCATTTGATTAGTGTTGTTTCTGGTTAAGTAACAGTGATCAATGTAGTTCTTGTTGGATTTAAAGCAAAATATACAATTGGCCAACAAATACAAAGATCTAACATTTAAGATATCTTCATTGTAGAGGAGACTAGTTGAATATAATCTGTTTTTAAAATTGATTACTTTAAGAATGTAATTCTGAATTACAGAGAGTGGACATAGAACATTATCATAAAGCCCCCCCCATACAATTATGCCATACCTTAACAACGACTCCACCAATGATTTATAGATCAATCTTAATATTTTGGCAGTTAATATATTTCGAATAACATAGAATTTATGAATTAAACTTCTCAATTTGTTAGTTAAATTATGAATATGTTTTGACCATTTTAGATGGTTATCTATAGTAACTCCGAGATATTTTGCTGATTCAGAATCTTTTATAGTAAGTCTGTAGTCAGGCAATGAAATTGAGTTATAGTGTGGACGATTTGCTTCGGTTAGTGAAAAGGCAATATAGACAGTTTTTGTGTTATTAAGAGTTAATTTATGTGTATCCAGCCAGTTTTTTACTTTCTTCAGTCCTGTCATAACTTTGGTTTTTACTGACTCCCAAGTATCCCCCTCAAAAAGCATAACAGTATCATCCGCATAAGAAATTACAGTTCCACCCGTGTTTAAATTTAATAATGAATTTATGTAAGAAATGAAGAGCAAAGGGCCAAGCACTGTACCCTGAGGCACTCCTATTTCTACGGTCAGGGGATCACTAATGGTATTCTTAATTTTAACCATCTGCTTCCTATCACTCAAATAGCTACCAAAGACATCCAACACTGTACCCCTGACTCCATATTTTTCAAGTGCCTCCAACAGTTGTTTGTGGGGCACAGTATCAAATGCCTTTGCCAGATCTAAGAAAACCACAATACTTTTTTTTCCAGAGTCAAGTTGTTGTTTTATTAGACTAATAAGCTTATACATGGCATCCGCAGTGCTAACATTCTTCATGAAACCAAATTGATTATTATGCAAAATGCCCATCGATGTAAGATATTCATATAATCTTTTTTTCAGACATTTTTCAAAAATTTTTGTAAAAGTGGAAACTAGACTAATTGGTCGGTAGTTTGAGATGTCATCTTTGGGACCATTTTTATAGATTGGCGTAACAATTGAAACCTTAAAATCAGAGGGAACCCTGCCAGATAAGAATATAAGATTGATAATATGAATTAATGGATCTTTGATATACATGTGTACTTTTTTAACCAGTTTCGTTGATATGCCATCAAGTCCAGGAGAACAATTATTTTTTAAGCTGCTAATATGTACTAGAATTTCATCATTAGTTACAGGAGTCAGTGACATAGAATTGACTGGGTTAGGATAATTTAACTTTAAGCCAGATGATGGATGAGGTATTTTAGCAGCCATATCTTTACCTATATTTATAAAGTAGTTGTTACAAAAATTTGCCATTTCATTATCATTAAGTGTTTTTTTTTCAGAATTGGTAATATTTAAATCATTACTAGCCTTGTTTGAAACTTGATTTGAAGCATCATTAATTATCTGATATATTTTTTTTGTATTTCTACTATTCTGTATAACTTGATTCCTATAATATGTGTTTTTTGCTGATGTTATGGTTTTATTAAGAATATTACGAAATGTACGGTATTCATTTAGTAAATTAATATTATTTTTATTTCTTAAAGCACGAATTTTTAATTTATCTCTGTGTATAATTGAGTTGATAATACCATAAGTAATCCATGGTTTTATTTTTTTGTATTTATTTATTATCACTTTTTTTGTGGTGGTACATTTGTCACAAAGGGAGACAAATATATCAATAAACTTTTTGTAAGCCGTTTCTGAATCATTCAAGCTGATTACATCATTCCAATCAACTTCCTTAATCAAGTTTGAAAATTTTTCTTCATCAAAATTATTTATCAATTTATCTTCAATTTTTATAGGAGTGTTATTTTGGTCAATATGCAGGTTTAAATAAATTGGAAAATGATCAGATACATCGGTGTCTAAAACCATTGTTTTGTAAATTAAATTATTTAATTCCAACTTTTTCCTAATAAATATATGGTCAAGACAGCTCTCGCTATCCCCAGTAACTCTAGTAAATGAATTAATATGAGATTCAAAGCCAAGAGAGGACATAATAGAAAGATACCTATTTACTATTAAATCATTACCATTTACAATGTCAAAATTTATATCTCCCAAAAATACTTCAATATCATTGCCCTGTTTAAGATTTGCAAAATATATTTCAATATCCATTAAAAACCGTTCATCATTGATGGAGGGTGACCTATAACAAGGCATCACCAAAAAATTTACATTTTGCAGCCTAAAAGTTATATTACTTATTGTTACCTTACTTAGGGGTAAGATGGTATGTGTCACATTATAATTAATATGGTCTCTAATAAACATAAGAACACCATCATTTTGATTAATCATGCTGTTATTAAACATTGTATGAAAACCAGGAATAGTAAAGTTTTTTATTTCATAGATGTTACGTGTTTCCCCTAGAATTATTATATCCAAGTTGCCAATTCCAAAGGCTTCAAGAAAAACTAAAAATGAATCAAAGTTTTTACGGGCACTTCTAATATTAACATGTAAGATATTTAGTATTTGTTTTTTGAAACTAAAGGTCTTATGTATAGTCTGAAATTCATCTACGTCATACCTAACTTCCTTCACACGTTCTAGTTTTCTTTGTTCTTGTTCTATGTCCTTAAATAAACCTAATTCTAAACTACCCATTAACATTAACACTATATGTACCATAGTCTATTTTACTTCTTAATTTTTGGAGTTGGTATTTATAAGAGGGGCAATTTTCATCATTAGATGCATGGTTAATATCATGTTTTGTTTTGTATGTTAAATTTGCAGTTACACAATTCTGACACTTTTTCAATATTTCATGACATGAAAGGCTATCATGGTCTTCCGCACACTTAACACAGCTTCGTTTATTTTTACATTCGTTACTTCTGTGGAAAAATCCTTGGCAGTTGTAGCATCTTGGGACTGATAGTTCTTCAAATACCAAAAATCGTTCCCATCCAATAAAGACCTTACCATACTGAATCATCTTGTAAAACAAAGTTGCACTGCATTCAGCAAAAATTGTTGTCGTTTCTTTATATTTTATAAATTTTTCGTATGTTATTGTAAATTTGTCCTGTTCTTCTATCCACTTGTTTTGATTTCTGATGGATTCTTCAATCTCTTTTCCTTTCAGTGGACCCTTATACCCAACTACTTTTATTCTTGGCAATTTCATTTTAGGTACCTGTATATCATATTTTTCATTCATTTTATTTTCCACAGCCTTTTTTAGTATTTCAGTGTCTTCTTTATTATAACATCTAATCAACAAGTTACCCCCTTTAGCTGTTCGAAAACTCTTTATTCCGACCTTCAAGTCCACAGGATTTATGTTTTGTTGAATATCTTCCTGAGTAATTTTAGGGTCCTGTCTTTCTTTGGGTTTAATTATTAGGGGAGGCATATTGTTTATATTTTTATTTCCATTATTATTTCCACCTACAATTTCTGAATATTTTGGTTTAGAAGTTATATCCATTTGCAGTCTCTCAGTCTCAATTTTTTCCTGCAGCAGCTGAATTATTTGTTGTTGGTCTTTGATAATTTTTTCTTTGTCATCTATACTTTTTTGTAATAAATCAATGATGTCAAAATCATAATTTCTACATCTTCTACATTTAAATTCTATTATGCGTTTTTGCAGTGTTATGCATCTTAATTCAGATGCACTTAACTCACTACATTTTTCGCATATCAAATTTTTACATTTATCACATGGAAAACATGGATTTTTACTTTCTTTTGTTGGTTGTTTGATCGACTTACACAATGTGCATTCCATTTTTTATTATGTAGCATGATACAATTACCAAAAGTTTGTTCTTTTTTTCGAATGGTTGCGAAGAAGAAAAAAAATCGGACAAAATGTAGCGAATTTTTTCGAAATATATGTCTCAACACTTCACAGAAAGTCTACTTTATGTTTCACAAGAGTTTATTTATTAAAAAGTTCTTTATTTTTGGCGATGATTAAAGATTTTCCGAGATCGTAATTTTTCGCGTCAAACGTAAACAAACGTAACATAACCTGTATAAAAGTATTAAGTTGGGATATTGCGGTATCAGGCATTACAGGATCACAGGTAATATACAGTTGTGTGTCATCAGCATACTAGTGTAATTTGCAAGATCCATCAAAACTGATGTGATGAAGATCTGACACAAACAAGGAGAATAGTATTGGTGCCAAAATACTGCCTTGAGGCACCCCCGTGGATACAGGTTGGTCTTCGGAAACCATCCAATCCAATTTGACAGCCTGACTCCGATCCTTTAGGTACACAGCAAACCAACTCAGGGCTGGGCCATCACAACCATAATACTTGAGCTTGGCCAACAGCAATTTATGATTAACCATGTCAAAGGATTTACTGTAGTCAAGGAGAATTAGCAGTGTAGTTTGACCAAGGTTGATGTTTACAGCTAAGTCGTTAACGATTTTTAGAAGAGCTGTGGAGGTGCTATACCCAGCTCTGAGATGCAGGAATTATAAGTTGTTCTTCCAGAAATGATGTAATTTGGCCATATACAAGTTTCTCCAGAACTTTCATTAACAATGGAATTACACTAATAAGTCGCAAGTCTTTGCCACATGTATCTTAGGGAGAGGAGTAATTATGGAGTGTTTCCATATCTCAGGTAGGACGCCCTTCTCAATGGGGGTAGTTGAAAAGGTGAGTAATCACCTTCTGGCAGTAACCAAAGCACATTCTCAACATTCTCAGATTTATCGTGTCACTCCCATAAGCTTCAGAAGACAAGCCAACTTCCTCCTTAGACTCTAAACGAAGTGAGAATTTATGGTCAGAGTGGTTTTTATTTATAAAAAAGTTTATGGTCTCATTTCGGACAGTATCGGCTCCAGATCCTGTAAAAAAGCTGTTGATATGGATCAACAGATACAGCAAGCTTTGATTTATTCAATTTACTTTTTAAACCTCTAAGGTTTTGATAATCGAATGATATTTGATGTTCAATGTTATTGTTACTTCCTATTGGTGTGGTTGATATTTCCTTTTGTTGGAAAAAATTCGTCCTGTAAACCTACTTCTGCTAGGCTTATAAAAATTTAATGGTTTAACAATTACTCCGGCGATATTTTATCGTCATTTCTAGACTTACAGATAATTTAAACGTTGACTGTAGTTTTTCACAATTAAGCTAAGTTATGCTATGAAAATGTAGGTGATGCTGAATTGGTTCATTACTGCATTTAGAGTCCAGATTGCCAACATAAAACCACTTAAACTCATTAGCAACCAATAAATCAGACTTTTTGTTGCTAATGCCCTGAATACCTGGTCTGGTTTTTGTGCAGCCATTAGAGAACTCAAGTTTTTATTTGTGTGAGTGAGGTTAACTAACTAACTTTTATTTGAAATATATAATTACTTGGTGTATTGTTAGCAGGGTTTCTTCAGGTTCTCTATAGTACCAAATTCATGGACTATATTTGTAGTTTTTATGGCATCCACAACAGCCTCCAGTTTCGTAGAGATAGAGTCAGCAGGGGAATCCAACCTGTGACTGTTATAGTCCTCCATTGGGCCAGATGCCAGATTTGTTATAATAGTCTCTAATCTTTTCACCTCTGATTCAATTCTGTCAACATAGTTGTTCACCTCATCGGGCTTGGATGGAGTTTTGATTGGCTGTCTAATGGTTGATGGAATTTTTTTAAATAAATAAAAACAATTGGGACATAAAGTGAACTAAAGTCCTTTAAGAGCTTGGAGTCTCTTGCACCATCGAACCAACATGTCAGGCAGATAACTTGGGAGTACATATCACATAGAAATTCAAATAATTTCTTCTTATCTTCCTTAAAAGCACAAGCTAAATCACACAATAATTTAGATGATTTCTTTTCTAGGTAAAAAGTAAAATATTTACCAAAAACTTACTTTGAAAATTTGTTTAAGGTATTTTTCAATGCAGATTTATAAGACGATAAAAAATAACGTCTATTTGTTTGTTTCCCAAAATATATAAAGGCTTAATGAAATGTAGTTCTTTTCCGCGAACTATCTCAGTCCATAGAAAATTTATTAATGGATTACATATGAAGAAAACTATCGCAATATACGAGGTACTATACATTGTATTGTGTTTTGATATAAATACAAATAAATACTACTATTTTGTAACAAAATGTATATCTCTGTAAGTTTATATCGTCATAACAATGTCACTCGGACAGTGTCAAATATTACATTCATAGGCCGACATGAACTTAAAGAGTACATTTCAACTTTTAAAGCTTTCAGCATATATTATATATAATAGATAACCCAACACGATGAAACTGAAATTCCAAAACTAATAAAATAGAAACAATACACAAAATTAATTACGCATAAGCAAAATTAATAATAAAGATAAGGTTCAGATCTAGACAACGAATGATATGAAGCTCATCAAAAAAACGTACTTTTGATGAGATTTTGTCTGTTTTGTTGCCATCGTTTTTTTTATGTGGTTTCTAGTTTTTAATGTACCTCATTTTATATAATAACATGAGTTCTTATGGTGAAGGCTTTATAGATTCTGTTTTTTTACTATTTTCATTCGAGGAATTTCCTCGCGAAATGGGCGACATCAGTTAATTAGCACTCCATAAAAATGCTTCAAATATTCCTGCAGTCCATGGGTAACGTTTACATGTCAGAAGAATTCTGTGGTGATATGTATAATATTCAGTTTTTCCTTTGCAGTTCGACAATTCTTTATAAGGACTTTCCACGAAGTATCTAAGCATGTCAAGTTCTCAGAAGGGGTCAAGAAAGTAGTGCAGGAACTTTATGGTGTAATAAATTATGGTGAACTCTATAAAAAGTTAGGAGTTATAACTGAAAAAGCCTATATGAAGTTAAATGAACTTATTTACCGAGGAGAAACCTGCATTAGGGTAAAAGGTATATAATATTCAATTGTATTATTTCTTATTTCCTTCTGTTATACCTATGGTTAATTCAGTTGGTTAATACAGACACTGTTCATTTCTTGGTTTAGGTAAAAATAATAGAATTAAGACTCCAATGTGTAGAGCATTGGTAAAACTCAATCAGTTAGATGAAAAGTATGAGGAAGTAAAATTACCTAATAGAGTAACAGTGGAATTAAGACCAAAAGATATGACTTCCTATGTAAAAGTGCAGTGTTTAGCCCAAAATCCAAGACTCAGAACTACTTTACCTATCCAGAAGAGACTTGGATCGTTAATACAGTGCCTCAATAAAAGGTAGGTTATAATACGAAATTAATTGTGATTACTTTACTAATGTTTTTAATATGAATGAATATGCAAAATGTTGCTTTTATTGAATTTTATTTTTAATATATACAACTAACTCTTACATTGTAAGTATATTTTAAATGTGCATTATAACTGTATATTTTAACTCACCTTCTGGACCTGTTAATTAAGACAAATTTTATCTTTTGTAATTGTCTCCTGAGGAAGTCAATAAAAGTTGACGAAATATTGAGAACTAAAATAAATAGAGTTTAGAAGAGAAATAGTTACAGACCGCTTACCCGAAACGTTTGATGTAATTTATAATTAGTACGGTCGAGAATATTGCATTGAATATATATATATATATATATATATATATATATATATATATATATATATATATATATATATATATATATATATATATATATATATATATATATATATATATATATATATATATATATATATATATATATATGTGTGTGTATAGATATATACATATATATATTTTTAATTTCTGTCCGTTAGTCTGCTGTAAGTTACTTGCAATATTCATTTAATTTATGATTTACGATAAATTAGTTTCAATTATTTTTTCTGTTTATAATTTATAATAATGCAATAAACTAGTACGGAAATCTTAAGAGAAAGCCTGTTATATCCATATCATATACCGCGCGTACAGGCATTGTTGCAACGCGTTTTTGTGGCTCTCCTAAATTGTTTATTAATGGATTAAATTCAAACTGCTTTAATCTGCCAATCTGAGTTCGACCTGTAACAGATTCTTGAAACCACTGTATACCATTAATTTCACAGAATAAAGGATTTTTTAATCAAAGTTAAAAGAATAAAAAAATGTGAACTTAAAAAAACCGGTAAATCGGAACTTCCCTTGTTATGAATATTTCCTTTTATTAGGAATAGTGAAGTATGACCCGATTTAGTTCCGCCAATAGCCATTTAGTAACATATATAAATTACATTTTCTTTTGGGTTTATCAATTAAAAAGAATTCTGAAGTGGGCTCCACAATACAAGGGCACTCAGTTTGGGAACTAATAGAGCTAGTTTGAACTTCGGCCTGTGAAAACTCGTTGTCCCAAAACTTGTCCCTCTCCAAACCCAAATTAACTTAGTTTCTTCTCAAAAGTTTTGATGTCACCCTCCTGGATGTCGAGTTTGCGCTTTAAAGTACTATTTAATACACTTAGTTCCTTAATCTGCATTTTCAATTCCCGATTATCATTTTTTCAACTTTTGCAACTCGTTATCTTTGTTAGGGTTTTGAATTATTTTATTTTTTTAGTTTAGAAATTTGCTTCTTCAGCAGCTTTACAGTGGCATTCTCTTCTTTGATCTACTTCTCTAAATTTCCTCAGACTCGTAAGCATCCAACTCAAAAACTTTTATTCGATTTTTAAGTTTGTTAATATATTCCTCTTTTAAGGCAACGTCCTTAACTTAATCGGAACAGCCACTTGAACAGAAAATCTGATGGCGATTAACCACAATTCATGCTCAAATTCTGTCCTGACAGCTTCTGTGCAATACATCATAACAACTAACACAAAATAACTGTTTTTAATAACTTTTGTTTTCCCATAACACTTAAAGATAGTAGCCATGATGAGAAAAAAAATAAATTGAAAAATATATATTTTATTTATGTATTTGTTAACAAGCTTAACCGAAATAAATTCCAATAACAAAGCAGATTGTTAAAAATAATAAAAAGAAGAATACATAACTTATCAATAGATCACAGCACTACCATACTACATATTTCTATTAGAATAACATTTATGATAAAATAAATTATAGAGAACAAAACTGATACATAACATAATCACAGCGTACAATAGGAACCTATTACAGAATAGTCTTAGCTCATTCTCACTTAATTAACAATATCACAGTTGCAGCTTATTTTATTACAAATTCTACACATAAATAAATAAATAAATAGCCTTTATTTCCAACAGGTAAAAAACCCACTTACAGGAAATTCAGTAACAAAATTAAGTGAAAAACACAAGAAAAAAAAAATACAAAACAACGGTTTTTTGAGTTACAACAATACTTAAATCTAAATATGTATTACAGTAGCTAAGTTAATTGATCTAACATTTAATAAAAAATAGAAAATTAAGTAAGTAAATTACATGTATTAACAAAAGCAACTTAATGAGTGTTTGGAACCTCTTGGAGGGTAAGCACCATCTGCCCTAAAAGCTAAATACTTTAGAAAACGTCGCTGCAAGGCTCAGGCTTTGAACATGGTAATTATAAATAGGATTCCAAACCACTGGGGCATACTCCAGCTTTGATCTTATGAAAGAGCAATATAATAATATCATTGTTTGTGTCTCAAATTTTTAAAGTTCCGCATAAGAAATCCTAGTGTTTTGAAGGAAGGTGGAACTAGATAATTTATATGGGGAATGAAGGTAAGTTTAGGGTCAAATTCAATGCCAAGATCTCGAATACTACTATCCGGTCTGCCAAGCACCGTACCATCTAGAGCATAATTATACATCAATGGGTTATTTCTACGACTGAAGGTCATTACATAACATTTTGATAAATTTAATACAAGTTTATTTCTAAGACACCATTCATATATCAATGATAGATTTTTTGTAGGTGATCACAATCTGATAGAGCCTGAATTTTAGTAAACAGCTTTAAGTCGTCTGCATATGCCAGTGTATGACATTCAGTTATATTAAGGAGATCATTAATAAAAATGAGAAAAAGCAGGGGCCCCAAATTGGACCCCTGTGGTACGCCAGAAGAGACTATATATGATAATTATCTGAAGTGCTCATATTCGTCAAACTGGGAACGTCCTAATAGATATGATTTGAACATTATTAAGAGTTGTGACATACCAAAGTTCTCCAGTTTATGGATCAGGACGTAGAGATCGATTTGATCAAAAACTTTCTGAAAGTCTGTGTAAACAACGTCTAATTGTCCCCTGGAATGCAGTGACTCGCAGGCAGTCTGGGACAAGGGTGCCAGGTTGGTCGTGCAAGAACGTGAATCTAGAAAGCCATGTTGATGGGGAGAGAGAAGCTTTCAAACCCCTGAATATAACTGATCATACAGAATAATTTCAAATAGTTTAGAAATATCACAGAGTATGGAGATGGGTCTAAAATTTTGTAACAATGTATTATCAGCCTTCTTAAAAATAGGTATGACTTTTGCTGTTTTCCAAGTATCCGGAAAAATGCCCTTATCAAGTATTAAGTTAAAAACGTGTAGAAGTGGAACAGAAAGGACTCCCGCGCAATCTTTTACTATAAAACTGGGTATTTCGTCAACACCGGCTGTTGGTTTGTCTTTGAGTTTTTTGCTAGCTAGTATTATATCTTGCGAGGATATTGTGTGAATGCCTATTATATCGGAGTTTAACACAGGGGACTTAACATAGTTATTGGGAGAAGAAATAGTATAAACACTTTGGAAATAATTTGCAAATGCATTAACAATGCTTTGGGATCTCTGTATTCGTTGTCACTTTCCTTTAGGGTACCAGGGATGCCGGTATGCCCCTTTTTACTTCAGACCAAAGACCAAAAGGATCAGAAATCATGTTCATCTCAGCGTTTCTTATATAATTTTTATATGCATCGTTACTCTGAGCATGAATAGACGTCTGAGCGAGCAGAGTCTCCGATAATGAACCGGCGTTTTATATTTTTTGTATTCTTTATGTGCTTTTTCTTTTTTATATATATTTTCAATTATATCATGCGAAAACCAGGGTGGAAAGCGACGGCGGCGTTGCCGTTTTAGCGGAGTACAGACTTGAAAAATTGTATCCATTACTTGGTAAAGTGCTGCACAGCATGTATTGACGTTCTGACTTTCCAGTATTGATGACCAGTCGGCCTCAAGAAGCAAGCTATATAAGCGAGGAAAATCCGCCTTTCTGAAGTTGTACTGTTTAGGACTGTTCTTATTAATAGGAAATGAAGGATGAATAGCTTCAAAAGTAATGAAAAGAGAGGGATGGTGTGTGTCTTCTGCAACAAAAGGAACATCACCATATCGTACAACCTCGCAAGATATGTTTGAAAAAACCAGATCGAGTAAACGGTTATTTGAATTTAAAACGTTATTGGCCTGTTTGACATTTAATATATTTGCTAAGATACAGATTAAGCCGCATTTCGATTCAATTACAGTGTCGCTTACATAATCCGGTATGTTAAAATCACCCATAATAACTAATTTATTGTCTAGTAGTTGCTCGGCAGCAAGAATGCAGTCAATAAACACTTCCAGTTCAGTGTTGCTGATATGAGGAGGAATATAAACAAGTATAATAAAAACAACAAAATTAAAGAAGTTTATCTTACAACCCACACAGTCCACGTTGGGAGCACTATCGGCGAGGAAGGTTAGATCAAGCCTTAGGGAGTTCCAACGACGATTTACACCCAGCATGACACCTCCGCCTCTGGAAAGGCCCGTAGCCTGACGGTCTCGGTCCGCTCGAAACACTACATAGTCTCGTGGAAACAGCTCTGTATCAAACACTTCCGGTTTTAACCACGATTAGGTCACTGCAATAATGTCCATTTCGCTTGATGAGACGCTTAAGAAAAATGTATGCGTCTTGGTGTTAAGGCTGCGTACATTTTGGTAATAGCAGGATATAGGAGTGGTTTGTGTAGTTGGAGGGCTTAGTTTTTTGAAAGAATATTCGGCCTACCTCCAGGGTATGCTATGACAAGGTTTGTTTCACCATTAGCTCGGCGGCGCTTCAGTTCTTCCTGTAGAAAATCCATCTCGGCTCTCTGTGACGGTGTTAGGTCAGCTTCTATATAAATACGATGAGCATCCCGAATTTTACCCCTATTTTTTAAGACGTTACGAACAGACTGACCATCCTGAAGAGCAACCTTGATAGCATGGCAGCCATTACGATTGGGTTTGCCAATTTTGCTAACATTTAGAATTCTAACTGTTTGACTGCAAGTCTTGTTTAAAATTTCTGAGAGAGGGGAAACGTCATCTTTAATATCGAGACTACAGTTGAAAACCATGATGTTGTTTCCACGTTTCTGTCTTTCGGTTACTTCAGCCAATATTTCTTCACCAGTAGAGGGTGGGACGGCGGACTTTACCACATTTAAGTAGCTGTCATTTGTAATGCAGCCTTTTTGCTCCACTCTTGTAAGTCTCTCATCCAGACTTAATAATTTTCTTGTGGATTCGTTATCATTTTGCGCAGTCTGATCAGGGGAGCGCTCTAACGCTACAATTCTGTTTTCCAGTGTCGCAAATTTTTCCTTTGTTTCAGAATGGCGAATATTGATTAATGTCTCAAGTTGCGTTAAGCGATTGATAATAATAGTAGGAATATTGAACATGTTTTCTCTGCATGCTGGGCAGACAAATGGCATAGTTCTGCTAATCATTAGTGCAACTGATCTCGGAGGCAGAGAAGTTTCCACAAGTTTTACATATTATCCGCTTACATAGATCACAGGGATAACCAAAGAGGTCAGTTTTTGACTCTTTAAATACACATTGGTTTTTACATTTAAAACATTCACTACAATCGCTCATAGTGGTATTTCAGCAATATGCAGTTCACCAAGAAGCAATAAATAACGGTTGCACTATACGCGGATACGCGAAAACTCTCCTACACCGGAGTTGTTTACTAAAGAGAGCTGCTTGTCAAAACACAAATAAGCCGCTATTGTTAAGCGATTATACTTTTTTAAACATTTATCTTTATTATTGGTATTCGGACTAGGTTTTTCGCACTTTCCCCGGAACAAGTGAGGTATTATGTAATAGTTGTAACACAAGTTGAAAGCCCGTGAGATATCCCACACGCCGATATCGAACGCACCAATAAGTTATTATTTATTTCGCTTTAAATTACGGTTTTATTTATGATGACAAATTGGTATTGTTAATTAGGTTTTTTATTCATACACATACATATTATGTAATGGTTGTGTTAGTCGAGTTCATGTAAAAAGTTGAAAACGCGCGGGTATTATAAGTAGCTACCGTTAACCCTATACAAGATAAAAAATTTGGATCTTGTATCTGGTTGTTAATTATTTTAAAAATATATATCCCTAAGGCCATACTCCTTAGTTCTAAAGTATCCATATTAAATCTAATTAACAATTCCCTTTTACACACATTGAAATTATAAATGCCCGTCTCTTTATTATACAAGACAAAGGACTTACGCTTCTCGTCCTGACATATCAGGACTTTTCAATAAGACAAAGACAAGGGGTCCTGGGACCGGGTTGAAAAACGCAAGGAAAAAAATCAGGAATATTAAAATGTCAGAAACAAAAAAAAAAAACACATTATCTATACAGAAAGCGCGTGATTTTTACCGATTCATTCTGAGATTGGATAAATTTGAACGTTTTTTTTTCTATTAATTTTTTTTGCAATATGCAAATGTCCGATGTATTCCTTTATAAAATATATAAAATATAAACGGATTGTCTCGGTTCTCGCAAACAAAACTCAAAAATTAGACATTTAAAACCTGCATAAGCAAGCAATAAAATTGAAAGCTACAAAGTACCATTTTACATGGAAAAAAATACTTATTTTTTAAATTTGAAGTTCACATTTTCTTTATTCTTTTAACTTTGACTAAAAAAACCTTGATTCTGTGAAATTAATGATATACAGTGGTTTCAAGAATTTGTTACAGGTCGAACTCAGATTGGCAAATTAAAGCAATTTGAATTTAATCCATTTAATAGGGGAGCCACAAAAAAGCGCGGTAACAGTGCCTGTACGCGCGGTATATGATATGGATCTAACAGGTTTTCTCTTAAGATTTCCGTACTAGTTTATTGGATTATTATTAATTATTAACAGAAAAACATAATTCAAACTAATTTAACGTAAATTATAAATTAAATGAATATTGCAAGTAATTTAAAGCACACTAACCGACAGAATTTAAAAATATTTTTAACATTGACAACTTCGTTTGTTCCTCAGAGGCGTGCATATAAACTAATTTCGCAATTTTCTTAGACACGGTCCGTCGTATCAAATATTACTGAGAAATTTTTATGTATTTTTTTGGTTTAATCGTCAATGTTAAAAAAGTAGGAGGGGGTTATCCATATTTGCGCTCGTGGTTGAATTAATAATATTTTTATACTTGCATAATGTGGTCTTTATACATCTATGATATTCACACTAATAATTACTGTGTGGCAAAATTCAGAAACTTACCCATTAATATATTAAATAATATTTTTTTTCAACGCCCTGTATTATGTAAACAAGGCAATTTAGAACTATAGAACCTTTTCAGAAATATGCTGTTACTGTGAAAAATATCTGAAACTTTCCTATGAAAACTTCCAGAAACTTTACTCTTTAAATTCGTATACGCTATATGTTTTATATTAATTTTTAATATGGGCTCTTCATTTTTCAGAAATAACCAATAAAAAATAAATAAAAACAAGTATTCGAAAAAATAACAAAAATGTTAAAACCTAAGGAATGTGTGAACATGAACTTGAGTAATTTACCATAACATATTGCATGTTGATTATTTAATTTTATTCTTGCTTACGTAACGAATTACAAAAAAAAACAACTTGGGTCAAAAATATATACAGTGCAGGAGAGAGCAAACGGGAGAAGCAAATTTTTAGATATAGTTATAATTCATACACGAATAATTTTAAAAGGAGAAAAGATATTGAGATGCGGTTTTTAGCCATCTGTTGCAAAACTTGCCAAAGCTAGAAAGGTATTTATACAGGGTGGTAAACAAGACAAAATTTCCAATATCTTAACTGTTCTGAAAATTTACAAAAACCATTTTTATTTTCTGATTGCTAGATCAGCTTAATCCTTGTTAAAATTGAAAGGTTTTAAATTTTTAGTAATTTTCGAGATTAATTTTTTATAGGGTGGGCAAAAATTATTATAAGATTAGGTAGGTCATCCTAAAACTCATATATGTATAATTCAACACCCCCTAGCATACAAACCAATATAAATTTAAAAGTTCTCATTTAGGTTTTTGCAAGTACTGAATATTTTCGCCAAACAGGCTTTTATTTTTTCTGTAATTTTATTGTTACTCAAAAATCATGCAAATTTACCAATATTTAAGGTCCTATATACGGGCGTTTTTTTTAAGGCTAAAACTTCTTATAAATATGTGTTCGTAGAGCCTTTGTTTTTGGAGATACTGCATCGACGCAACTGGCAATTGTTACAATATATTTAAATTCCTTATTCTGTTCTGTAACTTTTTCTGTATTTTGTACCGTTTAGAAATTATTGCATTATGACCTTGAAACTGGGTAGCGATGAATCGACACTAATAATCGAGTAAATAATTTCTAAACAGAAATGTACGAGGTCTCTGAAAAAAAACTAAAAAAAAAAACTTCATCACCCAGTATTTCAAAGACAAAGGCTTTGTGGACACATTTTTATACGAAGTTTTGGCCTTAAAATGAGCCGAAAAATTAACCCCTGCATTTTAACCATCAATTAAAGAACGCCCGTATAAATTGGAATATTTGGCTCTAAAAGCAAGACCTGTATTTTAAGTAATAATAAACTTGGGAGAAAAAATAAAAAGATCCATTTTTCGAAAATATTCAGTACTCCAAAAAACCTAAACGAAAACTTAAAATTTGTTGAAATATACATATTTGAGTTTTAGAATGACCACGTCTTTACCTAACTTACGATTTTTACACATCCTATATATTTTCTGCATACAGCAGTTCCTACCGATTATAAAAAAATTAAGTTATAGCTTAATATGCAAGAAAAAACAAATTTTTTTCAAAAAAAAAATCATCTCAAAAATTACTAAAAAATTTTCAAAAAATTTCAGTTGTTTTTTACAATTTTATCAGGGATTAAGCTAATCTACCAATTGGAAAGTAAAAATAGTTTTTGTACTATTTTAGAACAATAATTGGAAATTTTGAATATTTTTTACTATCCTGTATAAACACCTTTCTATAGGTAATAAGTTTTGAAAGAAATGGCTAAAAACCGCATCACAATATCTTTTCTCATTTTAGAAATATTCAACTTTGAATTTTACTTAAAAATTCTCTTGTCACGGTTGCTCTCCAGCACTATTTATAAACTCAAAGAATAATATAATAAAATAAAACTAACTACAAAGGGGATTAACCCAGACTTTACTCCTAATTTTAAAAATAAATTTAACTGAAAATTTATTATTAAATTATTATTTGAAAAAATTCAATATTTGTGGGAACTTTGGGGGAATATTTTCTGAAAAATTCGTTTGCAATTCAAAAGGGAAGCTTACCAAACAGATTTATCTCGTTCCGGAAAGTTTTCGAAATTAGAGAGATTCCAAAAATAGAAAGTTTCCGCTCATTAGTATTCTGCTTTAAAATCAATAAAAGTATTTTTAAGTTTTGCTTTATTATTCTAGGTGGAAAACTGTAGATGCAGTAAACTATGAAAAATCACTTGTTTCTAATAACCCCATCACAAATGATTATGTACCTTCTAAACAAGACGTAGAGGAAAAGATGCAACTATTTACCCCCCCATTAAGGTTAAGTCCTCCTCCAGAAGCGAAAATTGAACTGCCTTCAATTAATATCAGCGAATATCTGACGAGGTTAGTTCAGAATATTATAGAAAAATATTTACTTTTCAGATCTAGATTTATCTTAAAGATAATACATGGAGTTGACATTAACTAATTTTAATTATTTGCTGTCGGATAGTTCAGCCTTACAAAATTCAGAATTGAATGTACATATAAGCTCTTTGAATTTAAATGGTTTATATAATAAAATCCGTATAATGTAGTTTTTCTATTAAACCCAAATAGCTTTTCTTACTTGCGATCGTTAAATGTTGCTGGGTAGTGGCAGAATAATCTGCAATGATCACAAAATCAAAATTTCTCTGTAATGTCAACATTGTATGGGCATTATATTATGATTAGTCTAACTTGGTCTTTCCAATATTTATTGCGCTGTAATAAGAAGAGGCAGTTTTTATCGTTATTTAGGAACAGTGGGTATACAAACAGTGTTAGCATGTATCAGGCCTTTTTGGTTTGAGAATTCTCACAACCTATTTAACTCTGAAAATTTCAGACTTAAAAGCATGCATATTGCGGTGCCAATATTGATGGAAGGACGAAATGGCAAATTGTTTTGCAAAATGCTGAGTTTTTGCTTTAGATATAGGAACGATTTCATCACCAGAAGTTAAGAGTAGGATGGAACATTCGCAGAAGTTTTGAAATATGGTGTTGATAAGTGATTAAAAAAAATTTTAGTCAAAATTTACCTCTTATGCATGCTTTGAAGACATTTTTGGCTTCAGAAATTAAATGATAATGATGTCGTGCTTTATTTTAGCCTGTCCATTTTCAAGACTGGGATTCTTAAAAAACTTGTTATGAGTACGGATTTTCTCAAGTGTGGCATTCTCACAGAATTTTGAAAACCCTCTGTAGGTTGTTTCGAAATCTTAAGGGTTTCTATATCTAGTTATATCATTCGGAGATTTGAGAATGAAAGATGATTCCAAGGGAGGGAGGAATA
This sequence comes from Kuschelorhynchus macadamiae, assembly GCA_030620095.1. Classification (NCBI taxonomy): domain Eukaryota; kingdom Metazoa; phylum Arthropoda; class Insecta; order Coleoptera; family Curculionidae; genus Kuschelorhynchus; species Kuschelorhynchus macadamiae. Next base: position 430,915 of record JAUTXW010005309.1, read on the forward strand.
GAAATCCCACGACCCATTCCAAGCAGAGCAATCATAGTGTCAAATAGTACGAGGGTACGACTCTGCAGTTCACGGTCGAGTGAATCACAAGCAGGACCCCGGAATAAAAATAGAAGCCAGAGAAGAGGAAACAAAATATTGATGTCTTTGGATAGGTGTTAGAGAAAAAATACAATAGATTTTGGCATGTGAGGTAGGTAGGTCCTTTGATGAGTTTAAGTAAGAGATCAGATGGACCCTTCTACTTCAAGTGTGGCATTGACAATGGACAATGGATACCTTGAGTCTTATACTAAGATGTATCTGGTTTAATTAATGCACTGCATTAGACCATTATACTAGGAAATGTGTTGTACATAGTGGTTTGCCATTGCCTTCTAGGCATTTGTGTCGTGTAATGTATGTGTTGAGTAAGAAGCTTTGTTACTGTTCACAGTCGATCCACAGTCCGGTCTATGAACAGAGTGCTTATTTGTAGTGTTATCTAACACTTTATATAATTTAAACTTTATAGTCAAAATAATGAAATTATTTTTCTTTTTCAGACAAACAATATGTTTAACAGCCTATGAAAATCGATTGGGCCTCGACACCTTCGCTGAGATTAAGAAAGTGATGTCAAGGAAAAAGAAACCGAAATTGGATGTGGAGCCAAAAGTTGAAGTCTGTGATATTAAAATTGAATTAGTTAAATTGGAGGAGTCTGAGGTAATAAGTATAAAGGAGATACGCTTTTTTAAACTTTTAATTATTTTTTAAATAGATTAGTCTTTCTCTTAATATATTGCTGATCTTTCCTTACATTAATCGCAACTGAGATTTTTTGGGCTCATTTCTCGTATTGATTAAAGACTTACAGTACACCATATTTACAACCTTGACAATCCAGGTAACCCAGATAAGATCTAAAATCATACCACAAGCCGGTAGTACCTCATTTTTATTGGGATAAATCTCAGTAATTCATCAAGTGTAAGTCAGATGAAAATATGACAAATGGGTTTGAATGGAAAATTATTCATGTCACAAAAAATAATCTCAAAATAAATGTAACCTTATTTAAGTGCAAGTTGACAGTCAATCTGATCCAATAAGATAATTTTATTGTTGTAGTTATATTACAAATAAATATACAAAGAGTCTTTCCAAACCTAGTTTTAACATTAGAGATTTTCTCTTTTTTACACCTTTCGAATTTGGGGAGAAGATTTAATTAACTTAGAAAGCAGAATTTCTGTGGGTAAAAAAATGATTTTAAGGAAATTCATATTTAAGATTTGTTTTAGTCTTATATAGTTTACATATTTTTGTAGTATTGAAATCTAAACTAAACCTTCCTTGATTCTTTTTTCCACTAAACTTCATATCACATAAGGTCAAAATATTAAAGAACCAAAACATTTGATAGCATTAAAACAATGCAGATATAAAACATAATTTACCCAGCACAATCAGCATAATACTCAAACTACACTTCGCCATTTCACTGTACTTATAAGTTTAAGTTTTTAATAATAGAATAATAAAATCAGTATCAATTCCATCGCGTCTTGTGTTTGGTCATTTGATATCGCTAAATCACAGGGAAAGCCCCCAATACTAGAGAAGATAGAAAACCATCCTTTATCTGTACAAGGTAAAGAAACCCCTGCAATGCAGGCCAAAGGAATCCCCCCTTTTCTCTACAAGAATGGTAGTTACATTAGTCATGGATTAAAAATAATATCGCTGTATGCTTTAGATTCGATGTTTATTGTTTGCTAAATGCTGCACTATGACATGACAAAAATTTTAATTTTCTACGTTATTGAATTATTGCTACTATTACAAATTTCCAGCAAATTAACTAGAAAAAAACATATACATTAAAGCATACACATATTATAATATATATATATATATATATATATATATATATATATATATATATATATATGTATATATATATATATATATATATATATATATATATATATATATATATATATATATATATATATATATATATAAGGTACAGTTATCTGCTGGCTGCAGATATAATGATTCAAAATTTCTTGATTATTTATATGTAAAACTATTGATAATAATTTGACATTCATGATTATCTGCTTGTGATTTTTCATTTCATTCAAAATTTGATATTCAATATCTCTTCTCTTACTTGACAATTTTAAATGCTGCAAATGATTCTTAAATCTTTAAAAATGTGCCTGGAATGTAACCATTGAAAAAAAATTGTCAATAATTATACAGGGTATAATTCAACACACTTGTATAAAATTTGTGTGTTGTACTTCTTTTGTAAATTAATTCTGAACCTTTGCCTCAGGAAGTTTTCTAGATTTTTTGTGTAACACTAGATGAAATTTTTTTAAACACATTTCTATATAATCAACAAGTTGTGGCTAATTTTATCAGTTCTGTTTTGGTGTTTATGACATGCTTGGTTAGAGTACAACAAGTTAGTGTATATCAGATGGCTTAAAAACTCAATAGAAACTGTTTTATTCAGTTTAATAGATTAAAAACACCATAACAAAACAAGCCCCAATACTCAAAAGCTGACCTAATTATTGGTAAACCATTCTCTTGTAATGCTTTGACACTGCTAGAAATCGAGAACGAGCTATTACAATATATGCACTAGAACGCACTGATGTAAACGGAACAAAACATGTGCAAGTTGGCATTGTCTGCAACTTATAATTTATTAATTTCAGTTCTTATTCTGTTTAATCAATTAAAGAATTTGTGATTTAAGTCAGAAAAAAAAATTATTTTTTTTTGCTGGAGACCAGGGGAAGGAAAATGAGAGTACCTCAGGTGTTTGACTCTTTGGTTCACTGAAACGCTTTAATTATTAGCGGATTATTCCGCTAATAATTAAAGCGCTCCTTAAAGTGCGGCACTGGAAAATGGCTTATGTCGAAACCTTTAACCAAAAATTAACTTCAGTTTAGATTTATGAGTTAAGCCTTTAACACAATATACTTATGAATCATAATATCTGACATCCAAGTAGATGCTTTTTTTGGTATATGAACTATACAGAAGTAATTTTGTATATGATTTATATACCTATCTATATAAAGTAAAGTGTCACTTATTTTAGAATGTTTTGTGGTTTATTCTCCTATATTAATGTACTAGTTCTAAGCAGTCGGGTTTTTTTGTCCGCCAAAAAAAAAGTGGTGACGAAAACATGCTTCAAATCTCTCGTCAGAAAAAAAAATACAATATATTTGCTGTAAGAAGAAAATTTCAAGCAGTTTCACATGTATTAAAGATGGGAAAGTGAGAGCTTCAAACATCAAAGCCAGATCTAATTCAAAATGATCCTACAAACCTTTATGATATCAACAAAAAAACCTTGTTCCCAGAAAAATCCACCTTATGAGGATGATTGGCAAACTGTCTGCCACAAGGAACGCAACAGAAAAGTGTATACGAATAGCCGGCCAACTCCTATTAAAGGTAATAACGAAAATATGTTTGAATTAAAAATTTTGAAAGTATACTCATGGTTGTTTGTGTCAGGGTTTGCTGTAAAGACAAAGGCAGGTGATATACTAGCCCATGTAAGCACTAATGCCAGTAATGACTGTGTGTGATAAATTAATAACAAGAAAGAACAAAATATATAGTTCTTTTAAACTAGGAGTCCCACAGGAAACAAAAGCGGTCATTATGAATGCAGCCTTCTGGCCAAAAGGAATTATGATTAATATTTTTTTAAACCTGAGGGAAAAGCAACTGAAAGGAGGTTAGAAATACTCAGTTGAAAATATTATTTAGTCTCCAACACTATAAGGTAAGATCACTATGTAACAAGGTGCATGAGCTAGAAACATACTTAGTATACAAAACCATTCCGGTTGTATGTCTGACAGAGCACTGGCTGACGCAAGAAGAAATTAAACTATTAAATTTTAGGAAGCTATTCAGCCCAAACAGAGTATCGAGGAGGTGATACCTTTATAATTTTATTTATTTATTTTTTTATTTATTTATTTTCAACATTCCCAACCAACTGTATAAGTTCATTACAGGGAATTCTAACAATACTAATATTATAACAAACTAACAATTAAGAATAATATCAAATAACAAAATAAATAATAATTAAAGAACAAAATAAATAATATGCACAATGCAGTCAAAATTATTTTTTCTATAAATCACGTTTTTTGTTTTTTAACTTTCTTTTTAAATTTTATTAAAGTTTTTATTCTGCGTAAATGTGTTGGTAACTGATTATATATTAATATACCACCATATAATAAAGATTATTTTGCAAAATTGCTTCGAATATCAGTTGTATTTAATTTTAAGTTAGGCTATGTAGATATTTTTACAATTAATGTAGAAAGGAGTATTGAAGCTAATTGTGTCCTAATTTCAACATAACTTGTATATAATCTGACTGCATTCGGACCTTTTTGAAGTCGATTAGAGTCTCTTCAGGGATTGTCTTTTGCAGGGACTTTGTCCTGACAGGTGACGATATTGTGTTGTTTGGTACTAGTCAAAGAGATGCCAGTCATTTAGAAAATCTTTTTGTGAGCTATGGTTTTAAAAGAATGATTGTATTATCCAAGCGGTACAGGGACTATCTTGACAATGTTTTTATCAACTTTGACACTGATTCTCTTGCAGTGGAGATTGTGGATCTTAATATATCTGATTACTGTGGTCAAACACTTCGCTTCGAGGTTGTGAATTATGTAGATCAGCATACTTATTCAAATAGATCTATTTTTAGGCCTTTTGCATAAGAAAGACTATTCGATCATATTAATCAATCATAAAATTGAATTACATCACCGAGATTTTATCAGTAGTGCTGATATTCCAGTTGAATAGAGATACAATATGTTTTTGGAAGCCTTGAGAATGGCATATCTGCAGTTCTTTCCTGAAAGGATTTACCAAGCCCATGCTATTAAACCCAACCGGGTGGGGTGGTTTGGCGAAACACTTCAACAAATGAGGGACAAATTGAGCATTTTAGGGGAACTGTATAAACAATATGATATGAAAGTCAAAGTCAAAATATGCTTTATTATCAAAAGAACTTATTCTCATTGACAAAGCTGTAAAGAATAATACTAATATAAGTAATTCTAATTAAATTATACAAAAAGTAGCAAATATATTGTCAAGTACACTTAAAAATAAAAAGAAAATTTAACTTAATATACATTACAAAATTGACAAAAACAACCACTCAACAAGCTAACCAATATCTTAACAGGTATGTTATGGATACATATACATTCACAAAAGAATTATGGCTCACACATGTACACTAGCATAAAATATAAATAATATCTGTATAAAACCAACATCAACTTATAATATACAGGCAACATACATACATAAGTCAATTTAATTGTCATACAGTATAAACGAAAAAGAAATACCCAAAGCCAGAAGTATCTCAAAAACAATCAGAAAAGTATTCCGTCAAATTATAATAGGCCTTGTCCAAAAGCAGGTGCTTAACTTGATTTCGAAATTTTATGTAATTGCTTGTTCTTCTGATGTGTAATGGCAAATGCTTAAACACCTTTTTTGAGTTATAAAAAAAAAGAATTTTTTATAAGGGTGGTTAGAAGGTATTGGTAAAGCCAAACTATTACAATTTCTTGTTTGATATTTTAATGAAACTCTTGTATACTCATCCCTTCTTTTAAAAATCAAACAAACCGATTCCAAAACATACAAACATGACAATGTCAATATCTTATGTTTCTGAAAAAGTGGCTTGTAGATATCTTTAGGAGCGGCATTGCCCATGCATCGGACTGCTCTTTTTTGAATTAAAAATATCAAAGTAAATAAAGTCTGAGTACAATCTCCCCAAAAAGGTAAACCGTATCGTAAATGGAATTCAATTAGTGCAAAATAAACTGATCTAGAAAAGATAATCCCACTTCTTTAAGAGTTAGTCGTACCGCATAGCAATCTTTCAAAGTCAAAGTATTTATTCATGCTTTTACAAAATGTTTGCACATGTCAATATGATACTAAGCCTAAAAAAAAGAAATATATAGTGCCTGTACTTAATTAAGATTATAATACAGCAAATGTCAAACAGAAAATAGCTAAAATTACTTTAAAATAAACAGACTGTTCAGAGAACAGAAATAAACACAATAAAATTAAACAAGACTACAATAAGACTACTTCACAAAACAAAATGTCACAATAAACTAGCTGAAATGTGTGTTCTTAAAATTAAAAGTATAAAATTCATCAAGGGTGTAAAATGCTTGGTCTAAAAGAAAACACTTAATCTTATTTAAAAACACTTTTGGTGTTAGTTCCTTTACATTCTTAGGAAGCATATTGAACATTTTAGGGGCATGATAATTTATTGCAAATCTAGATTTGTTAATTCTATGGGATGTGATTAAAAAGTTATCACTATTTCTAGTTTGATGTGAGTGAATGTCATTTAACCTAACATATTCACTCAAATTATTCCTAACATATTTAAGACATTCACAAATGTACATACAGGGCTGAGTCATAATTTTAAGTTGTTTGTATGCGCCTCTACAATCCGCCTGATACGGTACTCCTTCAACAACTCTTACTGCCCTACGTTGCAAGGCACAAATTCTCCCAGATTCCGCTGCATGTCCCCAAGAGAGCAGGGCATAAGAAATGTGGGATTGAATAAGGGCATGATAGGTCATGAGAAGAACACTCCCCGAAACAGCATTGAGTAGGTTCCGCAGTACATAAATATTAGATGAAAGCTTTTTTGTTAAATGATTGATATGAGAATGCCAGTTTAACTTCTGGTCTAGATATACACCAAGGAATTTAACAGCTTCTGGATTATTCTCACTGTTAAAAGATGTATTAAGGGTAAACGTCATGTTTTCGGTCTTTGTTATATTCATGCTAAGATTTTTCGCATGAAACCAGTCGACACCCTCAACTGTGTATCACCCATGCTCGTCTGCACTTCTAAAATGTTTTTCCCCGTTTTAGCAGCAGTAGTATCATCTGCAAACAGAATAAAATCTACAGTAGGGTCACAAGCTGCTAAATCATTCACATAAATGGTAAATAGCAGCAGACCGAACACTGACCCCTGGGGTACCCCATATGTAACAGGTTTTAAGCTCGAGGTTCTGTTATTGCATTCTATCTGTTGGTAGCGACCTGTCATATATGAATAAATCAGATCGAGGCTTTTTTCTGCATAATTATAATATTTTAATTTGGGTATTAGCAAGTCAGGAGAAACACAATCAAAATCCTTTGTCATGTCACATAGTAGTACAGAAGCAAACTCACCATGGTCAAAAGCGTCTGTAATTATTGAAATAATTTTGTTAATTGCCACCACTGTTGACATTCCCTGGCGAAACCCAAATTGCTGTTTATTAAATAAATTATTCCTATCAAAATGCTCTGCAATCCTTACTTTAAGAGCCTTTTCGAAGATTTTACTATATAGAGGCACCAATGAAATACGGCGATAGTTAGACACCTCATTTCGATCTCCTTTGTTATAGACTGGTATGACACGAGAAACTTTAAATACTGACGGATAGACACCCTGTTCTAAAAAATGATTAATAAGTTTGGTAAGTGGATAAACAATAATGTTGGCAACGCACTTAAGCATTCTCGTGCTAATACCATGATAATCGCGACTAGGGGTGTTTCTAAAGGAAAAAATGATATCTCTTATTTCTATATATGTCACTTTCCGAAACTCTAGGGAAGGCAAATCATTCAAATTTAACCTATATAAGTAATCAGTGGATGAATGATTTGACTGCGGAATATTATAAACTATATCTGAGGCAACATTAACAAAAAAATCATTGAAGTTTTCAGAATTTAAACTGCAAAAATGGTCCTTTTTAATTTTTTCACATCTATATTTATTCACTATCTGCCATGAAGCCTTAGAAGAATTTCCAGCATTTCTTATAAACCTATCATGAGCATTAGTTTTAGCTTCTTCAATTTTATGTTTATAATTTAAACGATAATCTCTTATGTCTTTAAAACATTAGAATTTGAACGCTTATAAACTTCATGCATTAAAGCCAGATTATCTCTCATCTTTCTTAGTTCATTATTAAAAAAATTTATCTGTACATCATTCTGTTTCCTACGAAGTGTTTTCTCAGGGAATGCAGCTAAAATACAATTGTTAATAACACTCACAAACATTTCACTCTTCTCCACTGCTAGTGGACCCTGCAGAAAGTCCCAGTTTATATTTCCTATTAAAAGGTAAAATTCAGACAAACCTCGCTCACTTATAGGCCTACAGACAGATGGTACAGTCGGTTGGATTCTTGGATTAACATCCATTTCAATTGCCACGCCTAGATGGTCAGAAAGAAACCGATCAAAAGTATATGAAGAGTAATCTCTCACATCTAGATTACAAAACACATTATCCAGACATGCATTTACTCTGGTAACAGTATTGATAGTATAATGGAGATTATACGACTTCATTAAGTCAATGAATTCCAAAGTTTTTTTTTCGGTTGTATTAAATTTTAGATTGAAATCGCCATTTATAATAATTATACGTTTTTTTTTTTTTAATTATGTTTAAGATTTGTACAAATATATTAAAAAAATTGTCATAATCTCCCAAAGGAGAACGGTATACTGTTACCTAAAGTAAATTATATTCTTCAGATTCAACAGCACACAGCTCACAATCCACCTCTGTGGAGAAATCCTCGATTGCTTTACAAACACCAAAATAAACAGACTCGTTATTCTTTATTAATATTGTTACGCCCCCATGAGCAAAATTAATTCTAGAGTAGCAACTTACTAAGGAATAATTGTCCAAATGTATTCTCTCAGTTTCCTCTTTTCTCATCCAATGTTCAGTAAATGAGGTAATGTTAAAGGAACCCTGGTTATGAGACTCAATTTCACTTATTGTATTTCTTAATTAATTCTTTTTTGGGATCTATTTGCTTAGTTATCGACCTCCTTTATTTCCTTTCCTTAAATGTTTGTCAACCTACCTATCCGGGCCCCCACTATGATACGTACAGTTATAAAATGTCCTGCATTGGCCCCAGGATGAGAAGTGTGTGTCCATGTCTATATTTCCTTTGCCGTATTTAATTTATTTTTGGGTTTGTAGGGATTTGAGATATTCAACTATTTATATTTTTATCCTTGTAGGGGATTAGGGACCTAATTCTGGAGACTTTAATGTTGATACCATTTCTATCCTATTATTTATATAGTTAATACAAATAATAATTAACCTAAGAACCTTCCTAAATGTATAGCTCCTTTTAGATTTAGAAAAATTTATTTGCCTCTCGTGGCTAAATGAGCTAAGCTCAAGGCTAAAAAAAATTAATTCTTAATCTTATTTTCTTCTTAAAATCAAAAGTTTTTTAGTTAATTGTGTAATATGACTCAAATTTTAAATTCTGATCTACAAATATACCCAAGTGAACATAATCAATGAACAATTAAAATGTAGAATATTAGTTTTTGATACATTAAAAGAAAGAAAATTGGAATCACACCATTCTTTGGTAAACTTAATATCTTATGTAACAGTTTGTTGCAATCTAAGTGTATTATTATCATGCCAAAAAATAGATGTATCATCGGCAAATAGAGTCAACAGATCCTTGAGGGACTCCACTATCAATATCCATTTGAGAGGAGGGTCCTCCCGCTATCCTAACCACCTGCTTGGGGTTACTTAAAAATGACTTAAACCAACTTAAAACATTGTTCCTGCAACCATAGCGTTCTAATTTTTGCAACCGTATTCTGTGACTCACACAATCAAATGCCTTTGATAAGTCACAGAATACTGCTGCTGCTACAGACTTCATTAATTTTTAAATATAGTTTTTCGAGAAAGGAAAATATTGCATTGCTAGTTGATTTTGAATTCTGAAACCCGAATTGATTTTTATTTAATATTTTATATTTATCTTGAAACAAAGTAAATCTTTTAAATACAACATTTTCTATTACTTTTGAAAGTGTTGATAACATGGAAATTTGACTCCGGGTTAGCATCGCCGCTCTTATGTAAAGGAACTACAAGAGCTGTTTTTAAGCAGGATGGAAAAAGTCCAGTTTCCGAAGTATTGTTAACTGCTGTTACCAGTGCACTAATTGCACAATCGGGCAGATATATTAATAAATTCGCAGACAAATGATCAAGTCCATATGATTTTTTCTTTCATATCAGCTAACCGGCGAACTTCTCTTGATTTTAAAAACAATATACCAAAGCAGTTAAAGATTCAAAGCTGCGTACATCAAATGATAACTTAATTCAATCAGCTATTAAATAACAACAGAGGAAAACATAGTCGAGATAAAAACATCAATTTTATCTGAGCAACTTAACGATTTTTTGTAATATTCCCTCTAACTTAATTAAAGATGTTCCTTCAACCAATTCATCTCTGGAAAATATGAAACATATATTCCCAGAATATGAAATTAAGTTTGAAGATGTAACATTTGTTGAAGTAAGAGATACCATAGATTCGCTAAAAAAAAAACAAAAAAGAGTATGGATATATTTAACCTCTCAGTTAAGCTCGTCAAAACTTTTGAAACTATTACAGTATATCCCTTAACAATAATAATAAATTGCTGCTTTTTTTAAAAAGGAGATGAGGGTGACCTTTCAAACTACCGTTCAATTTACTGTCAGTTCTTTCAAACATAGTGGAAAAATATATGGCCAAAAGTATTGCCAGCTACTTTGAGGGGAATGGTATTTTTTCAAAAACCCAGTTTGGCTTTCAGGTGGGCAGGGCCAATACCTTCGAATTCTTTATCCTCTTTCGACAATAATGGACTCTTTTGAAAGCCTTGAATACAATGTCTCTCTTTTTTGTGGCATAGCTAAAATTTTACAAATTTAACAATAACAGCATCTAATTATTAAACTCTTATCTCAGTAACCAACGTAGGTAGTAAGGGTAAATGGAGTGTCATCGTCAGAAAGAGCCTATATTCTTAGTTCATATAAATGACCTTGCATTATATGCAAACACTGCTCATTTTACTTTCTTTGCTGATAACACTACCTTAGATCTACTCATATCTCCAGATAAATTTGAAAATGTCATAGCTTAATGTGCAATAGGCCCATTCGAGAGCAGTTGGTTGGTTTGAGTCAAACTTCTTTTAAATGCTTAGAAAATTCAGGATGATTTTTACCCTTTTATATGTGACAGATAATGAAAACAAATGGAACATCCAAGTTGAGAGTGTGTCGGGAATATTAAAAAGCTCTATTTTCCTGCTCTGAAACCTCATAGAATGTGTTTCTAGGTATACTATCTTGTCTGCATATCACGCCTTGTTCCACTTTGTCATATCATATAGTTGGGGCGTCATGTGCGGACTAGATTTTTGGCCTACAAAAAAGATCAGTCAGAATAATTGACTGGCTTTTAGGGAGGATTGCAGGGGAGTTTTTAGGGATCTAAAATATCCTTACTTTCCCGTCCGTCTTCATTCTTGAGAGTGTACTGTTCATTAAAAAAAATGAGGAAAGGTTTACTTCTCAGAGTGATCTACATAGCTACCCTACCCGGGGTCAGAATGAATTGAGAGCTTCTACTGGCGATTGAGAAGGTGTCAGAGTATGCCGATATGTATTGGATGTTCAATTTTTTAATAAATTTCGTATACATATAAGAAATACTAAAAATCCGATATTTTAAAGAAAAAATCAAGCAATATCCACCATACAGTGTAGAACAGTTTTTGACATCCAATTTTATTTTATCCGTATTTTACAATAATACGTAAATAATGTAGTCTTTTAATAATTTGGTAGTTTGTTCCTGTAGAACTGTTCTGTGCGTTGTTTTGAATTAGTATTAATTGATTTTACAATTATTTCATAAATATCATATTTTACTTTATTGACGTGTGTATATAGTAATTTTGTAATTTTGACACAAATAAACTATTTTGTATTTAAACTTTTAAGTTTAATATATTTATAAAAAAAAAACGGTGTATTTCAATACGCAAATGTTTTGAATTGCTACCGGAAACTCTAGGTGCTTTTAGGTGCCCAACTAGGTTGGACTTTACTTACTTCAGTTATATTTCTGCAACAATATTTGTTGAATATAAGCAACCCTACAGTCCAGCATCTGACGACAGTGGGTCACTTGATTTAACTCCTTTGTGCTTTAGCTAAAATAAAATTTTTACTTGTATTTTATAAGAGATTTGACAATTTACTTCCGGGTTAACCAGAAGCGACACCAGAAGGAACATTTTTGTTCATATTGCAAAATTTTAATACAGATCGATAGAGCTTTTTTTCGTATTTTCAAAAATGTATAATATATGAAGTTATCAAAATATTCGCCTTTAAGTATTAACACAGCCTACAATTAAAATACTAGGATATACGGTAATATGTAAAAGTGAATATCACAACTAAAGACAAATTATGTAATAATATGATATAGGTCCTAACGACCTGCGGGTGTCGTTTCAGTTAAACGTGAAGAGAAGTTTAAAAACCAAATACAAACAAATACTTCATATAGCCTCAACTGTCTAATCACCTTGTATCATTGTTGAAATTTACAATCAATGCAATTGTTTGTATTTTGCCATAATTCGATAGCCCACGAAAACTACATAAATTTAAACACTTTTGAATGGTTTTTTTCTAATTAAACCATATAGGAACAAAATCGAGTGGAGACACCTTATACATACTCAACCAACAGTCAGAGATCCATCTTTTATTATAAATTTTAACTTATGAAAATAGTAATCATCATTTTAATTAAAATTTTAATTTTATTCACTTGTGTAAAATGACAATGGTTTGGTAAATATATTTATTTGTCTAGGTACCAAAGTATTATGAAACTGAACCGGACGCCCAGTTAGCTGATGCAGTACATGAGGCAGTGAATACTATTTTGTCTTTGCAAACCCTGGATCGACGTCAGTCTGAGACCAGCGAAACAGAAGAGTTAGTAGTAAAAGTTGAAAATGCTAAACTTGAAAATCAACAAAAAGTAAATATAAATCCGTAACTTAATATTGCTCGTTTTCAGTCTTGCAAAATTATTTTTAAATTTGATTTAAATAATATATTTCATTGTATACTTTTTAGTATATTAGTCTGGTTAACGAATGATGGAGTGCTTAGCGGAAATTCTAGTTGTATTTAAAATAAAGGGTGCATCATAATAAACGCCTACATTTTGAGACCAGCTACTTTGAGAGTGAAGTAAGCAGCCAGACAGTATTTTGGCGTCTCGTTTTAATGAGGAACTGAAAAACATTTGATTCGATTCTTTATCTCTATTTATATAGATACATTCTAAACAAATTTAGAAATAACTAATAAACCATGGTTCTTGGGTTCAGACGGTATCAAATTGAAATTACTTTCCGACGTTTCGCCTGCGATTGCGTTAGGCATCTTGAAAGATCTTCACTGCAAGCGATCAAAACATAGACAGAAATCGATGAAGACATAATTAGCGATGCTCTATTTTACCGTGCTATTATGCATATACAGAGAGATCATTCAACTCAAAGCTGTTGGATGTGAGTGCAGATGTTGGATCACATGTTCACGACACTGGAGAAAGTCAAGTATTACCTCAGCATAAGTACAAACAACAAATACTGATCATAGGGGACTCTGTTGCGAAAGCATGTGGAATGTTTTTTAAAAGATTCACAAACAGAAACTTCGACATTAACGTTCAATATCAGGATACAATCAATTTTGACGACATTCAGGCAAAACTGCGAACTTACGGCAGACGACTTGCCAAAAATGATTTTCTGTTTGTGTTTACGAGTCCGGGCGATATCGCTAGTGAAAGTGGAGTTGGAGAGTCTGCCATAGAAGAATTGCTGTCATTCTCCAGAAATACAAATCTGGTGGCTCTTGGTTCTCCCTATGTAAATCCTGACAAAATAAACTTCAATAAATTGATTGCTTTCCAAAACCGTTCAGTGGCAAAGTCCATCCAAGTATTACACAACAAGGCCCATTTTATTGATGTTAACGATTTCAATATTAATTATCAGGAGCTTCATACATCCATTGGATACAGAAATAAAATTAACTTTGTACGCTATATCTGCGAAACAATTATTAAACCTGGGTCAGTTAAATTGATCAATGAAGAAATAGTCCAGCAACATCAGATTTTCGTAGATTGATTGGAAAAATTAAGACTTGACGCTTCCAATACCATTATAGAGACTAGGGCAGGACAAGCTGATGTAAAGACTACCAATGCAATTTTTAATGACTCATCCCAATAAATATGACATTCTTTGCTTTAGTGAACATCACCTTAGGACTAAAGAAGTAGAATGTTTTCACTTGCAGGGATATGCCGTGTTATCCTGCTTTATACGACAGCAAAACACAAATGGTGGTACAATGATTCTTACCAGAACTGAACTAAAATGTAAAAGCATTGATGCCCTAGTGAGTATGTCCATGGAGACGCACTGTGAGATCGCTGCCATAGAGGTCGAAGAACTGGAAAGACTGGCCATTGTATGTGTTTATCGACCACCAAATGGTGACTAATAATTTTATGTCAATCATCGAAAGGGTGTTATGCTTTGCTGAGCGGAGGGAATACAGAAATATTATACTAACAGGTGACTTTAATATCATTTTTAATAGCAATTCAGGTAGAAAAATCGAATTTATTGATCTCATGAATAGCTCGAATTTTACTCAGCAAATTTTTCAGAACACAAATCAAGTTAACTGTATTGATAATATATTTATTAATTTTGAAAATAGTTTAAATTGTAATGTGAGCGTCTTTGAACCACTTGTCAGATCACTTGTCCATTGATATCACTGTTGAGCTGTGTCGAGTGACCTTGGTTCAAGAACCCTAAGTATATAGGCCAATCACAAACGATGGTATGAGAGATATGTATGCCTACTTGGATCTGCAGAGTTGGGATTTTATTGATGAGACTGGGTCGTGTTTGGATAGTAAGTTTGATAGATTCATGGGAGTCCTGAAAGCAGGAATTGAACTTTTTTTCCCTTTTAAATATAAAAGAATTGGCCACCCTAATAGAACTATTGTTAATTGGAATGATAATAGTTTACATCAAATGCGTGAAACTCTTAACTTACTTTTAGAAATACACAGAAATAGGCCATCCAGCAATCTTCAAGAACATATACATAATTACAGAAAAACTTACAAAATAAGCTTACATAATAAAAAAAAGCGGCATATGCCAACTATATCATGAACTCATCCAATGTTGTCAGGGCCTCCTGGAGATTGGCTAATGAACATAGGGGTGACAGTAGCGTGAGTAATGAGCATATTGGGTTGTCTGATGACGATTTTAATGTCTTTTTTGCAAGCATAGCTGAGGAAACTTTGAAGACCATTGATCCCCCTAACCGAAGCTATACAGATTATTTGAACAAGCCTAGAGTTGAATCAGGTGATCTTTTCCACTTTAGTGAGGTAAGCTACATTCAAGTGAGAGATGCAGTTAATGCTTTGAAAAACAAAAACAGCAAGGATATATATTACTGTGCCAATGCTGAAATCCTTGAAAGACCTTCTCATAGTTCCGCTTACCAAGCTGATAAACATGTGTATAGTGGCGGGATTTTTCCCTTCCTCAATTAAAAAATCCAGAGTTGTTCCTGTCTTTAAAAAGGGAGACAGAGAAGATGTGGGCAATTACCGTCAAATCTCGCTTGTACCAGTTTTATCAAGAGTCTTTGAGGGTTAAAGTCTCAGTTGGGTCAGTACTTTGAGTCGGCTGCTCTCTTCTCGGCAAGCCAGTTTGGTTTTAGAGCTGGTAGATCAACAACATTAGCAATACTGGAGTTGCTGAAATACATCGCAGAGGCTTTTGAGGGGGGTCGGTATGTGAGCGCTACATGCTGTGACCTTTCGAAGGCATTCGATTGTGTTTCCCACAATATTTTGAGGGACAAACTGATGGCTTGTGGAGTTGACGAGTCTGGCTTGCATATGCTTGGTGGCTATCTGAGAGGTCGCAGACAGATAACAGAGAATGCAAATAAGCAGTCTAATGAGACTGAGCTAGGATAAGGAGTGCCCCAGGGTTCTGTCCTGGGTCCACTGCTTTTCCTTGTCTACATCAACGACATTAATAATTCTGTCCCGACTTCAAAGGTGTTGCTGTTTGCTGACGCCACATCAATTGCTGAGTCAGATATCTGCATGGAGAGTCTGAGTGATCGTATGAGGGCAAGAATCGCGGATTTGAGAGATTGGTTTAGTGCCAACAGGCTGGCTATAAATAATAACAAGACGGAGAGTATGCTTTTTGGTTTGAGAGAGATTCAGTGTGAGAATGTAGATGAAGTATGGTTTTTGGGTGTATATCTGGACCCCACACTGAGGTTCGATAAACATATTGAGCACACTGCTGGTCGTCTCACCAGAAGCATCTTTTTGTTAAAAAATCTTAAAAAAGTGTTGCCTGGGCAATGCCTCCTTCAGACTTTTCATGGAATTTTTCAATCAGTGGCCTGCTATGCTATCTTGGCCTGGGGTCACTCAACACATGCGCAAAGAATATTTGCTTTGAAAAGAAGAGCCATAAGAGCTATTGCTTGTCTAGGTTATAGAGAGGATGTCTGACACGTTTTTAAACAACTAGCAATAATGACGATACCCTGTAGATATATTTATGAAAGCCTTCTTTATTGCCACAGAAACATCACTCGGTTCAATCATAACCAAGATTTCCATCATTACCCGACCAGACAGGGTGATCTTCTAAGAATAGATTATCATAGACTAGATAGGTCACGAATATCTTCCAATTACTTTGGACCAAAGAGCAACATTTTACCCGACTACATTCACAAACTACCTGAAAATTGTTTTAAATGCAGGGTAAAGGAGTTACTTATTCAAAACAGTTTTTATAGCATACAAGAATATCTACAGTTTAATTTCTGATAAATTTTTTTTTCTCTTCTTTCTGCGATCTTTCTGCTGAGAACTGTACAGCATAACACCCACCTTTGTTAATCGTTAGTGTTAGTTGAGACCCATGTTTTTAATTAACTTTGTAATGTCATATTTTTAGTATAGTTTGTTTTTACCGCAATTAATTTTACTTATATTTGTTTAGCATGTATGACGTTTATTGATAGTTACATTTTAATGTTTTTATTAGTGTTTAATTTTTTACTTTTTATTTTTTGATTCTGAATTACTGAATAGTATATTCAGCGTTTCGTTAATTCGGTGCTGTAATTTCGTGCAGTGCAAGTCCCTCAGGATGCTGTATGCAGTCAGGTATTTACGCCTAATTGAATTATGTTAACGATATATGGGCACCTCGGAGGGATACTATAATTAGTTCATGAAGTTGAAAGGTGCCTAGAGAAGCACATATAGTTGTTTGATAAAGTCCTCGTTCAGTGGCAAGCAGACCATCCATGGAGCTTTAGCTGCTTGATAGTGATTGAAAAACAATAAATTGAATATATTTAAACATTTTTAAAAAATGGCATACAAACTAAGTGATTCTAATATGACCGACTAATAAAATAGTATGAATGATAGGTGTCAAAATGGTAAAAATGCTTAGTAACAGTCGAGTGAGTTCTTATCACCATCTTGTAAAAGTAAACATTTATTTTAAGTGACTTATTACTTTCAGATTGGTTTTGTCGGATCTGAACTATTTTTTCTCGTGTACGTTAACATTTTCGGAAAACAATAAACATCCCAATAAAGTAAGAGAAATGAGCAAATACTTTGGGTGGTTTTAAAATATTTATTTGTGCTATATATAGAAGCAATTGTGAAACCTAGGGGTTAAAATACATTCACTGCTTATGTGGTTTTCGTAAATTTTCTTTAAGCTAAAAAAAATTTGTTAGCACAATATCAGATTTTGTAAGTTTAAAGATTAAAAGAATTGTTTCGGAGAAAAAATTACAAAAAACTTGTAGAAGAACTACGGAAGTGAGCTGTCGCATGTCTCTTAAAATGGGCTCTTGCACTTACATTTAATTTTTTTTCCAAGAAATATGGGTGCTGTTAGCGACGAGCAAGGAGAAAGGTTCCATCAAAATATACTAACAATGAAGCAACATTACCAAGGCAGATGGCATCCTGCAATGATGTTTTCTACAAAAGACTTAATATAAATGTATTTTCATGTGTATTTTTTAAATAAAACCTGTTATCCGTACAATATTTTGAATTAGGATTAGTAATCAGGATGCTTTAAATTCCCCAGTATAGCCATTATAACGTCAGTGGCACTTTTTTTCGTATTTGTTGACTAGTGTAATTTTTGATGCTCCGATGAATTTGGCAATGTTGAAATGAAAAAAAAAACTTCTGGAACATTTACTTAAGTACTGAAGTAAAGAGCGCAAAGTTTATTAATTAAATGTGGCTGATCAGAATTTCTCATGTGTGCAGTTGTAATTACCACTCGGCAGCACGAATTTATTGCAATGATGTTAAGTTGAATCAATAAATAAAAAGTATCATTTTTCGAATGTTTAATGTTTTTTTATAAAAAAGTTGGATTTAAAGTTTTTTTTTATTTATTTATTTATTTATTTATTTATTAATAAACGGGATACCCCATTGAATTACAATAAACATTTACAAAAAATAAATTTTCAAGTAAGGTAATACTAGTATTTTCCCAATACAAAAGTGTAACCTAAAAGCAATCATAAATAACAAATTTATGCAAGCATTCAAAACATACCAGGAATTATATTAGAGTCCAAGAATTTGTTCAATCATTTAGTGTCCCGAGAATTTTGGACTTGAATTTTTGTAAAAAAATAGTAAAAATGTAACAATATATATTTTTTTAGAATGACCCACTAGAAATTAGTGCCGAAGAATTAGAGCACATAAACAACATAAAAAAGGGGTGGACGGAGACCACTAGTGAGAGCTTAACCATTGGCGAAATTTATTTGATGTATGGATCTGATACAAAGTTGATCTTGGAATACAGTTGGGGGGAAGATATTAAAGAAGAATCGGAAAAACCTAAAAAGACTGCAGGTATAGTACGTAAAAAAACAGACTTTCAATATAACGTACACAGTTGAGCTCAGAGAAAAATGAGTCATCCAAAATGGGTGGTTTTGGTAAACGAATCGCATATTTCAACAAGCCTCAAGTTGGCTATGGCTAAGTCCTATTAGTTTATATCATCTGCTAGGTTGTTATTGGTTAGCGAAACGCGCGTCCAGAATGTAACAAGTTGTGGTGAAGTGTAGTTAGAACTCTTATATTTTGAACTTATGGCTAATACAATCACTATATTATATATATATATATATATATATATATATATATATATATATATATATATATATATATATATATATATATATATATATATATATATATATATATATATATATATATATATATATATATATATATATATATATATATATATATATATATATATATATATATATATATATATATATATATATATGTATATATATATATATATATATATATATATATATATATATATATATATATACATATATATAATATATATATATATATATATGTATATATATATGTATATATATATATATATATATATATATATATATATATATATATATGATGTATACCGTAATGTCATAAGAATAGGAGCTACTTTTTGTTTATGTGATTATTTGTATTTTAATGTATTATATTTATGTTTAAAAAATATCACTAAAAGACCGAAATTTAATTAAAATGCATTTTATATGAAGACGTTTCATGTTGGTTCATACTGGAATGTCTATGACGATAATGTCTGATATCAAAATGCTGGTCCTAAATTACGAATTATCGAAAATACTGATTTATATGAAGGCTTTGGGTCTTGGGTTTAGACTGTGTTAAAATGGAATTTCATACGTTTAGTCTAGTGGATATGGATCGTTCAGTTCAAGAACAAGGAATTACATATACTCCTTTTCATTTGGAAGGGAATAATTTCCTTTGGTGATCGCTAAAGCAGTGCCCAATTTTCTTATGCATGTTGAAGGTATTACGTATGTTGGATCACTGAATTAACCTTGCAGTCTTGTTCTTGTTTCATGTATAATTGGAAGAACTACACTGCCTATCGGTTACTCTTTACCAGTTTCTTAGGATTATTATATTCCCTCTTAAAGCCTGGGCCAGTGTTGCTGTTTCTAGTGGAAAATAATTTTGGTTTTAATGCTAATTCTTCTTTTCAGAAGCTTACATGAAGATATTGACTACAGGAGTGGCGGAGATACCATAGCTGCTTTCGAAATTTGCTCATAAAAAGTCCATTGAAATACGTTCATATAGAACATGCTTCAATCAAATTGTGCCGCCAAACTGAAACTATTGAAACTGAACCGTTGATAGGCACATTTGCATGTACGTGGATTTAGGTAACATATGGAAAACTGTTTTATTATTGATTTAATCAAAATCAAAAAGTTATTCTACAGAAAATGTTTTGCTTATTAAAAAAGTTTTTCATATAATATATAACTTGCGCCAAAATACATATGAGGTATAGTTTTTAGGTAATTTAATGGCCAATAAGTCAAAAATTGCAATGACGTATTTTTTTTACATGTTCACCATTAATTTTCTCAAAAACTAAATCTGTTATCAAAAAACTGCTATAAGCTTTTTGACTTGTATTTGTAGGCTCTTGAATTTAGCGATCCCAAAGGTTGCAACTTCATTTTTTTTGGTTTTGCAAACTTCTATTTTTGTATTTATTTTGTATCCAGTATATAAAATGACTTTCTTTTTTAAAGCAATCCTATTTTTCAGATAACCAAATCTTTTTTGCAACTTTTTTGCCTAAAATCGCAATTAACAAAGTTGTCCATATGTTACCCAAATCCACGCACACGCTGTATAGCAATTCTACATCGACCCTAAGATATCTTTTGGATTTAACTGAATTTTTTTATGAATTAGTTTTTTCTGTAAATTTATTAAAAATATTTGAAAGATATTTCCAGATTTTGTTAGTGAGCGATCCAATTGCACTGAGGATCAATCAAAGTGGTAGTCTTGGGGATCTTAGGCAGTTCATTGTATATAATTATACTATTCCGTAAAGGAAACTAGTAAAGAGTTATTGATAGGAAGAGCACATTAATACATGAAACCACAACAAATAATATTGCAAGGTTACTATGCCGATCCAACATACATAAGAGAATTGAACAATGTTTCCGATCACCGTAAAATGTTTCTTTTCGAAGGAGTATATGCAATTCCTTATTGTTCTTGTGGTGATGTCTATATAAGAGAAACTAGACAATACATATCCACTAGACTTAAGGAATGAAAGATGTATTAAAAAGAAAGTGTTCAATCTGCTGTAACACCAACATTCCACTGAAGATAACATAAATGTAAATGAAGCCAGAGTTCCTGCGTCGGTCTCGGGATTCTGTTAACGGAAGATTAAAGAATCTGTTGAAATTTTTAAACAGTTCAATTATTTCAATATAAATACGTGCTATGGTCTAAATCACAGGTGAAAACCGATCCTTACACCCGGCCATAGTTTGGAGAGCATAGGACGGATATAAGAACAGACCTAAATCTCTTCGAGTTCATTACAATGTCACACAAAGGTGAAATGTCGAAAAGTGATTTCATTTTGCCACACTCTAAACCCAAGAACCATGGTTTCTTAAAAATACTGATTATTTTTGAATAAAAATATTTTACATTACTTTTTATAAATTAAACTGAAAAACCAGGTAACCTATAATAATCGAGTTGTCAATTTTTATTTTAAAAGGCTGTCCGACATGAAAACATCAGTTAGTATGTGAGCAATTCACTGTAACACTAATATAGTCAATCGATTTTTTTCTTATAAATGAATAAAAAATATATAAAGTTTTAAAGTTTTATTTGTATCCTAAATAATATTCTTAACAAATAATTAACGAATATCGATTTTACATATTGGAGAAGATTTATTATTTATTTATTTATTTAATGGTTTTATTGTGGCACAGTACAATTACAGAAATAAGAAGTTTATATTATAATTAATTTAAAGGCAGAGTTCGCATCCGACCGTAAAAAAGGCTGCGCTCTTCCACTCAACCGAGCAAAAATGCAAAGGAGATGCCAAACTAGCCCAGTAGTGCATGATATATCGGAGTTTAATATAAAAGGGGAATAAATCTAGTTCTTTGAATAACGCGGCACATACGTAAGACACAATTAGGAAGCTCGTTTACAATCAATAAGAATGACATGAAAATAACATACAATACAATACCAAAAGTTATGGATAAAAGCACATTAAAGAACAAGCTTAAACAAAATATATATTTACAAGTACAGATCCAAGCCCGGTAACACATGTTCAGGTCGATATCCAGGGCAAGCTGCTGACAGTTTAGCATTTTCTTTTTAAGACGTTTTTTGAATACAATAATAGACACATTTTTAAGACTTTTGGGAATATCGTTGTAAAACTTCGCAGCATTGTAACTTAAGGATCCACGGAATTGTGCGGGTATGATTAACTGGTTTTTACGTCGTGTGTTTAACTTACGTATTGAACTACGAAATTTTAATTTATTGGAGATTGTCTGCATATAATTCTGTAAAAGAAAATAGTGCAATGTAAATTCTGTCAACCCCTCATGTTAAGCCACCCAAGATTATTAAGATGAGCTGATATATGATCTCTCCTTCTCAGACCCAAGACAAGACGCACGCATGCATTCTGGATAAGCTGTATGCGACGGCTGTCAGCCATTAGAATTAGGACTGTAGATCACATCCCTGTAGTTTAAATGGAATATTTATTTATTTATTTATTAACATTTATGTCTTAGGATCTAAAAGATATAACATCAAAAAAAAATTTCAAAATTTCAAAAATCAGAAAATATAAACATTCAGTATGTTAAGTTAAACACTCAATACAGAATTACAGAAAACTAACATATAAATGTAAAATATTCCTTGACATCATAATAACAATTTTCAAGAAGATAGTTTTTTACATTTTTTTTTAACTTTTTATATGAATTTATTGCTTTAAGACTTGCTGGAACGGTATTATACATGGTGCTGCAAAAACAGTAAGGACTTTTTTGAAAGGATGTAGTTTTGTAGTGTGGTATGGATATATTGC
Source organism: Kuschelorhynchus macadamiae (assembly GCA_030620095.1). Classification (NCBI taxonomy): domain Eukaryota; kingdom Metazoa; phylum Arthropoda; class Insecta; order Coleoptera; family Curculionidae; genus Kuschelorhynchus; species Kuschelorhynchus macadamiae. The sequence continues at coordinate 454,114 of JAUTXW010005309.1, forward strand.
TGTTACTTCTGGTTGGATAATCATAAGTTGTCGAGCTCGGTGGAAACATGCTAAATTTTTTTCTGACAAATAAGACTGCATGTAAAATTGAAATACATGGAAGTCGCAGTATTTTGTGTTGGACAAAATAAGGCTTACATGAAACTAGAGGGTTAAGTGAAAATATTTTTCGGATTATTCTTTTTTGCAATATAAATAATCTGTTCAAATTTGTCGTTTGATCCCAGAAAATGACACCATAACTTAAATGACTATAAGCAAGAGCATAGTATGTGTTCAAGAGTTGTTTTGTTTCCAATATATCTTTAAGATTTCTTATAGCGAAGTATGCAGTATTTAACTTACCAGCAACATAGTCTAAGTGATTTTTCCATTTGATATGTAGATCTAAAAAGATACCGAGAAATTTAAAATTATCTGTGTTATTAACGGAATTATCATGAAGCTTTAGTTCTAAGTCACGAGGTAAATCTTTTCTTATAGTAAAAGTCATATAACAGGTTTTAGATTCGTTAACAATGAGTTTATTTTTCGAACACCAATTAGAGAATGTAATTAACATATTGTTAGCTTTTCTTTCTAGATCATCCAAGGTACTGGCTGAAATTGCGACAGTGGAATCATCGGCATAAAGTATTAGTTTGGTATCATCCTGTGAGGTATGTTTATCTAAGTCATTTATAAAAAGTGTGAATAAAAGTGGAGATAAAATGCTGTCTTGTGGCACTCCATAAGAAATTGTTTGATCATTTGACAGAATATTTCCCACTCTAACTCTGATTCTACGTTGTTCCATGTATGACTTTATCCAATCGTTTATTGTACCTCTTATACCAAGAGCATAGTTTTTTTTTTTGTAAAATAGAACTGTTCAAACAATCGAAAGCACGTGTTAGGTCGAAAAAAGTACAGTGACATATTTTGATGAGTCCAGAGAACTGTGAATAAAATTAAGAAGTTCAAAAGCCGCTGTAGTAGTTGAAAAGTTCCTTCTAAATCCGTGTTGCCTATCACTTATTAGGTTAGCATTTTTTTAAAAATTTTCTAATCTATCTAAAATTGTTTTTTCAAAAAGTTTTGAAAAAGTCAGTAGTCCAGTTATTCCCCTATAGTTTTCTACTTTCTCTGTATCGCCCTTCTTAAGAAATGGAATTATTTCTCCTACCTTTAGGTTTTCAGGAAAGATTCCCATCTCGGTGCTTTACGTAATCCCACACTTTTTGTAAAGCCGCCACAGGGATATCATATAGGTTAGAACATGCTGATTTATTCTTTAAGTTTTTTAGGGCTTGGTATAGTTCTTTTAAATTGAGGGGCGTGACAAAAATTGATTCCAAATGATATTCACACAAAGTGCAATCAGATATGCAGCAGTTGTTATTTAGATAAGTGTTGTTGATTAGCTTTTCTGCACTAGTGGCAAAGAACTTACAAAATGTATTACTTATTTCAGTTAAGTCTGTAATGTAATGATCATTTGATATGAGTTTTGTGGGGTTGGAACTATTATTTTTTACTCTACCCAAATTTGTATTAACCATATGCCAAATCATTTTTGAATTATATGATGCACTCAAAAGCTTTTGTTTGAAAAAATTGTTTTTTTCTAAAACTAATCTTTCATGAAAAATTTTTTTTGATTGAGTGTATAGTTCTTTTGTTTCTTGAGTATCCAAGGATTTAGCGAGCCAGTATAGATCTTTTACATGCTCACTTTGCTTTATTAAATCTGAATTTACCCATGATTTGGTTTGAGAGGTTTTAATGGTGAGTTTTCTAATAGGGCATGCAATATCCAGGCAGTATAGAAAATTATTCCAGAAAAATGACCAAGATTGGTTCATATCACGTTGAGTATATAGGTAACTGAAATCTGTAATAGAGAGTTGATAATTAAGTTGAAAAGTATTTTGAGCATCGAAAAATCGTTTAAAATAGTGCTTGTTGGTTGTCAGAATGTTGTCATCGGAGTTTTTAAGGTTATAATTTGTGCCTTATGATCAGCAATATTTGTTAAAAGATTTGCAGCTTTGAGATTTGGAATATTTGTGAGAACATATTCGAGACGGAGTTTGATTAGGTACTTCTCTAGTGGGTTCTAGTGGAAGTACGGATTTTAAGTTAAAGCCTTCAAGCAAGTCAAATAAAATCGTTCTTTCAGGTGAATCCTTTATGTTATTAATACATTGCCCCACAAAGAATTTGACAAAGCCTGCTGTTAAGGAAATGTCTACACTGGTATATAAATCTGAGATTACAAAATGCTCTCTTGATTATTGTTGAAACATGATCCGAGAAATTTAGTTTGACATCCGTAAGTAGTCTGAGATTTTTTGATACTTCCGTAAGGGTAAAATGTGATGCATTTATTTCAATATTAATATTACACCGACATCTTGCTTGGGAAGCGGGACTGCCAAACAGCTTTATATGAGACTTGGAAGAGTTCAAGGACAAACCATACCTTCTGGTGATGTTCGTTAGAGCTGACAGGTCATCACAAATCTTATTACATGCATCTTAAAAGAGAGGCTCGGGAAATGAAAAATATATTTGTAGATCATCCGCGTACATATGGTAACAATAGCGTAAGATTTTTGAAAATTGAGTTGTATAAAGGCAAAAAAGTAGGGGGTAGAAAATTACATTGGAAAATTTAAATTTTATACTAAAGTGCCTAACGGATTGAGAACGGTCACACAGATATGACCTCAACAGAGGCAAGAGTGGGAAAATCCCACAAAACCCAACAAAGTCAATAATACTTCATGGTTGATGCGATCAAAGGCCTTAGAATAGTCAAGTAGGACCATAATAGTTAATCTGTCACAGTCGATGCCGGTCTGGATAGCATCACTCACTTTGGCTAAAACAACGTTGGAACTACGATCACGTCGAAACTCTTAACTGATATGCAGGCAATACATTAATTCGTTCGCAGTGGTCACGAATCTGTTTATCCAATATCCTCTCGAGTGCCTTTGAGAACGCTCTAATTGGTTTTAAGACGGTAAAATCCAGCGGATTGGCAACCTTGGGCAGCAGAACCACATGTGACTTCTTTGAAATGAATTTAAAGAAAAGAACTGTGCATGTACCACCAGAAATATAGAAATTAAAAATATGTTCTATGACGGGAAGAATAAGTGGACGGCAATAGATAATTATATTTATTCCTATTCTGTCTGGCCCCACAGAGCCAGACTTGATGGAGAACACTTGGTACATCTCATTAGTAACTGTTAGCACAAAGGAGAAGGTTTTTTCTGTGATGTTATTATTTCGGAGTTGAAATAAAGTTTCGTTATCCGGATTCTCTTTAGACAGAACGTTCAGGAAATAAGAGTTTAATTGCTTGGGATCAGAGAGACTCAATGCAAGATCACTGTTGCAATTTTTTGAAAAGACATCTAATTTTCTTAAATCCCTCCAGAAGGTTTTACCATTATCAGATGAGATCTTGTACTCAATGTAAGCCTTCTTTTCCCTTTTAATTGCAAAATTAGTCTCATTACTTAGTGCTTTTAGTGCCTGATAAGGGTTCCAGTTATGACTCGTCCTATACTATTTAAACTTCAGCACGGCCTTGTCGCGCTCACGCATAAGCATTTTTTAATCTTTCAGTAAGCTAAGGAGAATATTTTTTAGATATTCGGACCGTTCTTATAGGAGCGTAAAAATCAAAAATATTTAAAATGATGGATTTAAATAGTGATACCTTGACATCAATGTTCTCATATCTATAGACCCGTGAAAAGTTATTTTATCAAATTGTACTTTTTGCGTTTCCTTTCAGTTGCCAAAAGTCTTAGTTTTTATGGTCCTATTTTCCTCCTTCAGTTGCTCGTTTTCCCGTTTTAGTTGGTCAATTTCATTGAAGATATCAGTTTTAATTGATCTGATCTCTGCCAATTTTCTCGAGGAGTTGCTTTGCGATATAAAAACCTTCAACAAGTTCCATACGATATTAGTGGATATTTCTACTTCACCAGCTATATCCTGGAAGAAACGATGAAAAATGAATGAAATCTCGAACACAGTCGACGACGAAAATCCCGAACCTCGGGTTCACGCCAAATAACTGTTGATAGGTTATATGTAAAGTAAAGGTTTTTTTAGCCAAAACTAACGTGTTTTCTGACTGTTTTATTACATTTGTGTTTGCACAATGACATTCACCAACATATACAGTGATTATCACATTAAAAATAGCGCTTTCAATAACAAAATTTAAAAGCTCTTTATCAATACGTTATTCCGACTACCTACGTGACTTGAACAAATAAAATACATTAAAGTGTATATTTTTATTTATTAAGGGGCTTATTTAAAAATTGCATTTTAAATTAGTTGATCTTTTTATATACTAAAAAATGCATTGGGTTATCGAGTTTTATTTGTTAGTTATAAATATAAATAACAAATGAACTTCACAAGCTAGCGAAATTTATTTGATGTTAGCTTATGCAGTGTGAGCTGTAATGTTCGCAGCATATGGAAAACTTTTTTAGTGCAAGAAGAAAAAATAGTTTGGATAGTATTAAACCTTGAGTGAGATATACAGGGTGTTGGAAATAAACATCCGACTTGACTAGGTAAAAAGTTGGGCTAGATGACAAAATATAGAAAAAGTTTATTTGGAAAAACTGCTTAGAATTTAATTTTAAGAAGGCCCTTTACAAAATTTGAAACGAATATTTCCAAAAATAGGAAATAATGTATTTTCCACAATAGCGCACCTATAAAGCAGTAAAATGAAGGTTTTGCTATTAAAATAGTCCAAAAAGATGAAGATTCATCGTTTAGATGTAAAATAATTTTAGATGTTTTATTAGAAAAATTGGTAGATAATTAATAGTGTTGCAATGTCTTGTATCTTAAACCCTTGATATGTTTTTAATAATTTTATTTTAATATAATAGTTTAGAAAAAACATTGTTGATAGTTTTAATAAAATCCTTTACTAGTATATTAAAATAAATCCATTAGGATGAAAATGTGTTTTTATTAATAATTGAGAAATGTATTTGTTAATAAAATGTATTTTCATCCTAGTTATTTTGTTTTAATAATTTAGTGAAAGATTTTACAAACACTATCAATAATGTTTTTTTTCTGAAACACTTAAGGGTTTAAAAACATCTTAAGGGTTTAAGATAGAGGGCATTGCAACAGTAAGTTTCCTTATGCAAAACGATATGTTTTATTTACTTCTCTAAAAATTACAATTACTAATAAATAATTTAAAGTTATTTTACAGCTAAACGATAAATATTCCCCTTTTAGAACTACTTTAATGGCAAAACTTATATTATATTATTTATATTGCTCTATAAGTGGGATTTATGAACTCATCAATTTATTCTTGGCACTAGAGCAACATTTCCTCTTAGTCTTACAAAACTTAATATCTACTCATTACAGCTCCTGTAAAATGTACTTTGTCTGATGAGTTCTAAGAAAACAATTCAAGTGTCTTTTTTTATTATGACACCTTGATAAAAGAGTTCTTGTTGTGTTAAGCAATTCTACTATCAAAATCTTCGAATACATATTTATTAAATGACTAGGATTTTATTTTATTTATTCAAAATTGGGCCTTCTAAACTTGCCGCCCTGTAGCCTGCCACTGCTGTGTTCACCGAACCGTGACATGGTGTAACGATAGGTTTCCTCGTATTATGTAGACTGTAGCCCGTATCTCTATTAAAATTATTAGAATGCTTTCAGATTTCAATAGATTCCCTAATTTTGCGTTTAGAATTCCAAGACCGACACAAGAACTTTGCCTTCTTTTACATTTATGACATATCCCGTGGAATGTTAATATTTAGATGCAGCAGATTGTACAATTTGTTTCTTTCTAATACATCGTTCATATTCCTTAAGCCTAGTGGATATAGATATCCCCAAAGGTACAAGGAATATTTTAAACTCTTTCGAACCGGCGAAGTCATCTGGCAGTATTGTCTGTGGTTCCGTGTATAAGTGGAATATCCACACTTTCTATCGGTAACTCGTTAGATTCCTATCATGGAGTAGGAGTATTATATTTTCTAATTGACAGTCTAATATCCTCAGTTCAATATCCATTCTCTCTTAAAGCTTAAGTCCGTTTCTCTGTTTCCGATTGTAAAGAATTTTGGTCACAAATCACGAGGACTCTATAGACCGAAGAATTAATAACTAATTACTTCTGTGCCGGATGAAGATGTAAATTTGCATTTAGGTATTTAAATGTATGTATTAGTTTTCTATATACAAGATGCCCTAAGGCTGCTTTATACTTATATATATATATATATATATATATATATATATATATATATATATATATATATATATGTTAAATCACTTTCTTGCTAAATTACTTTTTAAAAAATTATTTTATTACTCAAAAATAATACAAATTAAAATATATACATTTGAACTTGCAAAGAGCAATATTTAACAAAATAAATTCAAGCTAGACTGAACTGTACTGTACTGAACTGTATACAAAGAAAAATAACTATTTATATGTTTCGTTATGCTGACTCAGTGGGAACTGTTTACTTCTTTCTTGAACAATTGGGTCAGGACGTGGGTTCTGCTGATGAAGCTTTCTTGGTATAGACTTGTTTTCGTAAACAAGTAACACCTGCTGTTTATGAGAATAGGATGATCTACGTTGTTGACTGATATGTGATACTTTGTTATTGAGATAAGCTTGGCATTCTGAATAACTGCGTTGGCGGGTGATAGCTGATAGTCTGGGAACCAAGGTTAGCATAACTTGTATGATGAAATAGCTGGTGAGAATAGATATAACAACTCCCCCATCAAGATGAAAGTTGGTACGTGGAAGCAACTTTCAAGCTGAATGTTTGTTCAGGTTAAGTTCTATTTCTTCCGATTCTTCTGTTGGTTCATCAACACGTATGTTTGGTCGCCTTTTTGGAAATATTCTTCTCCATTGTACAAAATTTGTTCTGGACCTTGGTGGAGAAGGTGGGTAGTCATCACTATTGGCATTGACAATTCCAATACTGAGGTTTTTAGGTTTTCTTCTATAACATTTACAAAATATGTACAGGATAGTTAGACTGATGATCAGAGTTATGGTCAGAATCGTAAACCAACCGATATGTTTCTTTATGAATGGTTGATTGATTAGTCTGTCCAACTGATCAGAATATTCATTTAATTTATGTTGAGCGATATTTAAGTTTTCTGTGTCAATGTCGTGTAACTTAAGAGGCTTCAAGTCTGGTATATGAATCTTCTCAGGGTAATGGCTGCAGCAATCATATGGAATTTGGATTGGAAAGTTGCTGTAGGTAACATTATCATAAATATTTACAAATTTCTTCGCTAGAACTTTGGTGCTGCCAATAAATGCACTGCACTCTGGTTGAAGTTTGATTATGGCGTTGGTACTGATTGTTTGGGTAACAACGTCTCTGGAACCACATTTAATAGTCACAGGTAGAGGGTCTGCAACGGCAACTAACCAGGAGTTTTGATTAAGTTCTTGCACATGATAGTCTTTGGCTAGGATAACTGAAACTTGGCACGTTCTTGGAAGGCGATTGATTAATCGTAGTAACTGGGCTTCACAAACAGCATCACTGTCTATTGGATATGGCAGGATGTTGGAACATATTAGTGTTCGGCTGCTCAAAGATTTACATGATTCCAAGTTGCGAATTGTGATATATAATAATGAATCATCGTTTCGCGCAATTAAATTATTTGTTATTGAAAGAATGTGGTGAAGACCTGTTCGATTATCCAATAATAATGTTGGAAAAATAAAATAATAGTGTTGACAATAGTTTTTGATGTTTTATCTTCAATTGGATAAGCTTGGGTAAATTTAGTAAATTCGTCTCGTATTGTCAAAGCATAGTTCTTAGATGGATATTCAAATATATCGATATTTATTCGTTCAAATGGTGTTTTCGGTGTTTCTGTTATCACTAAAGGGTTGCTTAAATTTTTTCGGCATATTTTAATTTTTTGACATGTTTCACAACTTTTTATAAAATTTTCTACATCTTTAATCATTCTGGGCCAATTATATTTGTCTTTGATGCGTCTTAAAGTTTCGTTAATTCCGCGATGTAAATTACTTTTGCCTAAATGGTATTGTTCCAATATAATTGGTATTTGGTCTTTATCTGGGATAGTTACAATATTTTGACAAATACATATTTTAATATCTTTGTCTGCAAAGATAAAAGAAAATATTTCAAGAATAGGAAGGTCTATTTTATTTTCGAGAAAATATGTTGACGAAAGGTCAAATTCGTTTTGTCCTGTATAAATAATATAGAAAAGATGTTGGACTACATTTTCTGGATCGAGTAACAAAGGAATTATGTAATATTTCCGATTTTTAACTGTTTTACTAGAGAAAATATTTAGTCTCTGTATTGAAAAATCTGCATTTTCTTCAAAAATGTCTTCTAATATTTCATGATGTAATTCTCCTAAATTTTTTTGTTGAAAAAAGGTTATTATGTTTTTATGTGATTTAGTTAGAAGTTGTTCGTTTGAAGTTTCAACTTTTGAATAATCAATTAAAGATTTTGTTTCGTACATATTAGCAAATGTGTTGTAATCTTCGGTTATTTTTTCATCATCGAAATTTAAATTTGAGTTATTAGATTTGTCGTCATCGTCTTGATTTGTCGCAAAAATAGAGAGTTTTGATTGGAATTTTGCGCATTGATTAAAATGATTAATTTTAATTCTTGATAATGCGTCTGCGTTTTTATTGATCTTACCGGGTTTGTAAATTATTTCATACTCATATTCTTCGAGTTTAAGTCTCCAGCGTGCGAGTCTACTACCTGGGTCTTTGATTGAAAAAAGCCAAGTAAGAGGGCGGTGGTCTGTGATTAGTTTAAATTTTCTGCCAAAAAGATACGGGCGAAAATGTTTTACTGCCCATACGATTGCAAGGAGTTCACGTTCAATAGTTGAATAATTTGTTTCGGCTTTACATAGGGTTCTAGATGTATAGCCAATTGGTAAATTTTTTCCTACAGGTCCTTGTGATAACACAGCGCCTATTGCAAAAGCACTAGCATCTGTGGTTAAAAGAAATGGTTCGTCAAAATTTGGGTATATAAGAATTGGATCGGAAATTAACAATTTTTTTAGTTCGTTAAAAGATTCTTTGCAATCAGAATCAAAGTCAAATTTTATTTCTTTTTTGAGTAAATGAGTAAGAGGTTTAGAAATTTTCGCAAAATTAGGAATGAATCGTCGATAATAGCCTGCTAAGCCAAGGAAAGATTTTATATCCTTAGGATTTTTTGGTTGGGAAAAATTTTGAATACATTCAATTTTTGCTGGATTTGTTTTAACACCGTCTTTAGTTATTACGTGTCCAAGATATGCTACTTTTTTGCGTAAAAATTCGCATTTGTCTGGTTGTATTTTAAGATTAGGTTTTCTTAGTCGTTTGAAAACTTCGCGTAATCGATGGATATGTTCGTCAATTGTAGCGGAATAAACTATAATATCGTCCATATAGACAAGACATCGTTCATTTAGGATTCCTAAAAGAATATTGTCCATTACACGTTGGAATGTAGATGGGGCATTCTTTAGTCCGAAGGGCATTCGTAAAAATTCATAATGACCGTTTTCTACTGAGAACGCTGTTTTTGAAATATCTTTAGGATCTATCTCTATCTGATGGAAACCAGAAGCGAGATCAAGAGTAGTGAAATATTGACACTGTCCAAGTTGGTCAAGTAAATCTGAGATATTAGGAAGTGGATATTTATCATTAACAGTGGATTCGTTCAATTTTCTATAATCTATTACGATTCTCCATTTTTGTTTATTACTAGAGTCGATTTTTTTCGGTATAACCCAAACGGGAGATGACCAGGGAGAAATTGATGGTCTAATTATACCTTGTTGTAACATGTTGTTTACTTGCGTTTTAACCTCTTGTTTATGTATTTGGGGATATCTATAAGATTTAGTAAAAATGGGCTTTGTATTATTCGTGTCTATCTTATGTTTGATTTCACTTGTGAAGGAAAGGTTGTCACCTTCTAGATAGAAAATGTCTTGAAATTGACACAAAGATTTGTGATTAATTCTTTTTCTTCTTCGTTTAAATGGTCAAGTCTAAGCTGGGATCTAATAGTCGGGATTCTATTTGAAGTTTGAAATTCGGGAGATTCAGGAAGATTGAAATTAAGAAGTGTGTGTATCGAAAATGGTTCTATTTCGATATTTGAAAAAATCAATTGTTTTTGGGATTGCGTTCGCATTGATAATTGTTGTCAAAAATTCGCCTTTTTGATTGACATGGACAAGGGCATTTGGGATATGTACTTTTTCTATTTCTTTTCGGGATAAAATAGCATCGGTATTGATTAGATGACATTTTAATTTAAAAACTTGTTCTGTTCTACCTTGTATAGTTATTTTATTTTTATTTGCCTCGTATGTTTCGAGTTCTGTTGAAGAGTAATTGTCTTCAACTTTATACAGTGGTAGTGTTTTAAAATTGGTAATAAGTTGTTTATTTTTTAAATCAATTGTACATTCGTAGTGTTCTAGGAAGTCAAGACCTAGAATTCCGTCAAAATCAATGTCTAAGTTGTAAATATAGACTTTGTGAGGGTCACCGTTGTTAAAATTTATCAAAGTTGATTCAGTTATTAAAAGTTTTTGTTCGGTAATGCCTTGAATTGTTGCATTTTCGGGGAAACGATTTGGAAAGTTCTTTACTGTATTTTCTTTGAAAATTGAAATACCTGCACCAGAATCTATGAGTAGTTTGAAAGTATTTGTTGCGTCTTTAATATAGTAAAGATTTTTGGGATTTATAGCAAGGAAGGGATTTAAAGAAATAGTTGTTCGGGGAAATTGAGTGAGGGATTCATATCGTCTAGCGTGAGAGTTTCGATTTGGGCTTGTATTTGATTTGTTTCTTGATTGGGTGGATGGTTTTGATCTGGGGATAAAAGAAAATTTTGATTTTCTTCGATTGGAAGATTTTGATACTCTTCGATTGGTTCGTTAAAGTTTAAATTGGGATCTGGATTGTCATAAGAATTGTCGTATTCGTTTTCGAATAAAGTAGAGGGGTCTTCGTAAGAAAAGATTGAGGGATCTTGATAATTTTGTTGATAGTCTTGATAATAGTCATTAAAATATTTTTCTTGATTGTTATCGGTGCTAACTAAGTGAGCTTTGAAATTAGGATTTTTCTGAATTACTGAGGGTCGAGAATAATTAAAATTCGGTTGACGTTGGAAATTATTTTGATTTGATTGGTTATTTGTAATATTTGGGGTTTGCGTATTTGGACTTCTTTGTTGTTGCATGTTCGGTCTGTTTGACTGAAAAGAATTTGTTTGCGGGGCAAACTGGGGTCGCTGAAAATTTGAGTTTTGGGAAAAATTAGGACGTGGTTGTCCGTTATTGGCATGGCATTGATTTGCTGAATGACCAATACGTCCACATTTAAAACATTTTTGTGTTTGAAAGTTTGGTTTTCTCAAAGGTTGATTGAATGGCTTTGATGGGTTCGGTTTTGAAACTTTTTGAGATTCGAAATAGGACAATTGAAGTTCACGTCGAATACGTATTTGGGCTTCAAGAAGATCTCTTGGGTTACTGGCACGAATTATATGTCCAATACGGGGTTCGAGACCAGTTAAGAGGGTGCTCAGGGACATGGATTCGATCAGGGTTATTTGAGCTTGTTTCTGTTGTGGGGTGAGATTAGACTTTTGTATATTAGCGTGCATTTTTGCATTTAGCACTTGAAGTCGGTTGAGGAAGGTTAAAGGACTCTCATTAGGTAATTGTTTGATACGTTGTAAGTCTTGTATTAAAGAAGACAAGTCTCGCGTATCTCCGAAGTGAGAATTTAAAAGTTGTTTTATTTCTAAGTAAGAAATAGGATTACGAGAGCTTATTAGCTGCGCTGCTCTTGCACGTAATTTATTTTTTATATGGATTACTAATAAATCTTTTTGATCGCCTGTCGACATATTGTAAGCACAATCACAAGCATTGAGAAATGTTTGGAGAAAAATTTGATCACCATCGTATTCAGGAATTATCGAAAATATTTCAGATAATTTATTCGGTTCAATTTCGGGTGTCTCAGGGACATTTTGTATTCCGTTATCAGTCATGGTTGCTCAATATATCACAATATCAAAATGAAATAATATAGGCACACAATATTATATAAAAAGGATACGAACTTAAAATTAAGAATTTAGGTTGATTGGCAGTACGTAAAGTAGTACACAAATCAACATAAATTAAAGCAATACTAAAATCTACAAAATTTAAATTTGTCTTGAAATTTGATTAACTGTATAATCAAATTTGAAATTAAAATATTCTTTTGGATTTGTTTTTGAATTCAGTTTTTCGTTAACTAATTATCAAAATTGAAAAATCGAACAGTTTCCTTCAATTTGAATAAAAATTCAATATTTTTGGAAAATTGAAAAAAAAAATGAAAATTAATAAACGAGATGATTCAGTCTTACGTTACTAGTGGAAACATCAGACTTCGTCGTGTTCTCTGTAGCAAATTCTACCAGGGGCTTCACTAGGTGTTCCTAATCCGTAGATTGACTGCGAGTTGGTGACGTCGGGTCGTGATTTTCTCTGTTTTTCTTGTTTTTCACAGGTTCTTCTGAACAATGGATTGGGATCCTCCGTCGACAGTTAGAGTGCACAAGGGCTTCGTGTTCTGTTAGACGTTTTCAGATCCTACCGACCGCGCCAGTTTGTTGTTAAATCACTTTCTTGCTAAATTACTTTTTAAAAAATTATTTTATTACTCAAAAATAATACAAATTAAAATATATACATTTGAACTTGCAAAGAGCAATATTTAACAAAATGAATTCAAGCTAGACTGAACTGTACTGTACTGAACTGTAGACAAAGAAAAATAACTATTTATATGTTTCGTTATGCTGACTCAGTGGGAACTGTTTACACTTGGGTCAGGACGTGGGTTCTGCTGATGAAGCTTTCTTGGTATAGACTTGTTTTCGTAAACAAGTAACACCTGCTGTTTATGAGAATAGGATGATCTACGTTGTTGACTGATATGTGGTACTTTGTTATTGAAATAAGCTTGGCATTCTGAATAACTGCGTTGGCGGGTGATAGCTGATAGTCTGGGAACCAAGGTTAGCATAACTTGTATGATGAAATAGCTGGTGAGAATAGATATAACATATATATATATATATATATATATATATATATATATATATATATATATATATATATATATATATATATATATATATATATATATATATATATATATATAATACGTCGGTGACAAATCCAGATGAACTTTATGTTTCTACAATTCGAAATGAAGGCAAAAATATTTATGTAGAAGTCTATGTCACGTACCGATTTTCCTTTAAATAACAAATTAATGATGCGAGAATTTCATATACTCGGGCTTCAATTGTTTGTTTTGACAAATTTCAATAGGAAACTAAAGGTGGGTTCATATAACTATTCTTTTTCATTTTTTCCATAACTACCAATAAGGAAAAGTTAAACCTAAAGTTTAAATACTAGCGATTACAAATTTTTGTTTTAGTGCTTAACTTTGTGCATTAGCTATGAAGTTCGTTTACATTTATCATTTCACGTCTAAACACTAAATTTTGAGGAAAAAATACTTGAGTTCTGCAAGTTTTCAAAATTAATTTTCTCCATATATTTAGGTTCTGTTGCATTTACAAATAGGCGCAATTTTGAAATAGGATGCTTTAATGTCCAATATTCTGGGGATACATTACAATGAAAAAGGCTATAATTTTTTCTTTAAAATTGTACCGAGCCATCATTCAAAATGACATCCAGTCGTCATCTTCAATTTTCAATCACAAAACGTACATTAGAAAGGAGGTTTAAGGTGGATTTAGGTAACATTTATTTTTCTTTATCTTTTTCCCTAATTTTTAGTTTCCACATATTAATTTATTTGCTAGCGTTTGTTCCTGCAAGGTACTGTAGAATAGACTAATTTGTAGTTTTTGACTTTTACATTTTATAAATGTGTCAATATTAAAACTAAAAATAAACCGAACGTCATGGAAAAAGTTATTACTGAAAATTAAGAAAAAGAAATGTTACATGAATCCACCTTACATCTTCTTTCTAGTACATGTTTTGTGATTAAAAATTTCAAGATGATGGCTGGATGTAATTTTGAATGACAGCTCGGTACCACTTTAAAGAAAAAATTATAGCTCTTTTCATTCTTAATGTATCCCCAGAATATTGGGACATTAAAATGTTTCATTTCAAATGGCATCTATTTGCAAATGCGACAAAACCTAAATATATAGAGAGTAAACATTTTTTAAACCTTGCAAAACTCAAGTGTTTTTCCCTCACGGGATCCTTAATTGGAATGTGCTTATCAGCCTGGAGCGAAATACTTGTAAAGTATCTGTAAATAGAAAAGTCTCGAGAAAAAAGAAAAACTTAGTCCGCACATTCACATATCAGAAATCACGTGAAGCGTAAAATATAAAAAAATTTTATGATTTTGCATCTTTTCGTTTTGCTGGGCTTGGCTTTTATTTGCCTATTTTTTGCTTACTGTAGTAGTAGAAAGGCTATAAAGAGTAATTTTTTTATAAAAAATATTTGTGTGTTTCATTAAGTAAGTTAAATGAAAAAACAATACAGGGTGCGTAAAAAATTGCATATAAAAGTTACCATTGTTTTTAATCGAACGCCCAGCATTTTATTAATAATTCTCAAAACATAGAAGCATAAGAATTATTTGAAATTATATTAAACGTCACCATTGTTTTTTATTTTAGACAACTTTCTTGAAATGTGGAATGAAACATATACAGAATCGTGGGAAATTAAACAGCGAAATTTGTCATCATCGCTTTCAAAACTCTTGTCGTTGGCTAAACTACATTATAGACAAGACGCTGTTAAGGTAAGAGCAGATAGTAAAACCACGGTTTATAACGCTATACGAATCTATCAGATCTACGGAACTTGCCGGTTTCAGCTTTTGTTGTAAGTTACTACATGTTCAGAATGCGAATTGTTTCGACATGAAATAATATAGAAATGTTTTTCAATGCTAAAGTTCAAATTTTAATATTTTGTCAGTTTTTACACTACATAGTGGACAACAAAATATTGATTCAATATTGATTCCAATAACCTAGTTCTCGATGTCAATTAAATATTTAAACAATAAAAACATAATAATATTCACCGTTTTAAATTATGTTTTCCCTTTTCCTCTTTTGGTATGCCTATGCCAGTAAGGAGTGGAAGATCCTACTCTTTCCCGAATCCGTACTGCGCATGAATCATGATTTTGACTGACGTCATCGACATAATTTGTCATCGATATAATTATAAGGTTAGTAATTACATTTTAAAATATCCCGTATAATTATATGATACACCATGTATATAATATTACTAAAAATATGGCTATAATTCTAGTATTTATCCTAACTAGATATTCTTTTAGTAAAAGTAAAAGTTATTTCAAAAATATATAAATATGCATCCTGCATATAGTATTAAGAAAAATAAATCACAATTAAGAATTAATTTTTTTAAGCAAAGCTATTCTTTACATCGTGTAGGTAATTTTAATCTAAACACTATTTGCTTACGTTATCGTTGGCTACATCCTTTCCTATTTTACAATTTTTATCAATATCAATTGAAAATAGTCGAAAATAATGTGTACAGTGTATGACTGTAAGGTTGATAATCAAGAGAAAAACTTAAGTAGAAGCGTAAAGTTCTTATCTTTTCCTAAGGCTGAAAAAATGCAGTTTTTGTAGAAACATTTGTTTCGGCGTGATGACGATTTAAGTGTCACGCATGCTCGAATTTGTTCTGAACACTTTAGTGATTTCGATCTCGAAAGTATTTTATAATAAATCTACTCAAAATATGCACATATTCAACATTATATTATCAAAAACACTAAGCTAGTTAATCTTGCCTTTTTAGTTTATTGTTTTAAAATAAAATTTCCTTATATTATTTTCATTTCTTATTATATGTGTACATATTTACATTTAAGGTGACAAAACAATTCTGAAAAAAAAATATAAAATTTAAATATTTGGACATAAATGTTTTAAGTCCTAAATTAAAGTATATAGTATGCTATATTACTGGACTCACTAATTAAGTGTCACCTGACAGCGAAAAAAAAATTTTCAATTTGTTTTCTATATAGAAGTGATGATAGAAAGAATATCATAAATTATCGAAGCATATTACTATATACCTAAACTCTTTGAATCTATTCTCACTGATAAATTTTTTTAGCACATTCAAAAATGTGGAAAAGTGCAACTTCTCCACTGTTAGTTTCTTTAAGGAAATGAAAAGATTCAACACCTCTTACTTCATCATTGAGGAGAATCAGCTTGATGTTAAGCTAATTAAGGGTCTGGAGGTCTAGTTTTCAGAGAACATGCGCTTAAACAAATACATTTTTAAAATAAACTAGAAAAATATGAGTATTCTTGGGTTTGTACTGAGATGTGCTAAATTTTCTATTAATACTATAAGGACTATTGTTCCTTAGTGCGTTGAAGAGGGTTTAGGTGTGCCATAAGAGTGGAAGATTACCATCGTTCAATCTTTGACGCGCAGACAACAAATGTATGATTTATTTTATGTGTTTAGGTTAGTTAATGGAGGTATTAATTACCCCTACCTACTATCATTAACCCTGTTTAATGTTTCTTCTCGGAATCTCCGTAACAGTCGCTTGTTTTTTGTCAGATATCACTCCACGAATTATGTTAGTACTTAATAGTTTAAGCCCAAAGCTAGATATTTTCAACTGTTATTTGTCAGTTTTTAAATCAAAGCTCAATACTCTTGATTTCTAGTTTTGTGACCATATGTGGTGCTCTTAACCTGTGATGTACTGTTAAATCTTAAATTATATTTGTACACTTAAGCTTTATTGTGTGATTGGTTTGTTTAAGTGCATGTCTTTTTTTAACGCCAACGAGGCAAATTAATTTACGCTATTTTTATATTAGTTAAATGTATAATAAATAAAAATCATTTTCCATATCATGGCATACTATGTGAAACCAGGCTTTTACTTTGTGGCTTCAAAAGTCTTGAGAGTCGACGCAGATATACTTTGCTGCTATTTCTCTATAAACTTGTTAAGGGTTTTATCGATTGCAGTAATTTATGGCAAGCACAATTATTTTATCAACACATCATAAAAGTAACTAGCATCAGACATCCTTTATTAACCATTGCTATATTTTCTCACTAGCCTAGCCTCTTTAAAAACAATGGTAAACCTTCATTAATTCACATCACAGCACATAATATCAATCGATGCATTTTTTTGGATTATGTGTGCAAGTTCAAGTTTTGTACTAGTTAGGATTTTTTTTCTATAGTGTACTAACATGAATAAATAAATAAAAAATAAAAATGTAAATTTTTTTTGTTACTAATACTTTAGTGAAAGTTACTTGGTTTAAAACTCAACAATCGAATGCTAATCAACCGTTATATCGATATGTTATTTGTTTTTACCAAATTAATAATGTCTGATAAAACTTAAATTTAATAAACTTGATTAGATAAGTATTTATTTCGGTTTTTTTTTGCATACAGTCAATCGTTCTCTCCAAAAAGTGCTTCTGTCAGTGAATAATGAAACAATTTTTTTCTCAGTATTTAAGATCCAGTTTTATTATTATTCTGTTTTAAATTGTACAATTAATAATACATAATTTATAGATAAACTAAAACAATTAATTCAATTTTATGGGATACAACTCGGAAAATGCCATATATGTTTCTAGAAAAACGTTTTAGTTTGCACAATATTCTCCAACATATTTCATATAATCTACTTGAATAAACACACGACACCTCCTGTGTGTGTGATGTATTGTGTGATTATTCATTAGATAGTGGGGTGTTATTTTTATATACTTGAAGAATTTTTTGTGGGATTGACCTTACATACTAGCATTTTAGCCACGAAAAGTAGTAATTTTTCAGTACTTCACACTTCATACCATCCCCATTAGCTACCGAGCCGATTTCTCCTAACCTTACACCAGATCAATAAATAGACTGTAGCCTGGTGTAGATGCATAAACCTACCCTGTCCTACTTAATAAAATTCCGAAAGCCCTGTTAGGGGTTATCCTTCCGAGGTAATTCTTGTATTAACAAGTTGTTAATACAACTTGTTAGAGAGTAATTTTTGAGATTTCTAAGATACGAAACTTTAAATCAATATGGATTGAATTTCTGATTTTTTAATCGAAAAAGTTATCTTTGTGTCTCTAAATAATAACAAATCGCAAAAAATAAAAAAATGTGAATCCAAAACGTAAAGTTTGACAAACCTAGCCACATTTGGTTAACTGTGTTTAGTAGACAAATCTTCCAGTTTTATGCAGGAGCAGAAAACATTTATACATGTGGAGGTTTTAACTATTCCGATACATGACTAACCCGTATGAACTTGATGAAGTTACGAAACTGATTCGTATAACGGTATAAACTATAGTAAAACCAATATTTGCTTGCTTATTTTTATTTATGGCTTTTTGCATATATTAAACAAATATAAAATAGTATTTATTTCAAATGTTAATTTGCGAGTTGGACTATAGCTCAACTAGTGTTTATACTAGGCTTGGGCCGGTACCGACACTCATATTTGAATATCTGTCGATACTTTAAATTTCAACTCAAACATTGCTTTATTGTCATACGTAATTTATTCATTAACAGCCGGTTGAACAAAACTTAATTGCTGTTTAGAATATTTAACCCAGTTTTCGGATTTGACAAGCTGTTTATAGAAATCTAGAAACTCGCTGTCAAATTTGACATTCAGTTAAACATTCTAAACTTTAATTGAGCTTTCTGCAACCGGCCGTAAATAATATAAAACAGGTAAGAAACAGGGTGGAGGTGCAAAATATGACATTTTCAATAAAGATCTCGAAGTTTTTATGTGTTATACTGAATTTAAACCCAAAGGAAAATTAGCTATGTTATTATGTGGAGTTCAAACTTTTATACTGTAACTGTATAATTTTAGGTAAATTTATATTGCGTGGCTATGTATCTGACTATTGAAGGTGTATGTGATTTTAAAAGCTTTTTATCCTTTACAAATTTTATTCAAATTAATTTCATAGAAAATGTGTTTTAGACTTAATAATAGTTAGCCCCTCATTTACAGGGTATCAAAGAGGATATCGACAGTGATTTATTGTTGTCGGTGTTTAAAAGCAGTGTTCAGTAGAACATAAGCAACTAACGCCCAATAATTGACATTGTTAATGCTATATCTAAATTTTATGAAATCATTTTATTTAATCTATACTTCTATACTAATATATAAAAGACTTAGTTGACTGACTCACTTATCACGCTCCAGCTCAAACCGCTTGAGGTAAAAGGCTGAATTTTGGCGCACAGGTTGATTTTAGGGTGTAGAGGTTCGATAAGAAGGAATTTTACAAAACTCAAATTCCAAGGGGGTGAAACCACCCCTTAAATATTACAATATTTTTTATTTAAAAAACGGTCAGTTTTTCGGAAAAACGCTTGAACACGTGCTTTTTAGTTTATTTTTATACATATTTTTAGTTTAAAGGGGTGAAACCACCACTTAAATAATACAATATTTTTTTATTTAAAAACCGGTTAGTTTTTAGAAAAAACGCTTGAATACGTGTTTATATTTTTTTTACAATTCAATTCAATTCAATTCAAAAAGTACTTTATTGTAAAAAATATTCAAATTTTGTTTACAAAGCATATTCCTAAATCTAAACTTAGACCTAAAACATTTTATTGCCATTATAGGTAATGTTAGTATAAAAAAGTTTTGTGTCAAAAAACAAAAATGTAAACATACATGTGTAGGTAAATATTAAAATGAAACAACAAAAAATTATATAAAATTTGTGTAAGTAACAAAGCAAGAAAAAAAAAACAACAAATATATACACTCAGACCGACACACAGCAATTCTAAACACTAATATTAATATTAAGCGTGTCCTGGTAGAATTCGTCAACACTATAAAATGCCCTGTTCAAAAGTTCCCCCTTCAGCAATCTGCGGAAGGTTCCTGAGGAATTAACCGTTCTTAAAGCACCCGGCAGATGATTGAAGATCTTTCGGCCCTCATATATTATAGATCTTTTAACCAGGGTGCTATGTGGGAGTGGCAAGGGTAGATTCAGGGTTTGGCGGGTAACAATATTGGTTATGGGACCCTGTAGTCTGTGACGATTTTTAAATATGAGGGATGATGTTTCCAGTATGAATAAAGATGGTAGAGTAAGAATTTTTTGTGCCTTGAAATGTTCTCTACAGGATTCAGTGCGTGGTACATCTACAATAAATCTTACGGCCTTTTTTTGTAAAACGAAAAGAATGTTTAGCAAAATGATTAGCCACACCCCAGAATGGTATACCATATCGGAGTTGCGACTCAAACAAACTAAAGTAGACTGCCCTTGCCAGTTGAGAACCCAGTTCCTCCCTAACGGCCCTAACAGCAAAGCATCCAGAAGACAGCCTGCCACTCAAAGTAAGAATATGATCTTCAAATCGCAGATCCCCATCAATAATAATTCCCAGGAAAATTCCTGTAAGCAAACCGCCCTCGAAATGAAGATCTGCGACATCACACCCAAGCCCAACAACATGAGTCTTAGAGAGATTCAAGCATAGCTGATTAGAGTTAAACCACTCCTTGATGAGAGACAAGTCCCTGCTCATGATCTCCCTAAGTTGCGCAATATCCCTGGCCTGCCATAGGATAGAAGTGTCGTCCGCAAATAGGGTGAACTGTCCAGAGATCTGCAGTTGGGTCAAATTTAATATATAATAAGAACAAAATTAAACAGAGCCCTGTGGAACACCGCAACAGACCCTCAATGATAAAGATTTTTTTCCGGAGCACATTACACACTGATACCTCCCCTCAAGATATGATCCAAACCAGGCAAGCACACGTCCACGGAAACCGTACCTCTCGAGCTTAAGCAGAAGAATTTCGTGATCCACGCAGTCAAAAGCCTTGCACAGATCACAGAAAACAGCCGCCAATACTTCCCCCCATTCAGCCCAACATAGACCTCCTCAAGGAAACCACAGACAGCATCATGCGTTCCCTTGCCCTCCTGAAAACCAAATTGCCTATCGGTTAAAATATTAAAAGATTTTAGGTAGTTGCACATTCTATGTTTTACCAACTTTTCAATGACCTTAGACAGAGTGGGAAGCAAAGAAATTGGGCGAAAGTTAGAAGGCTCCTCAGGGTCACCTCCTTTGAAGAGAGGTACCACTGTTGAAGATTTTAGACAGGCAGGAAAAATCCCCTGCAGCCAGGACTCATTTATACAGATGGAAAAGGCTTCTAAGGCTTTATTAGTTTTAAAAGTACTTCAGCAGAGATGTCATCATCTCCACTGGATTTCTTATTTTTTATTTCTGTAATAACTTTTTTTATTTCGGACTTGTCCGTATTATAAAAACAAAATGAGTTTTGATAATTAAAATTACTTAGGTGAGATAGAGGGTTAAACTTAGAGGATAAATTCCTAGTCAGATCACTCGCCATGTTGCAGTAAAACTGATTAAGGTGATCAGGGTCCATCTCAGATTTGACACTTGGGGAAACTCATTAATTATAGCCCAACTTTCTTTTGTTTGTTTTTAGCCTTACTGAGTCTATTTTCATTATCTATTTTTAGCAGCCCTGATAAGCTTTCTATACAGACTACGATACTTATTACAAAAAGTTATAAAACTAGGGTTATTACTATACCTTTTTAGATAGTTTAAAGATCGAAGGTTAGTAATATCTTTAGACCCTGAGTAAGCCAACAATTGGTTTTTTTTTTTCTCTTAATTAAAGCTTGGTTAAATAAAACGGACAACACTTTACAGAAACTGCCAATTGGGTCAGACAGATCCAGGCTCTGCCAATTCGCACCTACACAAGGAGTAAAACCTATCAAAGTTGGCTGCCTTAAAAATTCTACCAGGACTACGCCCAGGAGGCTGCCTTATGGCCCCTGGCATGTAAATAGTACAACTTACCGCCTCGTGATCAGAGATACCTGCACCCATAACTGAGCAGTCGACATTTTCAAAATTAGAGCATAAATAGTCAATTAAAGAAGAAGACTTATCTGTGATCCGAGTTGGCATGTCAATGTGCAAATTTAAACCATAAGTCAAAAACAAATTGTTCAACCGGCAAGTAAGAACTGAATTCTTATCTAAAAAATTAATATTAAAATCCCCAGTCAAAATTATATTTGAAGAAGAGGGAACATCTGATAAAATTATCTCAAGTCGCTTACTCTACGGTCGAACCAGAGGGTGAACGGTAAATAAAAAAAATATATAAATTATTACGATTAGAAAAACAAATTTAAAATTCAAATAATTTCTCTTCTAACAAATAGTCGTATCTAGTTACCGCTATAAAACTATCAGCGGTGTCAGAATATTTTTTAATTAAAATTAGACTACCACCATGAAGAAAATTTTCTCGACAAGACATACATAGTGGTTGGTAACCAGGTACAAAAAAGCATTCACTAGGCTTAAGCCAATGCTCAGTAATACAGACTATATCCGGAGACCCTATGCTATTTAAAAAAATGTATAAATTGTCGCATTTGTTTCTCAAAGATTGAACATTCAATAAAAGCAATGATATTTTACAGTTAAAGGTAGATTCAAGTTTAGTTTTAATATTTATGTCAAAAGCTGGAGGAGTAATTATAAAAAAGTGTTATCTGACACAGAATTATTAGAAACGTTTAGCAAGGTAGGGTTAGAATTAGAAAGATTATCCTCAACACTTTTTTTGGTTTGTGTCTCCCTTGGACAATCTTTACAATATTTCTTCGTAATATGGGCATATACTAGTTCTGCTAAATGGAAACCTAAATTATGCGCATGATTTGATTCTAAAATATGGTATAAATCTATATTATTGCTATGAAACATTTTAAAAAGCGACAAATTGCTTTTATATATAATATTGGAGTTAAGACCAAAATAGGGGCTGGTCATAACTAAAGTATTAGTATTCTTACACTAATATGACAGACGGACAACAAATACCGTTCAAACATAAAACAACCAAGTCCTTACTTGTAAAGTCATGTACCATAGAAGCAGCAGTTTCCGCGAGCCCGTAACTTGAACATCCCGGTTTTAGGAAGAATTGTACTTTGTATGTATCACCAAATTTTAAACGTATGTACTTTTGAAAATTGTCATTTTTATAGCCAGAAACAAAGAGAAGAGTTGGACGAATGTCATCAGTTCCCGAGATCAGCAGTCTCAAAGGCCACTCCTCGGTTGGCCTGTCAGAAATATGCGGACTTTTTAATAAATAATATTCCTTTTCTGCCTCAAGAACTCTTATAGAAGTTATCATATCCCTGTTCATGGTAGTCAATTCCTCCACTTGTTTTTTAAACGAATCCAAATTCAGAATATGGTCCTGGTTTTCGTTTTCTATAGAATTAATGTTGATTAAAAGACCATTGTTTATGGAAGTTAGTTCCTTCAATTTTGCGCCTAGTTCAGTTTTGTCCCTTTCCAAAGAAGAAACTTTCAGCAAAAACTCCTGTTCCTTTGTTTTAAGGTTCGACATTTCAATTTTTAGTACTTCATTGCGTTTGTTAAGCTGGTCTATGGAAGCAGAAAACTTTTTTTCGGCTTCTGTAACCTCATCTTCAAAAATCAAGCTGTTTCTACGCAAACGCTCAATATGCCTATCTTTTTCATTTAGCTCAGTAAGAAAGCTTGCAACTTTAGAGTCAAAAGTCTTTTTCATATTTTCATCCTCGTTAAAATTGGATTGACAAGTATTTGAGCACAAAATTTTATAACCGCCCAGTTTTAGGGATTCAGCAAGTCTATCTGAGCAGCTAGGGTGAAAAACTGAATAGCAGTAAATGCAAATATAATTTGAAAACTCTCTATGTTTGCAACACTTAAAGTTTCGATTCATCTTGCTAAGGTAAAAATAATGAAGGTATAAGGCGAAATTTGGAACGTAGCTGCCGCACAAAAATGTAAACAAACAATTGGCGCGATAATATAGAAGGAGCACTTTTTCTATTTTTTCACAAGATACAGCGATATTTACAAAATAAAAACAAGAAATTGGCACCACATATATAAACAAACATTATACCACACTTTAAAAAATTTAATTTCAACTTTAAAACAACGAAATTACCGAATATTTGAGGAGCACATTTTAAGGTTACTATTCCGACTGCGACCTATAATAATATATACATATTTTAGGATTTTAAAAAAATATAATAGAATATTTAAAGGGGCAAAACTATCACTTAAATATTATAATATATTTTATTTAAAAAACCGTTAGTTATTCGGAAAACGTTTGAACATAATATGCTTTATATTTTATTTTTTACATATTTTAAAATTTTGTCCAAACCCAGACAGGGTGTCCAATGGGCTGAAACCACCCCTTTAATATTATATTTTTTATTTAAAAAATGGTTAGTAATTCGGAAAAACACTTAAACATGTGCTTTTTATTTTATTTTATTACATATTTTAAGATTTTTTATAAATTCATACAGGGTTTTTGAAAAAATTGGGTCATTGATTAATTTTTGCTATCTTTCTCAAACCGTTTGTCGTAGAAAGCTGAGCTTGTGCAAACAACTTGTTGTAGAGTGCAGAGGTTCGATAAGAAGGGATTCTTCGAAACTCGGTTTCCAAGGGGGTGAAACTTCCCCTTATACAATAATTTTATTTAAAAAATGGTTAGTTTGTTTTTTTTTTAATACACAAAAGCTATCGAATTTAATCAAACCAACCAAAACTAAAAAATAAAAAATTATAAAAAAATAAAGGATGTTTGGAAGTCCAAATCCAAGTCAGATCAAGTGCGTTACCCATTACACTAAACAGAGTTTTGAAAAACTATGATCGATTGATTCTCACTACTGTCACACGGCTGAATATACCACGTATCCCTTTAATTCCGTCAGACTATCCTTATCAGTTTAAACGTGTAGAGTTTCCTTTAAAGCTTTGTTTCGCCATGACAATTAATAAAGCTCAAGGGCAAGTAGAGCTAAAGTAGACTTGCGCTACGATTGTTTTTCCCATGGTCAACTCTATGTCACATGCTCTAGAGAAAGTTCGCGTAGTAGCTTTGCTCTTTTACAGTCAGAGAATGCAACAACAAACGTGGTTTATAAATAGGTACTCAAATGAGGCGATTTAAGTACCTCTTTACATCCCTTTCATTTTAGTCATATACGCAAACGAAGTCGCGGGTACCCGCTAGTAGAATATATAACGAAACAAAATATTTTATATCGCACCAAGAGGGGTTTCCTCCAAAAAAATCAACATTAATGAATGTAGAAGTGCAGTGTATCATATGCTTTGGATGAGTCGAGGGCGATAATTTGGGCTTCCCCATGAAATTCGATGGACTTATTTCAGTTGTCAGGTATGAAGGCAAAAAGTGCTTTGGACCTTTTGGCCGTCATGAATAAGTTCATACCTGCAAAATAAATCAGTACTGATATACGTATCCATTGCGTTACTTATAATTGGGAGTAGGGATATAGGTCTGTAGTCAGAGGAAAGAGTTTTGGATCCCTTTTTGGGAAGAGGCTTTACAGATTTCAAACTTTTGGGAGAAATGCCCTTGTCATAGGATACCTGGAATAACCTGGTAAGAGTTCAAAGGCGCACATTTTTAGGAAATATAGCCGAAATACTTTTAAGTCAAGAGGACTTTGTATCAAGTAATCTGAGAATACGTAGAACCTTGAAGGTAGTTCCGTGCATATAATATGGCAAAGCCGCGATTGTTGGAAGGGGGGAATGGGGAGGAGGGATTAAAGTGGAATTTGCAGCAAATGTTTTTGAAGAATGCTCAGCTTTTGCTTTCATCACTACAAGTTAAGGGTGCAAAGGAGAGCTCTTGCAGAAGTTTTAATTAATATTTTTGGCAAGCGGCCAAAAGGATTGGCGACCATTTTGGCCATGCCGATTTTTTTGGAGTAGATTTCTTAAAGAAATTGTTCCGAGGTCTTAATAGAATGTGTTATAAAGTTTTCTATACATACTTAGATTAGGATTTGTGAACAAAACTTCTTATGAAAAATGAGTTTTCGGAGAATGCAGTTTTTGATCAAAAGTTTTCATGGGTAATCCTACGACTAGTTTTTAGAATACAGGGTGTTGAACTTTGTCCAAGTCCCATATAAAATAGATAAGTAGAACAGCATGACTGAAAATAAGTCTTTTTACGTATTTAACGTATAGTAAAGCTAATTTGTTGTCATTCTGCTTTCTCTATGTATTTTATGTAGAATTTGAACAACTGTAGCTTAGAAACTAGTCATATGATTATGTTATTAAATGAAACTGCATTATATAAAAAAAATAGAAAAAAAAAACACTTAAAACCTTTTTCCATATACACAGGTATGGACAGTGAACATAGTAGTAAAAATTTCACCAGTCCTTGGAATGAGTGGGGTAGTACCTCATCAGTCAAGGAAAAACTCCTCTACCTCGTTTTTTAGCCAAATAATAAAAAAATTCTAGACGGAAGACCAAGGCGCAGCATCTGCACACACCAGCCCGAATCTGAAACTGAATTAATTTATTAATTAATTCTATAATTTATATTTTATTATTGCTGTCCGAGGTATATGCCAGACTGTAACTTTTATAGATGATTTTTAGAAATTTTAACTACCGATGATTGTGAATGTTTGCAAGAAGATGTGAATAAAGTGTGTTATGTGGAAAATGTTTTTGTTTTAAATACCAAGAAATATGTATTGATATCAATTTTTCTTAAAAATAATCGGTGTCATCAACACTGACTACAAGATTGGTGGAAGCGCACTAATGTGCTTTCATGTTGAAAGTAAAAGATTTGGTGTTGCTTGACAGTGTATTAAGTTATTCGAGTTTGTCAGGTCAGCAAAAAAATTCGTTCTGATGTTTGACTTAAGCTCTTTGGTTCTCTTGTCTTGCCCAAACTGGAGTATGTAAGTGTAATCTGGGCACAATATGAAGTATGTGTAAAAGTTTGTATTAAATACACAGAGCTCGTTCAACGTAAATTATTAAAATTTATTTTGTTATTTTATTTCTTATTATATTATTTCTAAAAAAATGGTATTATCCTAATCGAGGATTAAACCATATGCAATTATATCACATTCTAAATCGCCTTTCTCTTGAGAATAGAAGAAACGAAATATGTCTGATAAATTGATCAAAAGTTTGAGTCCTCAAGTGGATGATCATGAAGTATAGTCACAATCTCCACTCTCGATAAATATTGGAAATACTATGGGAATAAGAACATCTTTTATCTGGATTTTTTCAGAGTTAATTTATACAAAATTTTCCCTGTGTATCGTATGCGTCATCTATATAATAAATATGCAAGTGAGCTAGATATGGATACTACCAGTTTGAGGTAATTCATACATGTAATAGAAAAAAGACTTTTTGAAACACAGGTTTTGTCGAATAATCTGAATGATTATCCTATCTCTTGAGTGGTGAGATTTATAATGGACTCTATAAGTTTAATTGCATAATCAAATATTGAATTTAAATGAATATAAATTGTTACGTAACCAAAAATTAGAATAAATGTGTACATTATCGGATACTCAAAGAAGATATGGTCAAGGTTTTCCATCTGTCCACATTCGCAGAGTGGGATTCTTTCATTTTAATACGATACAAATGCTCCGCAGTGAGGCAGTGAGGCAGTGCCCTGTTCTCATTCTTATTATTGTAGTTATATCTATTATCTACATAAAATATTATTAGTGTATTGTTTCGCACCACGGTTTCTTGGGAAAATCTTTTTGAACCTATGTAAAATTTACCTTTTCCCCCTCTGGTGAATTGCCAATAGTTAATAACTTATTATTTAATATTATTTTTGCAAATGGTGCTTATGTCTTCCTTGTTCAGCTGTAAGTCCCTCCTATATTTGCCAATTTATCCACCGTTCTGTTGTCAATGATATCTGCCTGTCCTGGTATCCATGCTAGTTCGATGTTCAATGCTTCCTCACGGCTCTTTTTGAATCAATGAAGGATTCGTTTAATTTTCGTATTGCACTTTTGGAGTCAGTAGGATGAGCCTACGGATGTTGTTTGTTGGGAATACTCTGGTCCCTTTGTTGATTGCTACTATCTCTGCTGCATATATGTTTATCTTCCCTGGCAGTTTTCCTGAAAAATTGTAGTCTAACTCTGGAATATGGATACCATATCCTACAGTTTGTTCCAAAAGTTCTCTATTAGTGTTGTGTGCTTTTTTAAGTTTAGGCTTATTTATATTTCATAGCACGGCAGGTTGTCACTTGTTTTTAAAAATCCCCGGAATGGTTCTATTCAATCCAATGCATCTAACAGATAATATGAGGGTTGATTTTTAGTTAAATTTCGGTTTTGTTGAATAAGTAGATTTATTATGGGGTTGTTGTCTATTATTATAAGTTTGATGAGGAATTTATGAGCAAGGCAGAAACACATTTATAGGGGTGGACTTCATACGACCTGTAATCAGTTTTAAAAAAATGTGAATGTTGAAAAATGGCGTTTATTTTGTTAATGTTGGTTTTAAAAATATGAAATCAAAGTCCAAGTGAGACCTGACAAACCCCCGAAGGCCGTTCGCAGCATTTTTAGGTCGGCTCCGCACCACGTCCGGCAAAATACCCTCATGAGGTTCAGTTCCTTTTTTGCTTTGATAATCATCTCATTAATGAGTGTGTGTTCCACTTCAAATGCCTGTTCAGACATACTCTCAAATATCTAACATTATCTTTATAATTAATTAGTGAATTATTTATGTATACATTTGGAGAATATTGTGTATATCGAGACTTTTTGAAACACATTTGTTCTTTGAAAGTTTTAAGTTGTGATCTAACCATTGTGGTATTATATTTAGATGTTTATTTAGCGTAGTTGTCATTTGTACGACATTTACCCGTTGGCATATCACAACCAAATCAACTGCATAGCCCATAAGCCGGGTATCGGTATTGTCTTGCGCAATAACCGAACAAACATCAAACATATTTTTTATGTATATGTTAAAAAGGAGAGGATTGAGGAGGGAGTCTTAGATTAATTCTTTGGTGGCTGTTTTGAGGCCTATAATATAATTGATCTGTTTTCCAAGGCCCTGAATATTGCACTGCTCAAAGCTAGAGGAACGCCTGCCTCGATAAATTGATCATATAGCTGATAGATATTGACATTGCCATAGGCTGATTTAATGTCCAAAAATACTCCTATAACTGTTTGGCCTTGACTGAAGGCTTTTTGTATAAACGTTGTAATATATGCAATATTGTTATTTATTTACATACCTTTCCTGAAACCCATTTGATATATTTTCAAAAGTTTAACGCAAGATCCCAGCCCTATTGGTCTATAGCTGTCTGCTAGCTCAGGATTTCTGCTTGATTTGGGGAAAGTTATTATTAATGTTTTATTACAAGATTCTGGTATGTTTTCCCCTTTTATAATATTATTACATATATTGAGAAGGTTGTTTAATCATATTTCTGGTAGGTGAGTATCATAGAATATGTAATATTGTCAAGGCGCTGTATCTTTTTTATTTGCAATAGCATATTTTATTTCGTTCATGTTAAAATAATCAGTGTCTCAGTATGGATCATATGGTCTTAATGAAAACTGGGGATCAATTACACATGAAGTAAGTCTATCCAGAATTTCGTTTGCTAGTTGTTGATCAGAAAATTTAGGGTAAGGTTTGTTAACTTAAGTATGTGCTAACCTGCTAACTGTATTCCATACATCCTTGATATTAGATTCTCGATTAAGCATGAGCAATATGTTCTAAATTTTGTTTTTTTTGGTTGTTTTAAAAATCTTTTTCTGGTGGCTATTGTTTTTTTTTGCGTTTATAAAGTTCATTAGATTTGGAGTGGTCCTTAATATGGAAATTGCTGTTTTTCTTTCTTTTATCCTAAAAGAGCACTCACTATCCCACTATGGATTAGATATTTTATATTTTTTGCCTTCTTGTTTGTTGGGTATTGCTCCAGAGCTAGCAGGTTTTTTCACAAGTCTCGTAAGCGATATGATTTGGTAGATTACCATAATTGGTTTCTGCTTTATAATAATTAACGAGAGGCCAATTGGCTTTTTTGTATTTTTTTATTGTGTACATTTCGATTGTCTACTTGCAAGCTGTTTATTTGTTGATATATAGAACACATGGTAGGATAGTGATCTCTATTTCGGCAATCTGGAATTATACTCCATATGGTTTTAGAGCTAATGTCCATGCTGATAATGCCAAATCAAGTGGACTATGCTCACTGCCAGGGGCGAGCAACCTGGTTGACCTACTATCATTCATAAACACCAAATCTCGCCCTTCAACAACCTCCGATAAGATACTATCCTTCGTGTTCTGACTACTTCCCCATAGCCTGTGGTGAGCATTGAAGTCTCCCATAATAACTTAAGTGTCATCTACAGAATCTAAAATATTTATTATATTAAAAACGTAATTTTTATGTATGTAGATTTTGTATAATTCTACAGTTGATTTTTTTTAATAATTGTGGCAACATCACCTTGCAATTAGTTTTATCAGTTTATGTATATATATATATATATATATATATATATATATATATATATATATATATATATATATATATATAACTAACTATAACAGTACCTCTGATGAGTTCAACTCTGCATGATGACCTGTATATCCCCCGATCCCCCAACCGTGCTTTGGATCTCTGAGTCCGCTGGGAATTCCAGTGGAGATCCTGTCGGGCCAGAGTTCAGACAATATCATAGATCATCATGAGCTTTTTTTTATCATACCCTAAATAGTATTTGTTTCCTTACGTTTTGGATTACTGTTCGTCTCCTAATGTAAGCGTTTGTTACTTTTTTGTGAGGATTGGTGATATGTTGTTCCCCTTTGATTGATAGAGCTTGAGTTGCTTGACACTCCCATTGGGAGAGGAGTAAAATCACGTGTCTTATAAGCAAATGTATTACTGTTATAGATTTTGGATATTTTTTTATTGGCATCAAAATATGTGATAGTTTCAATTTCTATACCATTTCGCGTTTGATGTTTTTTTGAGGTGTATATTTTGGACAAGATCTAGATATTGAATTATGATTGCTGCTTCCGCAGCCGATACATTTCATGTTATAAGGTTCCATGAGATTTTCTCCGTGGACTATCCCACAATTTTTACAATTGGGATTTACAGACGTATTTAGTGTGGCCATATCTAAAGCATTTAAAGCACTGCGTCAATGGGGGAACATAAGGGTTAACTTGCATAGGAAGGGAGTAAATCTCTACTTCCTCCGGGATCTTAACACCCCCAAAAGTACAAAAAAACCGTGCCCGTGGGGATAAATTCCACTTTACCTGCATTTATAGATTTTCTGTTTAGTTTTTTTTTACATTTAATATTTTGCAAGATGTGCTGGCCTGCAATATGTCATCCATTGAGAATGAGACATCAACATGCCGGACCACCCCTTTGCAGGTGACAAAATAATAGGGGATATATTATATCCTTTATTTCCTATTGTATTCCTACCCTTGGTGCTGTATTTATTAACGTTTTCTAATTTTACTTGTAATATTCCTTGGCCATTTTTAATGGGCAAAATTATCCCTCGTTCTTATTTACAACAAAGGCCATAAACGGGCCTGCATCGTTACTTTGATATAAAATCAGTTATTTATCGTTTTTTGTCGGCTTTTTTTGCGCCAATAATGTCAAGAATTTCGACAGTTGACAGCCTGGTTTTTATCTCCGTTCACATCCATAATGACAAAAGTGGTCAAAAATACTTTTTCTTTTTAACTATACTTAAATTTTTCAAGTTATGTTGTAAACTTACTCTACCAGCAATAGGATGGAGTTTGTTAATACAATATGAGACAGTGACACAGTGATAAAACTGACGAAAACAAACGTTCACCAGCCGTTCACACCAAGCTCCTCAAGTATGCGATTCTACGACTGAATAAAAGGCTTTGTACGTCAAGTGTGAAATTATAATTTATAAAAAAAACCGGTTCAAGTAAATTTGGAGTAAAAGAAGTAAAAGCTGCCAAAATAGATGAGCCTACTTAAAATAATCCATACTATTAGAATTCTATGTAAGTTATTTGCCTAATATATTGCAATTTAATTTATGATTGTAAAAAAGTGCTGGAAAATCCTGTGCTTATTTGAATTTGAAATATTTTTAGATAAAGTATATATACCTAATTTAATGGTATCTGGTATAGGTCCAAGCCTAGTTTATAACTTTCAAATTCGCCTATCCCTTTCAAAAATTAACATTATGAAATTGAATTCCTGAAGGATAAATATGTTAATTTTTAGTGTCCTTGTGGTCATATATGCGGCGATAAGACTATTAAAAATTCAGCAGCTGTCGGGAACTCAAAAGTTAGAAGAGGTACGGTCGTCGATAATACCATTAATCTTAATCGAAACAAGCAAGAAAGCAGTAATTTCTCTGGACTTCCAAATGTACAGAATGGAAATATGCAGGTTTTTAGGACCCCCATGCAAAATGCCCCACGTATGTATAAAACTTAATAAAAAAAAATTAAAAATTTATTAAAAAATAAAACCGACTTCAAAAAACAGCACTAAAAAGGAAAAAATAAGTTGACGTCAAATTAATTTTAATTACTTAATCACAAAAACACATGTATTTATTGTGTGTCTATATGTATAATATATACTACAAGTTTAATGTCTATTTACTATCTTTATTAGTTTGACGCCGACTTCAGAAAGTCAAGTTTTCAAGATAGATGAAAATATTTTACTTTCCTTTTTAGTGCCTTTTTCTCTAAACTCGATTTTTTTTTATATTTTTGTTTATTTGATCCATTTTAATATTTATACACACTTTTATTGCAAAGCAATTGCAGCTTTAAAGTTTTTGAGGCCTGAACCTAGGTTAAAATTTTGGACGTAGCTACTAAGTGCATGTGAAATTTTCCAAGAATCGCAGATTAATATATAAAAAGCGCCATCTATACATCTTTATAATAAATGAGCAAAATTAATGGTAAAATTATATTTGGTGTTAATTAAAATCCCAAAAACCATAGAAAAAACATGATATTTTAACTTTTTTACTTAGACTTCCACTCCCTCGCTATCCACTTCACTCATCATTAACACACCATTTTTTTTGTGCCAAGAATAAAGATACTTGATATTTTCAATATTCAATAAGATTTGCAATAACCGAAATAACCTGAAGAAAAAATAGATCCACTAGGGGGTATCTGCCTCACAGTGTGGTCAAATTACTTTTTGGTTAATTAGCATTTCATACATACACTTAGCCAAAAAACTACTCAAATTGGCGTAATTCCGTATTCCGCCAATTTATTTTGTTTTTCAACATGGTACCACTCCGTCACTACCCTGAATACTTTCTGAAAATTTTATCCAAATTGGTCATCCCGGAGTAATCGATATATGGATATACATAAGAAAAATACATTTGGTTTCCTTCCTTTTTTGAAGTCGGTTAAAAAGGCACAGTAGTATACAGAGTATAGGACAAACAGTAATTTTAATTCGCTAGTGTTGTAATCTTTAGTTGATTCCCTTATCTTTGTTTCCGTACTCGCATATTAACTTTACTTTTTTGATAATGTTATTATTAAATTCAGAAAATGTAATAGCTCAATAAAAAAATTGTATTACATGGACTGTTCACTTTAACGAATAACTATTTTTTTAGACAAAATCAAGTCGGTTAATGTTTTCTTTTCAGCGCAAATAGAATTTGTATCCTAATTTGAAATATTTCACTTCAAATTCAAAGTTTGTGACGTCAAAAACCGCAATTATTATGCGTATTTTTGTCATTTCAATGTTACGTAGTTTCGAACATACATAACTAATGTTAAAAATGACTGTTGGATAAAGAGTGGAACACAATACAAATTACTTCGAACGTTATTTTTCTTTTTATGTTTTTCTGTGTTTTGTTGGATACTTTTTTTGCAAAAGATTATATTTGCTTTGCTGCTAACAAATTCCATAATCGGGACACTCTGGTCCTTGGTGCTCTGTAAAACAAACACAGAGCACCCACAATTCGACGCTGTTCTCCCTTGTGATGTTTGGCCATAGTAAAGGATATTAAGGATTGAAGGAGAGGTTGCTCCCCATATGTGCGAGCAATACTCAAGGCTGGGTCTGATTTGCTAAGTGTAAAAGGTATACAAGTTGGCAGAAGAAAAGTATTTTCGAACTCAAAAAAGAAAACCCAATTTCTTTGCGGCTGCAATGGCAATTGAGGTTAGGCCTTTATCTTTATTAATAATAAACGTGATTGTGCCTTAGTGGCGTTCAACTGGACAAGGTTCTTTGCTCCACATTCTACTATTTTAATGAGGATAGGCATAAAATCATTACTCTACACCTATCATTAATTTCAGTCTTGGGGACAGGTTTGGGAAAATGTATATTGTAGTGGAGTGTACTATCGTCAGCATAGCTGTGAATAGGATTGCTGGTAGAAGAAAGCAGATCATTGACATGCAGGAGAATAGGGTAGATACCAACACTGACTGCGTTGATTTGGTGAAAGTTTGATGAATCCCTGTCAGCCACTACAGAAATGCTTCTGTTGGAAAGCAAACTGACAATCCAAGTACAAAGTTTTGGAGGAAGACCATAGGCAGGAAGTTTGTTAAGAAGTCTGTCATGCCAGATTAGATCAAATGCTTTAGATATGTCGAGGCCAATAATGTGGGCTTCTTCGTGGAATTCGATGGACTTTTGGAATAACCTGGTAAGCATAGAGGCCTATTCAAAAGCGCACTTTTTTAGGACTATCGATACCATGAAGGCCAGGGGACTTTTTTATTTTAAGTGTTTTCGGAATACGACGTACTTTTTTAACCCTGAGGGGAATTTCGTGCCGCATTGTTTTGCAAAAAGCTCACCATTTGCTTTAGACGTGGAGACGATTTCTTCACCAGAAGTTAGGGTTGGAAAGGAACTCTTACAGCTCTTAATATTTTTGGCCAGCGACCAAAAGGATTGGCTCCCATTTTGGCAAGAAAGAACTTTGCCTTTTATGCGTGTATTGAAGGCATTTTTGGTGTCGAGAATTATGCGATTGTAATGATTTCGTGCTTCGTTTTTGAACTGTCGATTTTCTGAGGTAGGCTTCTTAAGGAAATTGTTATGAGTACGGATTTTCTCTAGTCTGGCGTTAACGCAGAATTTTTACAATCAAAGTTTGTTGTTAGGAGGTTTTGAAGTCTTAATAGAATATGGTATAAAGGTTTCTATACCTAATTGGATTACATCCGAATTTTTGGAAGGATCGTTGGTAGAGAAACGAACATCATTCCAAGGGAAAGAAAAGTAGAAATCCCGCAACCCATCCCAATCAGCGAAATTATAGTGCCAAATAGTACGAGGTGGCATGGATTTTACAACTTCCTGTTGTATGGGACAGGAAACAGTAATTAGACTATAATAACCAGAACTATAAAGAGTTGCTGCCAGACCTAATGTCGAACCACTACATTTTTGTCAAAATTAAACACTTTAAAGAACCTGAAATAATTTACTTTATAATATACATAATTTGCTTATAAGGTAACATTTGAAATATCTGTTTCCGCTATCCATGGCCATCTATGAATTTTCTAATTAATTTAGTCATGGCACTTCAGACAGAATGTTGATCAACCATTCTTTATTATAAAGGTTAAAGTTGACCAGAATGTTGATTTCAGAGAAAGGGAATTCAGAGGTTATGAAATTCACTTTAGCAGAAAGTCGAAGAGCAATGTGTAAATTATTTTTTTTACGTTTCGTTTCTCTTGCTTGGCTTTTACTGTAAATGTTAACGAACCTTTCATTGTGTTACAGGCTTAACTAGTAAATTCAGATTCAGGTTATGTTTTGTTAATAGTTTTCGGGAAAATGTTCTCGATTTTCTGCGGTGCTTAAGCTTACAGTTGTTGACTTCATTTGCGCTATGCTGCCGGAGTACTGTGGAGCGAGAATACATCATATGGTTACTGCTTTTGTCGGTCATAAAAATGAATGTTTTGATAGCTTCAGTTATAAATATCTCAGCAGCAGTGCAATCTGAAGGAATTAAACCTACTAGTATACCATAGTATAACCCTAAATGAAGAAGACGGACAGAAAATACCAAGAGCACTTTTTAAAAAAATACTTCTTTAGATATCCATCGTCTTCAAAGTATAAAAGTATTAATCTATTATTCTAAACCTATACCCGGTGTTTCTGAAATGTGGCCCACTGCTGTAAAATATTTAGTGTATGTGTGAGAAGAAAATCGAAACTTAGATTTATTAAATAGTGGGTAAAAATGAGTTTTTTGAGAGTATATTTGACAAGAAGCACCTTTCGCAGGCGCTGTTGGTAAGGTACGTCATACGGCGGAGTATAAACAAGTTTCATTAAATTTTGGGTGTAAGCCTCGTCGCTCAATGATAGGATTCTGCTGTTGCCTTGCAAGGTATGTGTGTTCTAATCCCGGTTCGGACGATGACTTTTAGTTTTATTTTTTAATAAAACATAATTTTGTTGTTTTTAAAAATTGGATTACGTTTTAGCCTGGGTTAGGCCTTTTTTTTAAGGTAATGTAAAAAAGTGTATCTATATAAAAACACGATTTTTTTTAACAAAATCTGTACTATTAAGTGGAACTGTCCCCTTAGGTTAACACCAGGTTCGTTGATAAAACCACCATTAAAGCCATAAACCATCATTAAATCTAAAAGCCAGTGTAAACAAATTATCTCACGAAAGAAATAAATTTAATTTTTAAATCTAGAGTGCCATCCAAATGTATTTGATCATCATTCAAGTTTAAGAAAAAATATAATTTGACAACTTCATTCATTATTTTAATTTTTATAAAAAACTCGATCTTATTTAAATAAATCAGTTTTTTTTAATGCAGATATAGTGAACCACTGGGTTCAAAATTTTGTCACGCTGGTCGCTTCGCATCATCTCCCTACTTTGGGGGCTTTAAACGACTTGAGTATTTAAACTTTAGGGTACAGAAAATCGACATGCTTAAGGAGCGTTCTCCAGCGTGCCCTCCCTGCTTATAGATAATGGCGGAAGTTTCGGAATAGCTTAATAATAAGTCAGGTCAGAATCTACTGTAATTCGCGATGCCAATTATAATAAAACTAATAAATAATCAGCAAGGTCAAGTTCATTGTGACCTAGTTAATTTATTCACTTAATAGTCAGGACAAAATAATGTTGAGAAAACCTTAGCATGGGGAATTAATGACTTAATTTTAATTAAAACTTTGGTCATGATGTAAATAATAATTTAAACGTTTCGGTAATACCTTTAATTTTTTATTTTGTTTGGGTCTAGAGTGACATGATTCATAGGTGGCTATAGATGGTGGAGACAAGACACAGTTCAACCAACAACATCCATCCCGTGTAATACATCAGTATGGAGAGTTTTAAAAAAACAAGTTTTATTCTTATATCAGCACCTCCACGAGGGAGACAATGAGCATAAAGTGGAATATTACAACTGGTTTTTGGAATGATATGCTGGAGATCGAAGATTGAGTTTTAAAATTCTTTATTCAGATGAAAGCAGGTTTAGTAATAGAGGAATGTTCATTCGCAAGAATAAGATATATTGGAAGTTATTATCTAATGCAGGAAGGAAATTTTCAAGCATGTTTTTTTTATTGTTGGTTAGGAATGCTAGGTGAAAGAACTCTGGGCCTAATATATTTTGACGGCCGTCTTACTCGAGTTTTATACCTAATTTTTTTTAGGTTATTACCAATTTTAGGTCACCTAACCTCTAACTTTTGGATTTTTTTTGTATGGGGCACAGCAAAGATTCAAGTGTACTTAACACAATATGCTTTAATACAAAATCTGCAAAAAAGTTGTAGCGGCTATAAATAGTATAATAACCAGAGCTATAAAGAATTGTAGCCAGACCGAATGTCGAACCACTACATTTTTGTCAAAATTAAGCACTTTAAAGAACCTGAAATAATTTACTTTATAATATACATAATTTGCTTATAAGGTAACATTTGAAATATCTGTTTCCGCTATCCATGGCCATCTATGAATTTTCTAATTAATTTAGTCATGGCACTTCAGACATAAATAAAAATTAAATTTAAGTGAATATAGTGTCTTAAAGACTCAAACGACTGGTGCACTTGACAAATAATCTTCAATTGTGAACACTTATCATGTCGTGTGCATGACCAACAAATATTCGTCATGGTTTATTTGCCATCGGTTGTCGATAAAGGCGGACTCAAACATTTAAAATTCTTGGTCCTTTCTGGCTAAACCAGAAATGAATGAATGTTACATGTACTGTTAAAAAACTAATTTCTGCCCATTATGTAATAACCTCGAGTTTCGATGTTCTAATGTACAAACTAAAGGTTTTACAGTGGTGGGCCACATTTGAGAAACGCCCTGTATGTTTGTCTCTACAACTTTTATATTCAATATTTTTTTTGGTAATGTAAGACATAAAACTGCATAACATCTTGCGCAGAAAAAGTTTATACCTGTTCTCTTATTATGTTCTTAATGTCTGAAATGCATGTAAACATTTAACATAAAAGGAACAAAAACGAAACGTAAAAAAGAAGGTACACAACTGTATTTCAAACAAGTTTGCAATAAAACGTCGATAAACAGCAAAAAACAACTTTTGAAGTAAACGTTGCCGGAAGTTGCATTGTATTCCACCCTTTAATCAATTTAGTCAATTAAATGCAAATTTTCTTTAAAAACGTATTGTCTTGATCAAAGATATTGTGGAAGGTACTCCCTACGGTGTTTAAAAATTTTTAGTAGACATCATCTATTTGAGAACTATGTTAAACATTTTGCATCCAGCAATGACTTGGGTTTTAAAAAAAATGGGGCGGTGTCAACATATTTAGAAATTCTGTAAAAATGATATCGAATAACAATAATGAGATACTTTGTAACTGAAGTAATTTTTATATTAAATATTATGGGACCTTTACTTTTTATACCTTAATTTTGTGACAGAAGAAAAAACTTAGTATAGTATAGTTACATGTTTTGTAAGAAAAGTTCACACTTTGCATTGCAACCAGTCGCATGCTTTTAGTTTGACTGGTTATCATTAAAATCAGCAATCAAAAAGAAAAAAATTTCTGAGCCATTATAATAAAATAAAAATCCATCCGATTGGTTGTATAGTATAGGAGTGATATTTACTATAAATTATAAATTATTTATTATGATGTAATATCCAGCACCACGGTTCTCTACTCTTGTGTTTTTGCAAATATTTTTGAAGCAAATTGTTGAACAATCTCTATAATTAAGTCATAGAAAATTATCTCGGAGGTTACAGTTTTTTTAACTACTGAAATAAACATGTCCATATTTATAAATAAAGATCCAACAATTACATTACACAACATTATATAAAAAATTAAATCTATTTTTCATCCGTGTATGTACAAATATCAAAATATTGCATTGTTGATACTGCAGTGCTTCCGACAACGTATTGTTTTCAATTAATTAAAAAATATAGAGTTAGTTCCATTTAAAAAAAAATCGACCCTGTTCAAAATATAAACAAAAATCCTGTAGAAATGCTAATGTTCTTCAACCAGAAAATCATTCTTTAATATATTTGTAGCTATACAAACACCTACCATGCAACAACAACTAAATTCCATACAAAGACTGAAACCAAAATTTTGTAACCGGAGAGGAAGACGGCTTAGACAGAAACCAATTGTAGTCGAACGAAAAGTAAGTAACTATAGTAATATTTTAATACTACCAAGACCTATGTAGGTAGTATGTTTATCTCCCCCAGCGTCGGAGTAATATATTTTTAATAGGTAGAAGTAACAAAAAAAAAACGAAAATAAGTTACATGAAATTATAAGAAAACGTTTCTAGTAAAATGTTTGAATATTCGATTTCCTGCAGGGGGCTATGTTTTGTTGGCGTTGCAACTCCGATAATACCACGTTGAATAATTAAGGCTCAACTCTAGTGAACAGGTGTATCTTTATCTCTTTTTCTCTTCGGCATCTAAAGCACGATACATAAGTTTAAGCATAGTTATGCAAAAAACTCTAAATTTTAAGTTTAGAGTATTTTATAGAGACAAATATTTTAACAAATGTTTGCAGAAACATATTACCTTCTCAGAAGTTATATATGTTTGCTTCAAATACATCAAAAAGTTTACCTAGAAAAATTCAGAATTCAATAAATATCCATCAGCTTTTTTTGCTAAACATGACAAATAGATTTTCACACATCATTCTTCTCAATTTTTTCTTTTTTTTTTATTCGAGTTTTTCAAGCCTTTCCACTATAATAAATTGTTGTTGTAATATATCACTTTTAATGTGCTTAAGCACACTGCAAAAAGAGAATGATCTGTATAGGAAAAAAGTTCAGTCAGAATTGCTTAGGTTTCCAAAGGCTCTAAAAGGTGTCCAGACTATATAGGCTAGAATAAGGATCTGTTCTAATTTATATAGGGGATAGGGCAGATATCTGGATGCGCCACTAGTAAGATATCGCGACTGCTTAAACATACCAAATTTACTGTATGCATTTGAATAGTCTCTTAAGAATATAATCTAGATAGTTGGAATAGCCCATAAATAAATTTATATTTTACTATCTATTTATCTATTAACTAATCTGTTGCTAATATACGCTTTTCAGCTCCCATTGCTGCCTAATAATCTAAGTGGCCACCAGATTGTGAGGATGAGTATAATTTCTCAAGAACCTCCACTGATTCCCGTTGGAGCATTAGGTATAGATACCACTTCTGCTACTGACGTATCTCAGACGGAAGTAGACATGCAAAATGTAATTACTGACCCTGAAGAAGATAATAGTAGTATATCGACAGTAAGTTTTTAGTTTGTTTTTATATATATGTCTATATATATATATATATATATATATATATATATATATATATATATATATATATATATATATATATATATACCACCAATTTTCTAGTACACATTTTGTTACCTTTAATTTTTGAAGTCTAGTTTGTTAATAGAGATAACTTAAAAAAAAAAGTTGTATATATATAGTATGTATATATATATATATATATATATATATATATATATATATATATATATATATATATATATATATATATATATATATATATATATATATATATATATATATATATATATATATATATATATATATATATATATATATATATATATATATATATATATATATATATATATATATATATATATATATATATATATATATATATATATATATATATATATATATATATATATATATATATATATATATATATATATATATATATATATATATATATATATATATATATATATATATATATATACCAATTTTCTAGATATATATATATATATATATATATATATATATATATATATATATATATATATATATATATATATATATATATATATATATATATATATATATATATATATATATATATATATATATATATATATATATATATATATATATATATATATATATATATATATATATATATATATATATATATATATATATATATATATATATATATATAGATATATATATATATATATATATATTTATTACACATTTTAACCTTTAATTTTTGAAGTCTAGTTTGTTAATAGAGATAACTTTAAAAAAATAAAGTTTGATAATGGTCTAAAGCAAGCCAGTCTAAAGAAGTTTCCCATCTACACAACCAAATGTTTTTGCGGGATCACAAAACACCGCTGCAGTAACTTCATTTTTGTTTAAACTAGAGTAAAATTAATGGCGCAAGAAAAAAAACAATAAACCACGATAATAAGCAAACTATGTTATTGACAATCGACGTGACTTTGTTAAAGTTGACAAGCGGGATTTGAGGATTCTTGAAGAAAAACATTAATTCGTGTTACCTATTGCAATAATAAAAAAAAGGACTTGTAATCGTCAAATTTCATTCGCAATAGAACAATAAAATGAATTAATTTTAAAATTTGCCTTCTTACTCCTTAAGTTTTAAAAAAATGTTTCGATCAGCTATTATAATTGAATGACAAAATCTAAGCAGTTCAGTAAAAGTAACATTCACGAGTATTATTATTACATAATACATGTATCACATTTATTATAGGTTGTTCAAAAGTTCCTCATCATATTTCAGAGCCTGATTATACACTAGAAGAGTCGCTACTGCAGTGAACTTTTTTTGCTAGTTTGATGGTCAATAAAGTGCAATGTACCCCAGTGTGATAATATAGTGCTCTAATAATTAAGAAAAAATGTTAAAATGCATACATTAACTAATATACAATAATTCTTGTTATTATAAAAGTCGGTAGACCCAGTCTAGAGTTTACATAATGAACATGAAGTCCTCTACTGGGATTTTTAATTTGAGAGCCATTTGAAGAACTTTAACCATTTGAAACACATTAAATAACACACCCCACACGAGACATAATGGACTGCTTTAACAAAAGGTGCCATATTATTTCATGTCTGTAACATACTCGACAAGGTACGACACTCTGATTCTCAGGTTAATAAAAGTCGGTACAACCACATATGTGATATACCTCATACACTCATTCATTAACAACAGAAAATTTCAAGTAAAGCTAGACTGTGCTCACTCCTGAACGGGAAAGTCGTCGCCAGACGTGCCGCTAGGCTTCCTGGTTTCACCCACACTTTTTAACCTTTATATACGATATATTAGAATTACTACATACATAGTAGGGATAACACAGCCTTCACCACACACTCCAGAAGCACACTACACCCACAGCAGCACACAAACAAAATTGCAACTTGGATAAGGGGCTGGAAAACCAAGGTTGACCCTTTCAAGACCCAGGATACCCACACACGTATGGATACCCACACACTGGGTTCCCCAACGACTTATTTATTTGATTAAGATCCGCTCATGGTCAAATGCAGCAAGGAGATATACATTAAAACTTTTAGGTCTCCAAAACAAGACCCTACAAATCATGGCAAATGGCCCATGGTATGTACGTAACTCGACACTACAAAATTACTTGCATGTGGATAACTTGCTAACATACACAAAAACTAAATGATATGCACGTTACTTGAGCAAGACGAAGCCACTCAGCGCCTCCAAACAACATCACTGCAATCTTCTCGGAGACGCACAACCATGACCTTACCGGTCAAAAATACTGATAGAAATGTGTGAAAATTTATTTTTATTTAATACGTTAATTTATCAAATCAGATCATTTTATTTCATAAGACTGCAAGTACTGAAATGGTCAAATTAAAGTAAAAAATAGTTAATAATTCATGCAATAAAAAATCTAAGTAAACTAACCTACATTTAAATTTAAAAAAAAAATATATAAATAAGGACAAAGACCAAGAACAAAATTAAAGGTTTCAACAAAAAAAGCATCAAAATACAAAAAAAAACATCATAATAGTCGAAGAATATTTAAAAAAAATATAATGCATAAAAAATTCTGACAACGAATAGAATACATTAGCTTGTAATGTCTTCAAATTATGATTATATTTTATAATGCTTTATATAATCCGGCAGATGGTTATAAACTCTAAGAGACGTAAATATTGGCCCTCGTTTTATTAGAAACATGTTAAATTGTGGTATATACAGCTTATTAGCATTTCCAGTTTCATATTTATATACGTCATATATTTTTTGAAACTTGTTAATGTTTTTGTATATATAAATGCCCGCTTCTAAAATATACATGTTAAATACCATTAATATTTTGTTGTACAAAAACAATTGAAAATATGAATCAGTTTTTCTCAGTCCAAACATAGTTCTCAATATCTCGCTTTTGCAATATAAATATACAAATATACTATTTCCTCAGCAGAGTAAGCCATATTGCAACGGGAAGTTTATACAGCCATAGTAATAATTTTTCGAGGTTTGCAGGCTGCTATTTTCTTAAGGTGATACAAAACAAAGCTCTTTGATGATAGGCTTTTGACCAGATTTGCAATGTAATTTTCAAAAGCTAATAAGCTGTCATTAAGTCATTAATAAAAAATTTAGTCGTGTCGCTTTGTTTAAGAATCTTATTACGAATATCACATGTAGTATTCACTAACAGTCTTTTTATTTGTCTAATTTTCGTTGAAGAAAAAAGCACTAAGTCTGTCTTTATATCATTTAAAACTAGACCATTAAAATCACACTAGCTCTGCATCTCCCTGACACATGCACTCGCCTCTCTGGAAAGTCTAAGTGGCAACAGTCCTTGTTTTACGTTTAAAGGAATATAATTTATTAAAATTAAAAATAGAGTTGGCCCCAGAACACTTCCTTGACGTACACCAGTTTCGATTTCCATATCAGCACAAACCGCACCAGCGATCCTGACCCTCTGCACCCTGTTTTCTAAATAACTCTTTAAGCACGAGTTGCCACTGCCACGCACTTTGAAAAACAACGCGTGGTTTACA
This sequence comes from Kuschelorhynchus macadamiae, assembly GCA_030620095.1. Classification (NCBI taxonomy): domain Eukaryota; kingdom Metazoa; phylum Arthropoda; class Insecta; order Coleoptera; family Curculionidae; genus Kuschelorhynchus; species Kuschelorhynchus macadamiae. The sequence goes on from JAUTXW010005309.1 coordinate 498,851, forward strand.
GTATCAAAAGCTTTACCCAAATAAAAAAAAAGTGCTGATGTTTTTTGCTTTTCAATTAAGTTATTTAAGATATTTTCAAGAAATGATAATAACGCGTCTTGGGTTCAAGAGCCCGTAGTGAAACCAAACTGTTTTGGATTGAACAAAGAATGTTTATTAAAGAAGGAAACTAGATGCCTCTGAAATGCCTTTTGGAAAATTTTTGAGAAAGTCGGCAGTAACGCCGTAGTGAAAGAAATATTTATTATGTAACCTCATAGCTTTGTAATGATTATTATATCATGTTTTTGCATTCAAAATATTTATTTCTTGTTTCTTCTTTCTTTTTGTTTAATTTGGTTTTATTTTGTTTTACATCTATTAGGGGGAAAGCTATATTAAACATTAAAAGGTCTTAAAAATGCATCAAATACTCTGTCCGCCTGCTGCTGTTCTCTGACAGCATACCATGTCTCCTTCATTAGATATTAGGTAATGAAAGAAGTTTTTGTTTTCGTCAGAAAAGATTCGCCTGTCAGATAAGGGTTATAAAATCTTGTATAGGGAAAAATATTGTCTATAAGGGATACAAAATCCTGTATACTTGCATGTTCATGAAACATCTACTTTTGTCCAAAACATCTAAACATGTCTAAAATGTCAGTACTTTTTTTAATATTTGTCGGTAAAATTATAATTCAATCTGCCCAGGCAAAATTATAAACACCTTTACAAATTAAATTTAGTACATTTTCTAGTGCTTCCATCAATATAATATCACTAGAATTTGGTGGACGATACATAAATGAAACATTTAAATTTTCACCAAATATACGCAACGCGTTGAAGACATCCTTAAACTGATTTTCCGATGCAAAATTTAAAGACACGCTTTTTACACTGTATGGCAGATCACTTTTCACATAAATTACAACACCTCCGCCTCTAGATCACAAAATGTCGTCACTTGTTCATAGCCCTCTATTTTGACAACTTCTTCCTATGTTAACCACGACTCGGTAAGACACACTATACTTGGATAGTAAACAGATTTTAAAAATAAATTAATATTGTCGATTTTGTTTCGCATACCTCGAATGTTTAAATTTAGGATGCGTAGTGAGCCTGGATCAGGGGTAGTTTTACCAAAATTTTACCTACTATGAGAATTCCTAACAAAAAAAAACTAATAATAATGATTTGTCAAGCTTTAATTGAGCCATTATTAAAATTTGGGATCCTATTGTAGGGTGGGGCGTATGAAAGGAACCTCAAACTAGTGCATAATTTTATAATAAAAATAATGCTAAAAACACCTCAGCTTTACTCCACAAATGAATTATATCATATACATATGATTTGCGATATGAAATCTCTTTTTGTGTCGTCTTGCTGTTCTCACATACATAAACACCATATCATAAACCACAGCAATCAAACCAGGAAAAATGTAAACGGGCACTTAGTATTGCCAAAAATTATTCCAAGTTTAAGTCTACATTCTGCCATTTCCTCAGCTCCAAGGTTCTATAATTCATTACCACAGCAAATAAAACAAATTAAGTTGCTGAATAAGTTTAATAAAACAGCTATAGTTTATATATTAAATAATAAAACTAAATTTGTGTAGGGTATTTTGCATTATATAAAAACTATATTAGATGGTTTCTTTAACCCTCTTTTTTTGTTTTGTAAACATTTTGGGTACTTTTCTTGTTTGTATTCTTAATGTTGTGTGGGGGTTGTTAATTTTGTTAAAAGTAAGATCTTGTCTGTGATTCTGTTATTCTACGGGAAGTATAGTAATTTTAGTTTATTGTTAAAAAAAACTTTTTTCTCTGGTATATTACAGATGTTTCACATCTAGGTGCCATTTTGTTGTAATTTTGTCAAACACATATAATTCGCATATTTTACGGGTACGGGTCCTCATCAGTGTGATAATTAATATCAAGAAGTCCGCATCATAGATCACATGGGATTTTTTTTAATAATTGACTTGAGTAAAATTTGCGTTAGTAAAGATTTTGGCTTAAAAAATAATGCAAAATGACAATAAAAAAGTTAGTCACGTGGTATATCTTTTTTTTTTTTAATTGCCAAACTACCTTTTTTTCAACGAATGGTAAAGGAAAAAGATGTTTCTTTTTATATTTTATACCTATATACTAAATTTCAGCCGACTTATTTTTGCGTTTGAAGTTCATCGCCTATATCCATGTTCCTAATTATTTATGTATTTTAAAAGGAATTTTGTTGATGAAAACATAAATGGATCCCAAAAAATGTGTCCAACTTGCATTATTTAGGCTTCACTTGAATATTTCAAATAATTTTAAAAAATGCAATTTATTTATTTTGAGAAAGGGCGATATTAATAATAATAAATAGAACTAAGGTTTTCTCAGTTTCGTTTCTATTAAAAAGTATTTTGTATTAACTTAGAAAATAATTCAATGTAAAATATTGTATATCAAATTGTGAAAAATTAATAAACTTTGAATCAAGTTGGAAGCTATTTTTTGGAGCTATTTAGGTTTTTATCAAGAAAATGCCAAAGGAAACAACTTAACATTTTTCAAAATTTTGGACAAAAAGGTAGTTCAAAAATGTCAAATTTAAAAGGTAATATAAATCACATGACTAACTTTTTTATTGTTATTTTGCATTATTTTTCAAGCAAAAACTTTTTGCAAACTCAAATTTCACTTAAGTCAATTATAAGAAAAAAATCCCATATGATGCGGACTTTACTGGTCACCCAGTATATTGACAATTATCAGAAGCTAAAATTCTTTACATGGAACAGCTGTAAAAGAAAATGAAATTTAAAAAACAGTATAATAGGCTTTTAATAACGAACTTCATAGTTCTCAGGTACACATCGGTGACGGAAACGTTGTGAATGATGTAAATTATAGGCAATGCAAGTCCTACAAGGGAATTTTACTTAGTAAAATAAGACATAATAAAAGATATTATGTATAAGAGACTGTTTATACATTGTGTCAACAATATCTGTGATCCCTGTGGCCCACATTCCACTGGAACCATGTGTTTCAGTAAGTTTTATAAAACACAATTATCTCGATTAGTACTTATTATTTTTATATTTGCTATCTAAATTCTAATTCGAAATTAATTCGTTCTTCAGGTACCGTCGAGTCCCTCTAGAATACTGAAAGAAAGTGAAAGCGAATGGATTAACGCTGAAGTAGCAGATTACTCTTTAAGTAGTTTGTTGGGACATTTAGAGAGCCCCATCAAAACCACAGCTCCCATTGGTACTTTAAGCTCTAATATGGCATCTGACTTGTCAAATGAAGTTGATGCACAGTTACAATCTCTTATGACAGAAAACAGCATGGATTTTGCCGCTAGTTTCGCCGATCTAGCTGCTAGCGTTGTTAGTGATAGGAAGTTTTAGACGCTTTCTGAAAAAGGTGAGTTTCGGTAAAGGTGTGTAATGACCCTAGTTGAAGCAACAAAGAGTTATTCGAAAATCGGTAAATTTCCTTTACCCGGAACTTCTCTCGTTACGAATCTTGACCAAATTTGGTTCTGCACAGAGTCAGTTAGTAACATATATACACATACAGTGTTCAGACATCTTTATTGGGCGCTATTTTATTCCACCATATTGGATTTGTACCAATATTTTACCAGCTTCTACCTACACCACAGTTGATTTAAAATAAATTGATGACCGCCATTTTGTTCCTTCATGTTAAATTCATACCAAAATTTTACAATTTTTTTAGAAAATTTGAAATCAATTTTGAATAAGGTTTTTGATGTTGATTTTTTAAACATTTTATTTGGCAGCATTTGATTTCGTACCAATATTTTACCAGTTTATCTCTATATTACACTTATTTCTTGCACAAAATTCTAAGTAGTTTTTTCAGGTTGAATTTTTTAAATACTTCATTAGGCCGCCATTCAGTTTTGCCATCTTGGATTTATACCAAAATGTTACCTATTCCGATGTAACATTTGATTTTGGTGCATAATTTGAAGTAAATTGGTTTTGTAGCTATGCCGCAAATTGACAGACGGGCAGAAAAACCAAGAGACAGACCGACGGAATTTTCTCAATTTTTTCAGCATCTATAAGCACTCTAAAACGTGAATATCTCTAAAAACCTGGGAGGGTGATATTTGTTCGATTAGAAACATTGGCCTCAATTTTTTTTTATATTTAAGCCGCCATTGTGTTTTGACATCATGGATTAGTATCAAAATTTTAACAGTTCATTCTTACATAATACTTGATTTATGTGTAAAACTTTAGCAGTGGCGGCTGGCGGGTGAAAAAGTAAGTGAAGTGCAAATGAAGCAAGAAAATATCGCAATAATTTTTCTCCAGAATTTTTTTTATATGTGGAAAGGGTAGAATATTTTTTTACGACTTACCTAAATTTTGTATATTAAATCAATTCTCCTATCCTTCATAGCAGCAAATTTATTTATAACATCCTCACAAAATGGATGAGTTGCCCTAATCTCCTCCATACGTTTCTTTTGAATTAAAATATTGCCTAGAGAAGTAAGTCTTTTTTGAGATATTGTATTTCTTAAATAAGTTTTTACACGTTTGAGGCAAGAAAAACTTCTTTCCACTGAAGCACTCGACGGTATTGTCAAAATAAGGGAAACACTTTATATGCTTTGGTTAAAATATCTTTATTTTCATTAATTTTTTTCACTTGCTCTTGCAGCGATATATTCCAATTACTGTTATTGGCAAAAATAAGACCACGCTCATTTTTAAATCGTTGACTTTTTGAAAATATTTCCCCATATAACTGTAACAAATTTTCAAACAGGCCAGTAGGAAAATTTAAACTATTCGGAAAATTTAGCAGAATCTGCCAAACAAAAATGTATGAGTATTGAAAGCATTTCCATTAAAATATGGTCCAATATTTCATAAAAACGGGTTCTATACTTAGCTATAATTTCTTCAGATGAAAGCTTAGCAAGCTCACGTTTGTAATGATTTATTTCTGTAATAGAATTTGCTTTACCAAACATGGTATTAAAAAAATTTCTTTCTTTACAGAGCGCCTCACGACTGCAAAAATGCATGTCAAACGATTTTTTTTGAAGAACGCAACTCGAACAATCACATTTACTAACTTCGAATTTGATGACCAACGAGTTTCTGTAATTGTTGGTATACACCTCGTAGATGCAGATGTAAGAGCATACGTGCGTTTGGCTGAGTGATGAAAAAATGAGGGAATACCACTAAGGCTTGCAAAAAAAATTCGACATTTAGAAATATTTTTAAACTTTGCTGCATCAGGACAAAAACAGCCTGCGGCGCTTTTTTTTTTTGAAGGCTATTTAGATGGCCAGACATCACACTTGCGCCATCGTAACATTGCCCTATTAATTTATGTTTATAGTCAAATTGGTCCAAAATTTCATTCTTACATGATCATTTAAATAATCAGAAATGCATTCAATTAAATTCAATTAATAATTAATTATTTCGTTTTGAATAGTTTTCACCAGTAAAAACATTTTAAATTTTTTTGTGATGATCTTTTAGTTTTTGGGAACTTCTCGATATTAATAAACCTAAAAGCTTTTTAAAATTCCCTCTATTTATTGACTCGCTGCTCTCATCATGGCCGCGAAAGACTAACTCTTGTTTTGCAAGGTACAAAACTGTAATTACCAAGCACATAAATAGTCTTTTTACTCGGACGTTTTCGTTAAAATATATTTTATATAGTTTAGCATTTTCTTTTAAAGTGTCAGCTATAGTGCTTTGATTTTTAACAAATGTTTTTAGCATTAATTCGCATTTTAAATGCTCCGTCGAGTCTTCATGTTTATGTAAAGACGTTCATATATTTAACATACCTGCAAATCCTTCCTTATTCCACAATGAATATTTATTGGAAACTAGTAAACAAGGCCAGCAAAACATTTTTTGTAATAATTAACTACTACATAACCATTTGCACGCCGAAAACCAGGATGACGATTAAAACTCTGATCTTGTTCCTTCCATCGATTAAATGGAATTTCCAACAAAATGCAAACCATATCCTTGATCGGATTCATCAATAATGTAAAATAATAAACCCGACACCAAATAAAGTTGTAACAACACCATAAATAAATATAATACAAAACAATCAAGTAAACTGCAAAAGAATTAACCAGTTGCAGTGAAATCCGCGAAAATAAAAATAAACAACCACTCCAAACTGAACGACACGTGAGTGTAGTGTACTGTGTTGTATGGTGCTGGTTAACATTAATCTTCCATGCGGTCGACGTCATCACGTACGCGTTGTCATGGCAACGTAGTAGGAAAATCGTAAACTAAACATAGCACCTCCAGCAATGTCGAAGCGGTTTGCGCCACTGTTATGGTTGTTATAATAAAGTTCGAATGAAAGTTTTAAAAAGGCATGCCGCCAACGGTCAAGTAAAATATTTATTCGAGATGTACAGTTTATTTTTTGCCAATTAGGTGAATAAATGAGTGTAAAAACTTAAATTTTAAGAGATATATAATAAATATATTTAGATGTTTGCTCTTGTTTATTTTTCCTGATGAAGTAGCACTTCACCTACTTCACCTGAATAACCGCCACTGAACTTTAAGTAGAAAAGTAGTTTTTTAGTAATAATTTTAATAGGATTTCACTATGCCGACATTTGGTTTCGTCATATTTCATTTTCCCTAGATTACCCTTAATTATTTACCAAAATTTGAAGTTAGTCGGGTAAGTAGTTTTTTAACTATGTCTTGATCAGACCGACGGACTTGAGAAAAACCTGGAAGGGTGTTTTTTTCACGATTATACTTTCCTTTTACAAGGGACTTTTAAAAATATTTTAAAAAAATAATAAGTAAACAAACTCAGCAACGGTCAATATTTGGATGCGTTCATTGAAGAATAGTATATTATAAAATAGAACATTTTGCAATATTCATAATTTATCATAAATATTTTGGTTTTAGCTTCACGAATGGATCCTTTAGAAGCTTTGCTTAGTGAAGAAAAGTTAAGAAGAACGCAATTAAGCGTTTTCTTTATATTTGATGTTGTTTATTTGCTAAGGGAAGCTAATATTTAAAATCATACTTTACTATTTTAAATGTGTTGCATAATGTGCTATATAACGACTCATGATTTATATATAAATGACTGCAGATATTTTAGCAGGTAAAATTAAAGGTAATTTAGAGCAAAAAAGTCATATAATACGGGGTCAATACTAAAAGGGTTTGGAGTTATTGCCATTGTAAAATTTACGACTTTTTTTGCAAGGCAGCAGCATTGCAATTATACTATCTGTCCGCTGCACAAATATTAATTTTGAACGTAATTAGATAAGATCACTGTACTCGATTTAGCTATTAGATTTGACATTTTTTTTTCGTCTATTCTAAAAAAGCCTATGGTTTTATAGAGCATGACCCGAGTTTTTTTAAAATTAAGAAACCAATACTTTTGAATAAATAAAAATTGATAGAAACGTCATTAAAGGACGTTAGTGTTGAAAATGGGCGGCATTACTATTTACACAAGCATTGGAACGCTTACTCTAGTTTTTCACAAACTGCTTGGAGTACTTATCTGCTCCCATACCGAAAAAAATAGATTGTGAAGATCGTTTTCGACAACAATTTCACCCCCAAAGCACATGAATATTTTTCGTGACCCCAAAAATAAATTAAAAAAAATATTAGCTGGAAATACTTTTTCTGTTTTTCGAACGCTTCGATATTGCCACACATATTTTTTTTTATCGTTGTATCGTTTATTTGTCTGAATATCTTTCGTTATAAATAGATACCTAAATCTGCATTTTGTCACGCATTACCTTAAATAAGCATATTCAACTGCTGGTATATTTTCAAATACACAGGAATATCATTGTAGTACGAAATCTTCTTATCCGAATAAATAGGTACAAATATAATAGTTTCTGCTTGATAATATGCTGTTTTTATCTGCTTACAGTAGTAATAAAAGAAAAAGAACATGTCCGGCAGATGGGTGTCGGATTGTACGTTCCGAAATAAGGCTTATTGAATTAACAATGATGCAACTACTTGTTTTCGATATAAAAATTGAAGAAAGATACAAAATAAAGTGGATACATATTATTTTTCTTAGAAATGGTTCATTTTTAAGCCGCGTTCATATAGGACTTTTTTGCCTAAAATGTCTCGTTCTTTTCCGTGTAAAAATATTTGTATATACACACCTTATATGCTATAGGCCGGGCCAAATATAATAGCCACCTTTCTTAGCTATTAATATATTTTTTATTAGTTAGTCAATGTTTATGACTTTTAGTTATAAGGCATGTACAACTCTTTTTTTTTATTAAATAGTTAATACATATTTTAAAAATGATATGGGCATATTATTGAAATATAGTATTATTTGACCTCGTTGCACAAATCATCCAGTGGAAAAAATCTCAAATATGATGTAAAGAAACTCAAAGGAATCTATTATACTACTATTGATATTATATACATAATTTTGATTTTCAGTACATTATCCATCTTATATTTTCACATTTATTAAGGATTATTTTACAATTTGAATTTTAACTATTCAAATATTGAAAGAATGTATGTTTGTTTAAAAAGTCATTGGGAAGATGTAAACATTCTTCGGTATACGTCAAACTTATATAGCTTTATTAAATAATTGATAAAATGACCTTTTTTCCGCATACATATAAAAATATTAATTACGCAAAAATAAATGTCACGATATAAAATTGATTTTGGAAATATTTATAATCAACAGAAATATTTATAATCAACAGCAAAAGTTATGGTACGAGCTCGTATCATAACTTTTGCTGTTGATATAAATATTTCTAAAAATATATTTCATAGTTTAAAAATAAACTGATAAAATATTTCTATATAAAATTTATTGCTTAAATTACTTTTTTGATGACTCCTATGAAAATGCATATAAATGCATAGCATTCTTGCATTGAAAATGTCTCGTTTCGAATAGTGTGACGTTACATCATGAGAAATGAGGGCTGTTCAATGCAAGCATAATTTGATTATTAATATAATTTACAAAAAGTTTCCTATGCAGTCGTAAAAAAAGTATAGTTTGGAACACGCGCGTGTGTTTGCTGCACACGTCTTCGGCTCGTGACGCCAAACTTTTACACTCGTATGAAATGTGCGCGTTTCGGCACCTATTGCACGATATACTATTTAAATAAGCACTTTCCGCATGCGATAGGCCGACGGAAACTGTTACATATTTTGTTGTCAACTTTTACAGTAAAAATATTTTCCGTTTTTTATTTACTCAGTATATATTTTTAGTAGGCTTATCTTACACCGTGGCTTACGGTTGCCATAAGAACCAGTAATATAATAACAAACCCGCTTTCTTAAATCATATTACTTAAAAATAAATACCATTCATTCATTCATACCAGAAGATATACTTAGAGGTCAAAATTGTTAGTTTGGAAAACATTTTATTTGGCAGCATTTGATTTCGTACCAATATTTTACCAGTTTATCTCTATATTACACTTATTTCTTGCACAAAATTCTAAGTAGTTTTTTCAGGTTGAATTTTTTAAATACTTCATTAGGCCGCCATTCAGTTTTGCCATCTTGGATTTATACCAAAATGTTACCTATTCCGATGTAACATTTGATTTTGGTGCATAATTTGAAGTAAATTGGTTTTGTAGCTATGCCGCAAATTGACAGACGGGCAGAAAAACCAAGAGACAGACCGACGGAATTTTCTCAATTTTTTCAGCATCTATAAGCACTCTAAAACGTGAATATCTCTAAAAACCTGGGAGGGTGATATTTGTTCGATTAGAAACATTTTATTTGGCCTCAATTTTTTTTTATATTTAAGCCGCCATTGTGTTTTGACATCATGGATTAGTATCAAAATTTTAACAGTTCATTCTTACATAATACTTGATTTATGTGTAAAACTTTAGCAGTGGCGGCTCGCGGGTGAAAAAGTAAGTGAAGTGCAAATGAAGCAAGAAAATATCGCAATAATTTTTCTCCAGAATTTTTTTTATATGTGGAAAGGGTAGAATATTTTTTTACGACTTACCTAAATTTTGTATATTAAATCAATTCTCCTATCCTTCATAGCAGCAAATTTATTTATAACATCCTCACAAAATGGATGAGTTGCCCTAATCTCCTCCATACGTTTCTTTTGAATTGAAATATTGCCTAGAGAAGTAAGTCTTTTTTGAGATATTGTATTTCTTAAATAAGTTTTTACACGTTTGAGGCAAGAAAAACTTCTTTCCACTGAAGCACTCGACGGTATTGTCAAAATAAGGGAAACACTTTATATGCTTTGGTTAAAATATCTTTATTTTCATTAATTTTTTTCACTTGCTCTTGCAGCGATATATTCCAATTACTGTTATTGGCAAAAATAAGACCACGCTCATTTTTAAATCGTTGACTTTTTGAAAATATTTCCCCATATAACTGTAACAAATTTTCAAACAGGCCAGTAGGAAAATTTAAACTATTCGGAAAATTTAGCAGAATCTGCCAAACAAAAATGTAAATTTTTCAGAGTATTGAAAGCATTTCCATTAAAATATGGTCCAATATTTCATAAAAACGGGTTCTATACTTAGCCATAATTTCTTCAGATGAAAGCTTAGCAAGCTCACGTTTGTAATGATTTATTTCTGTAATAGAATTTGCTTTACCAAACATGGTATTAAAAAAATTTCTTTCTTTACAGAGCGCCTCACGACTGCAAAAATGCATGTCAAACGATTTTTTTTGAAGAACGCAACTCGAACAATCACATTTACTAACTTCGAATTTGAAGACCAACGAGTTTCTGTAATTGTTGGTATACACCTCGTAGATGCAGATGTAAGAGCATACGTGCGTTTGGCTGAGTGATGAAAAAATGAGGGAATACCACTAAGGCTTGCAAAAAAAATTCGACATTTAGAAATATTTTTAATAATTTTGCATATAAATGCATAGCATTCTTGCATTGAAAATGTCTCGTTTCGAATAGTGTGACGTTACATCATGAGAAATGAGGGCTGTTCAATGCAAGCATAATTTGATTATTAATATAATTTACAAAAAGTTTCCTATGCAGTCGTAAAAAAAGTATAGTTTGGAACACGCGCGTGTGTTTGCTGCACACGTCTTCGGCTCGTGACACCAAACTTTTACACTCGTATGAAATGTGCGCGTTTCGGCACCTATTGCACGATATACTATTTAAATAAGCACTTTCCGCATGCGATAGGCCGACGGAAACTGTTACATATTTTGTTGTCAACTTTTACAGTAAAAATATTTTCCGTTTTTTATTTACTCAGTATATATTTTTAGTAGGCTTATCTTACACCGTGGCTTACGGTTGCCATAAGAACCAGTAATATAATAACAAACCCGCTTTCTTAAATCATATTACTTAAAAATAAATACCATTCATTCATTCATACCAGAAGATATACTTAGAGGCCAAAATTGTTAGTTTGGAATTGTTACCTGAAAAATATCTTCATAGTTATGAAAAAGTTATAAGTGGTTTGTTCGAAGAATCATGAGAGCGTATTTTTGGCATGTTTCTCAACTAAACATGAACTGTAAGTCGTCGACTCTTAGGTTATGATATTCAATGTGGAACAGAACAAGAAAGATATCTTTAACAAAATTTTAAAAGAATCTTCCACTCCACATAGTATTCATTCGTTCGATCGGGAAAGTGCTCAGAAGAAATCAACTTCGATTATCGTTCACCATCATGTAGCAAAAACGTTTTGGCATGACCTATAAATCTCCAAAATTAAGCAACTTCACTTTCAATATAAATATTGTTAATAAAAAATAGGTAATTAGTTAGTGCAATTTAATGTTTGGTTACGGTATCTAACACATGCGGAAAGTGTCTTTTCCGCACGCGACTGAACCACTTTCCACACTTATTAGATAAAATTTACGAGGTTAAATAATTCAGTTTTCTTATATGCTTCCCCGTCTGCCCACTTTAATATTTTAAAAAAATGTGGCCGTTTAATTTGGCCCACAGTGATGAATTACCAAGGAGACTTCTTGGATGCGCCATGAAGTAGTATAAGCAAGGCAAACACAAAATTGTTCAGATATATTAAGAAATTTGATTTTTTTATGTAACTTCATAGATCTACTACAACCCTTTATACAATCGTGTTTGTATTTTGTATATTTGATTATATTTATTTATCTTTTATGATAAACCTTGTACTACATAAATATTGGCCAAATAGGCTCTTTAAATATGTAAATATTTTCAACATTTCTTCAGATAAGTAGCAGTATTGATCGATAATGCTTTTCTATGAAAACTTTTGTGTCGCAAGTCGTCAGTTTTATTTAAAGCTGGCTATCTTTTATTATTTTTAAAACTCTCTGTATACCAATTCGGGTGTCCTAGATAAAGTTGATTATGTTTATTTATATGAGACAAGAACACAAAACACTTCTATTTTCAATCAGACAACCTCGACTTTAATGGTGTCTGATATTCATGTTAATATTCTAAGTATAGACTAGACACAAATTTGACTGTCCGTTAGTTGTCATTATACACCCTTGAGAATTTGATTATCTTATAACAGTATCTCATTACTTGTGATATTATATGTTGCAGCTATACCTACATTTGAGTAACCACATCTTTTCAAATTCAAATAAAGCATATACACTTCGATGTTGATTTTATTTTTTTTTTATAATATAGTGTGATGTATGGAGTCTTTTATAGCGCATTCCTTCATTATTATGATTCCTTATTTCCATCATTAACGCTTTCCACATAGGTAAATAAAATGTCCCACATAAAATTAATCTACTACACAAGGGTTATAATTATAATAATTCTCCTCTTAGTATAATTTCTGTAGGAAACTTGAAAGTAATGATAGGTAGAAATGATGATTAAATTAATCATTTAGTGGGAAAAACAAATTTCTGTTTTTTTTTTGTATTGTTAAAATTAGATTATTTCGGAACTCAAGGGTTTATTTATTTATTTTATTGAAAACGAGAAAATATTTAATACACCCAGGGACACCTTCACGATCAACATCGGACGCCCGACTTCCTATTCTTGGGTACACTTCCATTAATGCGCTCGGCTGAAAATGGAGAGCATGGTTCACGTAAATTAACCCAGAGTCCCTTATCTTGAAAACTATAGGAGTTACGGAAAACATGTATATACAGGGGTGAGTCTTTTTCCTTAGGCCACTATCAACTTCGTTTTTTTAAATGAGGTTCCTTAGATACTTTTACGATTTTTAAATTTTACAATGAATCCTAATTATATTTTATATAACACGTTTTATACTCAAATTCATTTATTTCGTGATATTGACATTTGAAATTCGACATTTTGTGCATTTTAACCAGCTGTAAAATCTTGCAAAAGTTTAAAAAGAATCACAACAAATCAATGTCAATTTTGACGAATATATTCTGAAAGACACATAACCAAAACCGGCATTGACTGTTGTAAAGAAACGACAATGAGTTTTTTCAAAATGTTTTTGTCACTGTCAGTTAACATAAATCAAACAAAAATAACCAAAAATGATCATAGGTAATCAGAAAAAAATAACTGTTTTTTTTTGTATTGTTAAAATTAGATTATTTCGGAAAATAACATCGGACGCCCGACTTCCTACGTACACTTCCATTAATGATAACAAAACGGTTGGCACGTTTGTATCTTACTTCTTAAATATCTATAAACTGACATTGACGTTCGGTTAAACCGGAAGTTGATGTCAGTTTATAGATATTTAAAAACTAACATTTGTAAAGTGCAAACTTTATGTTTCATTATAAACCAAACCATTTACATATTATATCTAGTCAAAGTGCTCAAAATTTGAAATTTCAAATGTCGATAGCATGAAAACAAATGAATAGAGGTATAGGACATGTTACATGAAATATAATTAGAATTCATTGTATAAAACTTCGTTTTATAACAGCTATACTTTTATATTCAACTTTTTTCCGTAACCCCTATAGTTTTCCAGATAATTTACTGGGTTATCTTACGTGATCCCCCAATACACCTTCTCAAATGTGGCATTGCTCTTCAGAATGATAACTACATATTAATAACTGAGGTAAAAGTACCTAATAAATAACAAATATGCTTTTATTAGATATGCAATATGTTCCTCTACCTATATAAAATTATCAATAAAACTGGTGGGTAGATAGATATACCAGGGCACTAGAACATATTAACGATTTATGGGAAATTCAATAATTTTTGTACACATTGTAAGGTTAGACACCATTGCTAAACGTGATAAGTTATAGATAGATCGTATGACTATTCCCCAGTAGAAAAACAATATTCCATAATAAGTAGAATAAACTTTTGTAAATTGGTTCAACTTCTGATATAATGCTGGGATTATTGGACTCGCTACTGCTATTGTCATCATCTTACTCATTTATTATGAAATTGTGTGCTGTGATTATCGGATTCGCTATTGCTATTGTCATCATCTTGCTCATTTATTATGAGATTGTTCACGATTACATCCAGAGCTTTTTCTTTGTTTATATAATATCTTTCAATGCTCAAGATCACATCGCATAAAACATTACCCGACGTGCTTTTTGGCTAGATGTCATTACTATTCAGTAAATGCGACAGTACAAGTAATACAACAATTTTATTGAGGTAAAGTTCACAACCTTATTATAGTCCTCCTTAGATTTTCTGAAGTAGATAAGATCTCAACTAAGTACACCTTCATCACATTTATCTAAGTTTGATCTAAGAATGATGGTTACCGACTTTGACCACACAAAATATTGCTTTTCACCTTCGAAATTAACTCTATATGGTAACGCACGACACAACTGTGAAAACTTAAATGGTGCATACATTAAAAGATTTCTGTAACGGACTGTATTTATACTCTGCTGTACAAGCATGATGTGCTGTAAGCAAGTAGTCCGTATAGTTAAGAGAGGATATATGAAGCAATGGGGACTCAACGTACGATCTTCTTTCAAAATATTATGCAATGTTCGCCAACCAAACCAATTTCTACGAATATCATTAGTATATACCTTTAATACAGACAGTACTACTGACAGTTCTAAACACACTTCGATCATTTCCTAATAAAATGAGAAGGGTGATGGTGACACATGGTTGTGTTGTGTAATTTATTTATTTTTATCTAGGGTGTGATGGGTTTTCACTTGAACAAACTGCTTCAAAAAATATCACAATAAATGTTTGTTTACTGTAAACTGTGTTTAACTGTCCTTTAGACTAAACTTAGCATTAATGAAACATTTTGATCATACCGAAAACTGCGTATTCTATACTATTCACCATATACTAAATGTAATTTTGTATGTTTAATTGTCTGTAATATATTTAAGCAGTGGCGGCTCCTAGATGTCGCTTCCATGGGAGCTGAAAGCCTTTCTTACAAGTTTATTAAATAAAATATTTTAAATGTGTGTTTATTATATTTGCAAAAAATAGAGTTAATGTTATCTTATAGAAATGTAGTATATATTTTGTTATATGAAATTCCATTTTTATACCTTTAATACATTAATCCAAATTTTTATTAAAAATCAGGATTTTTGCCACAGGAGCAATCTGAACACTTAACGTAGATAAAGCATTTGTAGTTCTAATCTCAATATTCCTAAGTGAGAAAATAAAACACAGAGTCTTGGATATCAGCAGACACGTTCTTAAAATATCGTAATTTATTGGATTTTTTTCCTCGCGTGAATGTTATCTTCTTCAAAGATCTTTAATGATAACTCAAAATTATCATTATCCAATTAGTTGAAGAACATAACATAATGCCAACGACATTCATCACGAGCCGCCACCGTTCTTAAATTATTACTCTATATCTGCTAAAATTATGACTGTATATCTGCTAAAAATATGTACTTAATAGTTCAGAACTCCATATATCGTCGTGAGTTGAAGGTTAAAGTATGTTCCATAATATCGTGATTAACTATATTTTATATTGAGATATTTCAATTCAATGAGAATATACAGGTTGCTGTATAAGAATATACAGATTGCTGTATAAAACATATAATCATGAGAACTGTCTAACTTACATTATTTATAGGTATAAATTTAATATGTCTCAGAATAGTGATTCTTGCTTAAATATTGAATAGCATAAAATAGATGGATTTGTTTATAAAGTAAATACAAAGCCTTGCAAAAGGTAATTTAGTTTAGACCGCATAGCAATTCTAAACCCAGATACTTAAATATTTTTGTCAAAAACTAAGAATTATTTTATTTATTTCATACTATTTATGTGACTTTAGGAGATTTAAACATCTCACTGCATATAGTATTGTTCTGTATTTTTGTTATCTTTATTTGTATCCTAATTTTAAGTTTATAAACCTTTATATTTTGTACACTATACATATTTGTATACAAATATAAAAGTTTGTTTCTATATCTGTAAACCCCGGCATTTAATATACAAATTATTTTTCGTGCAAAAAAAAATTATGAGCTACACCTCTAAGCAAAAATGAAACATATTGAAAGCTCGATGCATAATATGCAAAATATCAATTTTTAAGTGTACACGCAGATGTGTCATGCTGAAAATAATAATTGTGGGAATCAGACAGTGGAAATTTACAGCCATATTCACTTTTTAAATTTTTTTTCAGATCTAATTCGATAGTTAAAGGTTTAAGATGACACAACAATGAGACAAATAACTTTCCTAAATATCATAATAGGAAAATATGGTGATTTAATCAAAACATAATGAAGTTTTAATTGCCTAGTTGCCATGAAAATTAGATCTGGTCTAACTAATAAACCTTTTTATGAATCTGAGGTTTAATGCTTATCTGTCAAACACGAGGGGTAAATATCTGACCAAAATGTTGTACACCATAAATCCTTTTTACCAATTAAATCCTTTAAATCATCAATAATTCCGATAAATCCTCATAATCCCACGTAAATCCCCGATAAATCCTCATAATTCCTTGGAAATCACCGATAAATCCTTGTAAATCACCGGTAAATCCTTATAAATCCATGTAAATCACCGGTAAATCCTTACAAATCCCCATAAATCCTTATAAATTATTATTCTTCTAAATATTTAAGTTAACGTCATTTCATCTTATTTTTTCGGGTAGTAGAACAAACAATATTGTTATATTGTTTGTGGTAGTAGGCGATGACTTAACTGTTGACAACAATAAAAGTATTGTTGTAATTGTTGACCACAATAAAAGTATTGTTGTGTTATTGTAATATTGTTGACATTGACAACAATAAATATAAGTCATGACCTTCTCATGGAAAATTAAGTTGAAAGTTGAAATGGGGTTTATATTTGGAACTGACAATATATCCGGTTTCAACTTTATTTTCCCGTTAGTAAGTTCGTCAGGCCTACGGCCGGGAAAATAGAGTTGAAATGTTGAAATGAAGCCTAAATGTTTATGGGACGGGTGTTAATAAAGACAAAATAATACTCGAAAATTGTGATATAATATAGGAGAAATAAGGTAACCAAACAATAATGAAACATAAACGAAATCTCTAACAATATAATAAACAAAATCTCTAACGATATATAGGTACAAATAATATATTAAAAACAAGTTAACAATAATTACGTTTTTTGTGGGCGTATGCTATATTAATTTGGTTAATTACGTCTTCATTTATATTAAACAAATTGTTTGGATTCTCGATAATTTCTATCGGTCCAAAAAAGACAAAGCCGGTTTCTACGTTTGATATGTCTTCCTTGTTTGGCCATTTAAATTCGCACTTTTTGCGTTTATTTTGTTGCATAAATGTCATTTCGACTATCAAATTTTCACTACTATCGTCGTTATTACTATCAACAGTTCTGACTAGTTTACCAATAAACCAGCCTTCATCATAATACACTGCATAAAAATTATTTACATTTAGTGGAATTGAAAACGATAAACTGGAATCAATTATGTTTTGCATAGTTACATCTTCAATTTCTTTATTTTCCCCTCGATTTTCCCTGATCTCTCGATTAACATTAAGGTCAACTTCATATTCTGAAAACGTTTCTGAATCTGTAGTATCGTCATATTTAATTATTGCAGAATATACAGAACTCTCCTCGGAACTCTCCGAACTGCCAGATTCAAATGCGATTTCTCTTTTCATCCCTCTCTTTCTCGAATTTGATGAATTTTGTCGACGTTTCTGTTGACTGCCAATAAGTGTTTCAGTTTTTGAGCGTACTTCTGTAGTTTTTGTAATAAAGCGTTTTAATCTATCCGTACTAACCCTGTTTTTAGTTTCCTCCAGAAGCCAGCACAGCGATGACTTTCTGATAATCTTTGATTTATTACCAACTGACACTCGTACATAGGAACCCTTTTCAATTTTTTCTTTTCCTAATTTGTGGTCATAGTTTCTCATTATTAAATCATCGATAACCCTGACACGGGATATGTCGCACAAATCCTTATATAAATTACTGTTTGGATCGTTTAAATCTTCATCATTAATTTCTTCATTTTCAATTGGTAGAGACGTAAAATTTTGGAGTTGATTAGTTGAGTTATTTATTAAATTATCTTCGAAATTTCCACTGCTTGTGTCAATAATGTTGTCGTCTATTTGTCCTTCATCTTCTAGACTACCGTCCTTGACAATGTCTTTTATCAAAGGAACTGCGGCAGTAAACAAGCAGTCCTCCTCGACAGAAATGCCCAGTTCTCGAGTACACGTTAACGCATCTTGCATTGCTGTCTCTACGGCCTGAACTATCATAGTATCTGTAAACTGTTTTAAATCTGTGACTGGGAGGGAATTTGTTTCCATACTCATTTTCTCTCGTCTTTTTTGTTCTCTTGGAAATACAATGACATCTTTCAGATCGTGCATAATATTATTCACCGTATTAATTCTATCTAAACGTCCAATAATATATTTAACACTAAAATTGATAACCGTTGAATATGTAGATGACATTGATCTTGTAGTTCTAAAGGCCTGTTCACAGTTTTGGCTTCCAAAAAGTATGGGAATAAACTTATCGTTTGAGAGCAGTGGATTATTACGGATATTTAGGATAATATTAATTAGAGAATGTGCATTTAACTCCACACAAGTGTAGCAGTTAGATGAAATAAAATGCTCCCCGATTTTATATTTATTTATTTTTAGCCACTGGCGCCATATTCTAAGAAAGAAAACGCAATACCAAATTGAATAAATTCGACTTTTAACATCCATTTTCGGGTCTAAATACGAATCAATAATTAGGCGCATTAACTTTAAATAAGCAACCGTCCCTGCATTCTCCGGAGCTTGCTCTAACAAGCTTATCACTTTAATTGAACATAATTTATCTGCAGCTTTAAAATTCATTTTGTCTTCTAATTTTAAGTCAGAGTTAGTTAATAAGTGTTTGTCCTTAGAGTGATTTGCAATTAGTTGTTCCAAATGCTTAGCTGTAACAAATAAATTACCTAACATTAGAGAGATTTTAGAGTTAAGCAATCTTGTTCGAAGCTTAGTTTATTTGCTGCGAGATTACATTATTTAAAGCATTTTCGACCTCAACGAAAAGGTCTTCTTTCGGGTTCTCCTTATCCTCCATTAATTGTTGTCTTAATTCAGCCAGCGATAATAGTAATTCCTGTAAAGACATTCTATAATGTAGGTGATAACATAATAAAAAAAATGGTTTTACAAAGGTTACATAATTATTATAATCAAAAAACCTCCAAGTTAAAGCTTAATTAGATACAACATTTATTGTTTTTCCCTCCGGAGCTAAAATAAATAGGTTTTTATTACCTACTACTAACCAATCCTAAATCGGAACCAAAAATCTAAAAATCCCAATTAAAACCAAAAAATCTAAAAATGTTTAATAAAAAACTCGATAAAAAATTAACCTATTAATTAAAGATGGGGCTCGAAAAAACTCTAAATATCCAATCAAATTAATTACAACAAAAAAATCACCCAACAAAGGCCGCCATTCCAGAAAAAAAATTGCATACCCTCCACAGTAAGATATTAGATAATTTTGGTCCATCCTCGGGCAGGGAACCAGGCCAGAGACAATAACCAATACTAACCGAATTGTCTCTGGCCAAACTTTAATAAAACAGGCTCGAGCTCGAGAAGACGCGAATCGACGACCGCCGCGCCGCCACAGAACGATAAAATGTAGCCTTCTCTGTCCGACGTTAGATACTCGTATAGTGATAAATAATATGTCGTACTAAAAGGTCCCAAAAAATCCCATCGTTGAAATGGGAACAAGCAGATCCCAATGGTTGCCCTCGAAAACGGGGCACCCTGTGGGGTGTTGTAATTTGTATTTTACTGTTTTGAAATATCCAATAATAAAAAAGTTATAGGACGGTACTTTTCGTATGAATGTTTTTTAGCTTTTAGTCTCGCCGAGAGTCTCGCCTTTATTACCTACATCGAGACCTACATTACATTTATCATGATAAGGCATCTTTATATATTTAAAATCTTTAAAATCTATCAAGCCGATTTCGTGTTACAACCCTCCAAAAATCCCGTTTTCCCCATTTAAATGCATATACACGGCAAGCCCTGAATCCTCGATACAAAAAAATCGCGCCTTAGCAACGCGCAGAACGGTACATATCTATACGAAGCACCCCGTTGTTTTATATGGAAAATTGACACTTTTTGGAGGGGCGTAACACTATATCGGCTCGATCAAGGGCTCGGTAGATTTTTTTTTGGGCACGCATGAGAACTTTTGTGCCTCGTTTTGTGCAGAAGGTCGAAATCCACAACTTCTTCTACAACATACTAAATTTTCCGAGAAATTTTCATTAAATTTGACAGAGCCTTTCATTAAATTCGGTTAATGGGAAGACGGTAAATTTTTATAAAACCGAGGCCATTGTATTAAAAAAACTCAAACCTCGCCTCAAACTCAAGATTAAATAAAACAAGAACTTCATTAAACTATTTAAGGATGTTGCAATTTTTTGCTGTACGTGACAACGTCGCAACTACATTAAGAATGTTAGGCTCGATATTAGGTTATGCGTTATGCGGATTCGGCGCCCCCAGAGACTGATGATTTTGCTCGTGATTTTGTTTAAACGCAGGATATTTCTCAGGTTTATTTCTTATTTTAAGATATTATCAATTTTACAATCACTTACCTCGAAATTCACTGTTTAATAATGCACTTTTTATTTACTTTTCACCATCAAACATCAAACACAAGAGCAAAATAATATTGACAATATTGATCGACTTGGCGCGTTCGTTATTCTGCTGGCAGTGTTGCCACCGAGGTTTGGCTAATAAAATCATTACGTAAACTGCTGACTTAAATTGTACAAAACTAGGAAGCATTAGTTACTGGTATAAAAACATTAAAAAAATACGAGAAAAAATATGTGAGCCAGAAGACACTTAGAATAATATAAGTACTATGCAAACTGGAAATCAAAGAACAGTGAAATCCAATGGTACATTTACACAATAAGTGATGAATGTGTGAATTTCCATGCGAGTGTGAATATACTTTCATACGTGTTATGTATGCTAACTTAAAAACATTTACATTTGCAAATACTGCAATATTATATCACATGACCACCCTTGTGCGGTATAATATTGCACGACTTTTTAAATACGAGTTTAAATTTAAAAACATCTTTCTAGATCCTCGGTAAATTAGCGTAAATTCTCGGTAAATCACCGTAAATCCTCGGTAAATCCTCGTAATTCCTCATAAATCCTCGTAAATCACTGGTAAATCACTATAAATCTTCTAAATCCTTGTAAATCCCCGTAAATCCTTAGTAAATCACCGTAATTCCTTCAAGCTGTACACCATAAATCACCAGATATTTACCCCTCGGTCAAACATTTATTTTTAAACTTTATAATCGGAAATACAGTTTTCTAGTTAATATGTTTTGTTTTATTTATTTTCATGAATATGGCAACAGTAGCGAGTATTTGAGTATTTGTTGACAAATACTAGAAAATAGGTGTCCCAATGGCCGGAATGTCGTGAGTTGGCCTAATACGTTAATTTGCAACATATATTTAAAATACTGGTGTACGAGTAGACTTATATGCGCTAAGTCAACTCAAAATGAAATCTTTAGTTAAGGTTCTGATAATAAAATCACACTACTTTTAAATTATAATTGACTAGCCCTATTCCATGAGGTTAGAGGTCGTCCAGTGCAATATTTAATTCCAAAATTAAAGGTGATTGTTAAATATATTTCTAATTATAATTCGATACATAATTTAAGAAGTATTGTTTATAACATTTACTCTGTTTTTAATAACTATTTGTGTCATTTATTTTCAGTAGGTAAATATAATAATTTCGTGCCAAGTTACGTGAGAAGTGGTCGTATGAGTAATTCATACCAACTTTTAGCATCGAAGGTGTTCTCCAGCTGAAAAGATTGTTTCATTGAAATGCAGCCCCATTTTTCCACTTCAATAGTCATAATTAACGTTATTGTATTGATCAAAATCCCCACAAGAAGCTCATAAATAGAATCCTCAGAAACATATCGTTATGGGCAGAAATGGACAAAATACTTTGCAAATGTATTTAATTCCTAAACACTAAATACTGGACCCTGCTGTAAAGTTTTTAAATACTAATTACATTTTTAGCAAGAAAAATATTTATTACTCAAAAAAGGATTTAAATACATTTTTGTGTTTGACTCCTTTCATAATGGATTTCAATACATTGATAGTAATTAAATACTGTGAAGGTAGGCACTTAAATACCTTTCGTATTTGAATATTTTTTGTACGCCATTGACTATCAGAAGAATATTTATTTTACGAAAACCACTACTAGTTATTATATCACAAATGCATTACAAATATTCAGAAAAACATCTAACAAAAATCTAGAACTTGTTTGCCTTCACTAACACCAAGTTTTCAAAATTTTGATCTGACTGTGCATGCCCCCTAGATGTATTTATAAATGTGGCATAACTAAATAATATTCTTTCAACTGATGCTGATGAAGGCAATATTGTATTGTATTTTAAAAATATATTTCTATCCAATAAAAAAAATATTCTCATTTTTAAGGGGCTATTTGACCAGTAGGGGACCTTGTATAGTGGAAAAAATTTAATATACAGATAAATTAAATATATTTAACATGTACTGTCTTAGGTACCCCCTAGAGAGGGCCGCTCTATATAGTGGAAAAATATAGACAAAAAATAAAACAAATTTGACGTGCCTTGCAAAAATGTACAATTGTATTTTTATTTTTACACCCTTACACTAACCCTATATGAAATGAAAAAATTGCTTCTATTTGAAAAAAAAAAATGGTTAATTCGCTTTACCCGGAACTTCCCTGGCAATAATCATTTTTTTAATTATTGAACATGCACGTGTAATTGTGTTATCTTGCCCTCTTCGTAACAAAAGGAAATCTATTTTATGAGGGAACGTTCTGGGTAAAACCAATTTATACATTATATTCTTTTGCCCTGAACTTTCCCTAGTAATAAATATTTTCTTTTTTAATAAGAAGGCAAGATAACACAATTACCCGTGGATATTCTTGATAAAAACAGAATGATATATTACAAGGGAAGTTTCGGGCCAAGCGAATTTACTGATTTTCTTGTTTAATATTTTTTAATTTTTAATATTTATTTTTTAACACCTCTATTTATATAGTGTATAGTATATATTATGTTTTATATTATTTTTAATACGTTCATGATACAAAATCTAATATCCGCGAAATATTGATCTAGCTTATTTTGCTCCAAATTTGAAATTAATCCGTTTGATTGATTTTTTTGACAGATATAATTAGTGAAATAAAGTTGACTATTACGGGGAAATTTAAAAATTTACCTGTCACACGTTTTTTACCACATGTATACATTGAACTAAAAAACCCTTTTTTACTAATGTTGTGCCCAGATTTTTTTAATTATCATTGTTAATATGATTACTGTTACTGTTACAATTCAGTGTTAATATTAAACAATACTTATGCGAAATTCTCGTATTTTGAACCGAAAATTTTAATTTACCTTCTTAAAACTTTTTTTCAGTTAAGTTGTAGCAGAACAGCACAAAACAACAAAATGCGTCCGCCATATTGGCGCTGCCATTTGAAAATTCTAAATTTTGTACAAATATTCGTAATTTTTAACATAAAAACCTCGTAAATACCAATTTTTAATCAAATCGTACGACATACAATACAATATTTATTTTTTAATATACAACAGTCGCAAATTATAGTCACGCCAACGTGTACCAATCAATAATTAGAGCTCATGTATTAATAACGTAAACGCACTTATTTTATTTCATAAATCAAGACTATGATATTCAAAAATACTATCAGTAAACTGCGCATCACGTGCTTGTTCTCGAGGCAGGATAAAAATGTTCTTATTGCTCTGAGTGGCACAAAATGAAATGAAGCTCGAACGACCCTAACGCTAATTTTTTAGGACTAGATTGTGATTGGCTGTACTAAAGCTTAGCAACAAAGTATCTAATAGCCAATAAAAAGATTTGAATACAATTATATTTAAATATTTTTTGTATTTAATTAAAAGCATAAAATGTATTGAAATGCTTTTCCAGAGTATTTGATATTCTAAATAATCAATCCTTTTTACGTGGGTATTTAATTACAGTGCATTTAAATACTGAAAAGTGATTAAATGCAAAAAAGGATTGAAGAAAAAACAAATACGGCCCAGCTTTGGTTATGAATAAAACTCTTGCCGTCCCTAAGACTTAGAACTTTTGAAAGAAAGTTTTATACTACAAATTTAGCTACTACTGAAAACAGCGACATTGACTATAACCCAGCTTTTCAATAAAATTGAGCACCTGTAATGTTATTTGCCCGCATTGCGAATTTCCTGCTTAGTTAAAATATTCAAATTTATTTTTCGCTTATTAGGCAGTTGGTTCAGTGATTACGTATTTTTGAATTTTTTCCGGTTTAAAACCTTTTAAAAATGCGACTTTAAATACAATTTTCTTTACGATCGAGTTATGAAGATTTAAGTGTTACTGAGATTAAGTATATATAAAGACACATGACTCCAATATTAATACTATTACGAACAGTTTACTTAGTTTAATACCTAACTCCTCCCACTCCGAGGGGTCTAAATATTATTTATTTATAAATATCAGTCATGGACTTTTGCCGCTCCAACTTTTTTAAATAAGGTTATCGAGTAGCACTTATGTGAAACGAATATCGGCATTTGCTATATCTAGCAAATTTTCTTAAGCAGATCTTGCCGAATTGGGGTCCCAAATTGTGGCTACCCTTCTAAAAATATTCAAACCTGCCAGTTTCAAAAATATCCGAGAAATCAATTTTGAAGCCCCATAAAATTATATAAACTTTGTTTAAATATATATTCATTTATCTCTGACAGCGGTAATACCTAACGATTATAAACAAGACAGGATGACCTACTTCCATTTGTCATCACGCATGCCGAGTGAGCATGTTTATATTTTATATCCATTGAGATTCACTGATCTTAAAACATTATTTATAATTTATATCGGTTTTCTTTATCCTTTCTAGGTGTTCTTTGTATATTTATGAATTACTTTATTTATCAATTTGTTTTATTTGCATAACATTTCCCATTTATTTGGTGTAAACATCTTAAAACTTAGTATCTTTCAGGTTTCAGGACTGTGTTTAGTGTCTAGGCTCTGTATTTCGAGTTTTTTTGTAGGTTGAGTGATTACACCTTAAAATAAATTCGACTCTGTCTCATGTCTGGGTGAATATGTATATGTGTAGCAACTAGACCTTACGAAACAGGACTCTTCCACCATACCTAAAGAATGGTTACATAGATGCAAAAAAAAAAGATTTTACACCAAATTAGGTATTACGAAAAAGAAGATTAACTGTTAAGTAGGTAATTACTTTAAATTGTTTTATCCCAAACCAGCTTTACAAGTTTATTACATGGAATGCAACATATAACAATAGAAAATAATATTAATAATAATAATAAAGTAATAAATGAAAAAACTCCTATGTTATAATTCAATATAATATAAAACTATGTTGAAATAAATATTTTTAAAAAATCTATTCATTTTTACTTTTGTAAAAAATGCCTTTTTAATTGTTTTTCAAATTAGTTCTGGTAAGTTATTATATATTTTTAAACCATCGTGCAGAATTGATTTTGTCCCAAAGTTACTTTTTGCTGTATGGCCTCTAATTGTAAGCAATGTCTTGTATCGTGATTATGTAAAGTATTAGATTTTTAAATATAATATTTGATTTGTTTCCGTTATTATTAATAGAGTGTATTAAAATGTAAATTTTTAAATTATAAATATTTTGTAAGTTTAAAAATCCGTTAGTTTATATAGGTCAATAGAAAGTTCCAAATATGGTAGTTTATAAATAAAGAGTTTTTTTTGCAATTTTTTTAAAGGTTTAATATATGACGAACAAGCAGATCTCCAAATTGAAATTAAATATTGGAATTTAGAATTTATTAAAGAATAATATATATGTTTTAAGAATTTTAATGGAACGAAATATCTTGCTTTGTATAATACTCTTATTAATGGAGTTATAGCGGTTCTTATAGTCTGAATATGATTTTTCCAACTTAAGTTTTCATCTATAATTAATCCTTTGTTATATTTGAATATTTTATTTTGTTATTGTTTATTACTATTGGGGAAATACCAGAATTTATCTTTGTTTCACTTATTAACATAAAAGAAGTTTTACTAAAATTTAATGAAAGTTTGTGAGATTTAAGCCAAGAACAAATTAATTGTAAATCATGTTTTATATAAAAAAATAATTCATTTAAATTATCAGCAAAATAAATAATTGTTGTGTCATCCGCAAACAATTGAATATTGCTTTTTAAATTTAATTTAGAAACTGAATTTATAAAAATTAAAAACAAAACTGGTCTCAATATTGATCCCTGTGGTACTCCACAAACTATTGCTTCTTGATTACTTATTGCATTATTTATTTGTACAAACTGCGCTTACTTAGATAATTTTTAAGTAAATTATACATATTGCCCCTTATTCCAATATTATATAATTTTCGTAAAAGAATCTGATGATTTGCTGTATCAAATGCCTTACACAGATCCAAGGATAGTAAACAGCTGTTTCCGTATCCCTCAATCTGCGAAAGCCATATTGTTTATTAAACAGCACATTTTCATTTTCCAAATATTGATTTAAACTATTTAATTTTTTCTGATATTTTAGAAAACAACACTGGTAATATAGATATTGGTCGATAATTGGAATTATCTTTCCCATAGCCCCAAGTGTGCTCTAAAATCGTAGCAATTTTCATTTTTTTCTGGAAAAATGCTTTTATGAATAGAAATTTTTGTTAAAAAAATTAATACAGTAATTAATTCTTTTTTTTACATATTTAATTATATTAATAGAAATATTGTCAAAACCCGCAGCTTTTTTAACATCTGAACCATCAAGAATTTCTTCCATTTCATCATTTGAGATATCTTCCGGATTAATAAAAAAAGTCTTCTCTTCTGTGGATTCAATATAGTCACTCATTGGTTGAATTTTATTTGTAAGTTGTTCTCCTATATTTACAAAGTGATTGTTCAATTCTTCACATATAATTTGGGTATCTTCAATTTTCCTATCATTTACCAACAGATAATCAATATTTGTTTTTGTTTTTCTTGTTTGATTTGTTAAAATAAAATAATTTTGTTTGGCTTTTCTTTTTTGACAAATTTATTATAGCCGTTATAGATTTCTTCAAAATATTCGTTATTTGGGATATTTTTCTCATTTGCGTAAAGTCTATCTAAAGTCTAATTAACTTGCTAATTCAAGACTGAACCATTGTTTGGAATTTTCTTTAAGTTTTGCCGACGTAGTGTAAGAACTTTTTACACAGATTTGTAAAATGGCATTATATAATTCATTTGGGTCTTTGAAAAAATATTTGTTTTCGTTTAATACTGTAAGTTCCTTTTTTATCTTATCCGTATAAAATTTTCTAATTAAAATTTTTTGTTCCTGGATTTTTGATCAGTTGCTTTAAATTTTATTGGAATGGAAATAATCTGTATTTGTTGGTCACTGAGAGTACTTGTTTTTATTTGTATGTCTATTATTTTATCAGAATTAATCAAAACGTGATCTATTAGTGTTGAGCTGTTAGTAGTTTCTCGAGTAGGGATGTTTGTGTTGCATTTTCGATAATCATTGGAATATGTCTAATAAGCTTTTTGTTTCATTGCTTTTATTTTGAAGAAGATTAATTTCCATGTCGCCGATAAAAATGCACTCTGTTTTTAATTTATTTAACTTTTCAATTCAGTTTTTTCTAGACCTTCCATGTTTATATTGTTTTTGACAAAAATTCAAAATCCAAAAAGTTTTGAAATTATAATACTTTTCTTCGTCTTTTTTAACCCAAGTTTCTGTTAATACAATTACTTGAACATTTTCTCCATTAGCTAAAATTTCGATATCATCTAATTTATTTTTTACTAATCTAGAACTTAAATATAAAATTTTGAGAAAAACCATTGACTTTTTTTAATTATTGTGCATTATTTTTTCTTTTATCTTTGTGAATTTGACATTCGTTACTATGTGCGGAATGTTTGATATTTATGTTTCTATTAAATTTTGAATTAAAATTTTTACAATTTATACGCGAAGGATTTTCTTTATTACACCTCCAAATTATGTGAGAACCGGAACAATATGAACATATTTGGTTTTCAGTGCAATTTTTAGATGCGTGCATATTCACAGCATTTGTAGCAAATCACAATGTTGAAATCTTCTTTTGTTACACATTTGTCCCATCCTAAAGACAGTTCCCTATTTACCAATTTCTCAAATGTTTTACCTTCTGCTTGAATTTTGACTGCCTAATAAATACGCTTTTAATTTTATCATCTTCTCCAATGTATCCCATTGCCATTAATTCTTCAGTTACTTCATTAGTGGTATATGATTTTTTTAGATTCCAGTAGAGCTATTCTTGATAATTTTATTTTAGAAATTTGAATGGTATAATTTTCATTTAATTTTTCTTCTGATGCATTTTTAATATTTACCAACTCTTCTTTTGTTTGGGCTTTTATTACTATGCCCCTCTTTTTAATTTTTTTAACTTCAGTATTTTTGGCTTTAATATCTTTTGGATTTACTTTTTTTTGAACTTCAAATTTTGTTTCTTTACTAGTTTGAATTTTCTTTGATTTTATAAGAACTACAGGTACATTTTCTTGAATATTGTTATTTGGGGAATTTTTCAAAATTTCAGAATAAGTAGACATTTTTTCAATAAACTGAGTGGGTTTTTCTTTTAAATTATTTAAAATTTGTTTAGTGTTTTCATTAATGCTGAAAAATTTTGAAAAAGTGTCCTTTTTTCTAAATTTTCCAGTTTTAACAGGACAAAATCAAGTTTTTTACTACTAATGTTCAATTATTATCAATTTCATCTAAACATGTTACACATTGTCATGTCTAGTGCTTGTTTTTCAGACATATTTGAACATTTTAAACAAAACCAGTTTTCACATACACAGCATTTGATCGAATAGGATTTTTTGTTAAATTTAATAGAACAGTTTGAACATATATTTTCATTTTCAATAAATGTATGACTCTGAAGATTATTTTCTTTTGAAGATATTTTAAAATTTTTCATAACTTAATTAAATTTATGATCTTGATGATGGGTATTTTAATGGTAATTATTCATAGCCCGAATCAAATTCTTGTTGTTTCGACTCTGCACCTTGACCGACTTATTCACACGACGTTGACAATGACAGTTTTTTCTTTTTTTTAACTCCCATTTTTAAGGGTTTAACTAAGTTTTTGCTTTGTACTTCAGTTTCTATAGCTTCTTTAAAATTTTCCTCTGAATAGTATACCAATCTTTTGTAAATTTTCTTGATAAAACTACTAAATTTAATGTATTTTCTTTTGACGAAATTACAACTTTATTTACCTTTGTTGTTAAATTTAAGTACAAGTTGAAAACAATCTTTAAATAAGTTTTCTTCCTATAGCACTGGCTAGATGTTACTTTATTTTATAGCAGATTTAATAGATGATAACTAATATGTCAAAACTTTAGAATGTTTTAATTCTCTTAGTTTTATCGTTGATTGAAGGAAAAAGGAAAATGCGCAACCTTATGGGCGAATTCGTGGCACAAAAGGTGTCCGAGATGTAGCTGGCGACATCGTCGCCGCCAGGAAAGGTGTCCGAGATTTGCTTGGCGCCGCGGGCTGCCAGTCGTTTACAGCGAAACAGCGGATAGATCGGATAATCGGCGGAGATGTACGAATCGCTTACCTGTGTCACCGTATTTAAATTCGTAGCCGGTATTGTTTACATCATAGTGCTGTATTGTTTACATCATAGTGGTTATCGTTTTTTTGCTCGTTTTCGGGTCAAACTCGTGAATTTTTAGCTCTACGAAACTAGAGTTCGTTTCATTCTTGTGAAACTGTTAATTAAAGCAAGTATGTCTGCCAGAAAAATAGAGTGTGCGTATGTGGATGCAACAATAAAAGAAAAAATAAAAATGATTTGGTGAGCTTTAAATTCCCCGTGACGAGGCCCGATATTCTCTGTCACTGGGTACGAAACTGTGGCAATGTTGAATAAATAAACGTTTATGTGAAAATCATCTTTCTAAACGCGATATGTATTCAAGTGGCGAAAGACAATTACTGAAGAAAAATGCCGTTCCTATATTTTGGAAAGGTAAGTGTTTTTTATTTTGAATCTTATTTTTGGAATGTCCTTGCTACAATTAAATTGAAATAAAGAATAAACTACGCAGGGTCCTAACAATCTTACAAGTGTTACCTCACAGGTATTTAATGTTTTTTTGAAACTCTGAGTATTGGAACTTTCTTCTCTTGATTATATACTATATATACCAATAGTATAAAGAAATGACGGGGATTCTGCCAAAAAGTTTATAATACATTTTTTTTTTCTAATAGCCAAGCTTTCGAAATAACTCAATTCTTCTTTAGGGCTCTATAATAACCTAATTATCAGAAGATTTAGGACTTTTTTTACAATTAAAAAGTACTTACACTAATTAAAATACAAAGACAATATTGAGGGAATTTTCAGAAAATATAAAATTGAATAGATTTTAACTACTAAAATTTTGACATTATTTGACAAGAAATAAACAACTTCAAACCAATTGTTTTTCTATTAAATAATAACGACAGAAATACGTTAAATATGTCAAATATATAATTTTATATTTTCTGAAAATTCAGTCAAAATTGTCTTTTTATTTTAATTAGTGTAAGTACTTTTTAATTGTAAAAATGTCCTACATTCTCCGATAATTATGTTATTATAGAGCCCTGAAGAAGGAATAAATTATTTTAATTAATTTTAAAATATTGAGGAAATTTTTCATTTTATAATTTTGACAACCTGTAATATCCAAACGGTTTGACTTAGCGAAAGCCCGGAGCAAAACGGTTGGCACGTTCCTATTTTGTTTTTACTTCCCTCGTAAAAGGGAGATATTAAAATCGTGAAAAAATCACCCTCCAAGGTTTTTTCAGATCTTCAGGTTTCAGGGTCTCTAGATGCCGAAAAACATGTTTTGCCTGTTCGCGGCATAGCTAAAAAAGTACTTCCCGGATTGACTTTATATTTTACTTATTACTTATTTTACTTATTAATTGCTTATCTAATTTATCTAATATTGTGTACAGAAATCAAAAAATCAAGAACAAAAAGGCGGTTTAATAAAATATTCTAAAATTCAGCCTGAAAAACTACTTAATGGACGGATTTCAAATTGTGTTTCATAACTAATAGTGGTACAGAGTAGAACTAGTAAAGCTGTGGTACTAATTAAAAATAGTGAAACACCATGGCGGCCAAATAAAATATTTATAATCGCGAAAAAATCACCGTTTCAGATTTTACATATTTTCAGGATTTAGCGTCCCTAGATTCCAAAAAATATTTTATCAATTTCCTTGGTCCGTCTGTCGGTTTGCCTGTCTGTCTGTCAGTTCGCGGCATAGCTTAAAAACTACTCATTAGATTGACTTCAAATTTTAGTCAACAATTGATGGTCACATGTCGGTGACCTGGTAATGTTTTGATAAAATTCCGATATTCCGGAACCAGATGGCGACCTAGTGAAACGTTAAAAAAATTACTACTAAAAAACTAATTATCCAATTTCTTCAAATTTTGCCCAAAAATCGTGGGAATGAACCCTGTAACATTTTGGTATGAATATAAGATAGAAAAACAAAATTACATTAATTTCAAATTTTATGCAAGCATTAAGCGTGACCTAGAAATAAACTGGTAAAGTTGTGTTACGAATTCAAGATGGCGAAACAAAATAGCGGCCAAATAATCTTTACTTCCCTCGTAAAAGGAAAGTATTGTCATCGTGAAAAAACACCCTACGAGAATTATTCAGATCTTTACGTTTCAGGGTCCCAAGATGCCGAAAAATATTTTTTCTGAATTCTGTCGGTCTGTCTGTCGATCCGTATCTTCCCGGCATAGCTAAAAGCTACTTACCCGATTGACTACAAATTATGGTCAAAAATTAAGGCACAGTTTAATTCTGTGATTAAGGGTCATATGGGAATGACCTGGTAATATTTTGGTAAAAATCCAATGTCAAAACAAAATAGCGGCCTAGTGAAATTATTACTAAAAACTACTTAACCAATTTATTTTAAATTTTGCACAAAAATCAAGAATTATGTAGAAATCAACTGGTAAAATTTTAGTACGAATTCAAAATGGCGGCTTAATGGAATATTTATAAATTCAGCCTAAAAGAAACTACCGATTTCAAACTGTGTGCCATAACTAATTGGGGTATAATTCAAGATAGGAGAACAAAATAGCGACCAAATAAAATATTTATAATCGTGAAAAAATCACCCTCTCAGGTTTTAAATATTTTCAGGTTTTAGCCCCCCCTAGATGTCAAAAAATGTTTTTATTGCCATCGGTTCTTCTGTCTGGTGTAAGAGTTATATGGGGATGACCTAGAAATATTTTGGTAAAAATCGAATATGCCGGAACAAGATGGCGGCCTTAAGAAACTTTAAAAAAGTATTATTTAAAAAACTAGTTATCCAATTAATATAAGATAGTAAAACAAAATACCGGCCTAGTAAAATATTTAAAAAATCAACCTGAAAGAACTACTCATTAGTGTGGTAGGAATTCAAGATGGCGGAACAAAATGGCGGTCAAATATTTCTTTTTAAATGAATGCAAAAAATCTTATTCAACTGAATGTGATATAAGGATAAACTGGTATGAGTTCAACATGACGTAACAAAATGGTGGTATGTTTCAACGTAAAGAATAAAGATTTGGAAAATAAACCACATAATAAGAATTTTGTCGAATACATAATTTTTCAGTTTCCTTTCCTGACAGTGATGGTAAGTTTAATATTTACTATTTCAATTCAGTGAAATAATTCAAAACAACAAAACAATGGTTTGCTATTAAAAAAAAAAAACGTGTTCGTGCTTTTTAATATTTGTTGTAAAATCCATATATTTAATACACTGAGCTAAAGTTTTCAGCAAGTTCGTGACAGAGTTGTACTGCACCGATTTATATGATTTTTTTTTAAATGATCGTCTGGTAACCGAGACCTTTCACATCTATTTTTTGTATTGTATTCAGGGTGTTTCAAAAAAATCGGGTCACGGTTTAATCACGATTCTGCTCAAACTGCTTGACGAAAAAACATGCATTTTGGTTGGTAGTAGAATGTAGAGGTTGGATAAGAAGGAATTTACAAAACT
Source organism: Kuschelorhynchus macadamiae (assembly GCA_030620095.1). NCBI lineage: Eukaryota > Metazoa > Arthropoda > Insecta > Coleoptera > Curculionidae > Kuschelorhynchus > Kuschelorhynchus macadamiae. The sequence continues at coordinate 532,794 of JAUTXW010005309.1, forward strand.
CGGCGGTGAAACTGCCCCTTAAATATTACAATATTTTTTATTTAAAAAAAAAACGGTTGGTTTTTCGACAAAACCATTAAGCTCGTGTATTTTATTTGGTTATTTAACATATTTTAAGGTTTCTTAAAAATTCAAAAAACTGGGCCACTGATTAATCACAATTCTGCTCAAATTTTAAGGGGATGAAACCGCCATTTAAATAATACAATATTTTTTATTTAAAAACGGTTAATTTTTCAAAACAACGCTTGATCAGGTATATTTCATTTTATTTTTTAAATGTATACAGGGTGGTCCAAAAAATCGGAAATAATTTATAAACAAAAATCTCTCAAGCCCCTGTTGACAAAAATTGAACGAAAATTCAAAAACGTGGTTTCTAAAATAAAAAAAAATAAGGCGATCTAAGTGCCTACCTATTTATATCCTTTTCGTTAGCGTCATACGCGAACGAAATCGCGGGACCTGGTTAACATGTGTTTCATTCACGAAAATAATTTAAGGAAAAAATGCGTTAAGCAGAAATTTGGACGTTTCGCATAATTATTTAAGTAATACCAGCAAAATGGCATTAACAAAAATATACTATGCTAATATTTAAAAATCTACAGGTATAGCGCGCGCTAAAATTTAAAATTAAATAACTAAATATAACTTTTATGTTAGTATGTAAAAAAACACAGACAGGCCGATGGAATTGAAAAGATGTTTTTCGTCATCTAGGGACCCTAAAACGTGAAGATCCGAAAAAATCTCGGAGAGCGATTTTTTCACAATTACAATACTTCCCTTTTACGAGGGAAGTAAAAAGAACACCAGTTGCGTAAATTGTATGTCTTCAATATTTATGGATAGTACTTATTTAATAGTTAAATGTAAGTTTATTTTAACATTGTTTTCTAAATTTTCATTTTCTTTTTAATGCAAACTTTGCATATTTATTTACCTTTTGTTTTAATTATGTATTATTTTTTAAGTACGTTTTGTTTGAAAATTTTGAAATAAAGTTATTTTATTTCAACTTTGCTTTTACTTATCTATGCCCTAAGTCATTGTAAAAAAAAATAAAAATCTTCTATGAACAATATTTTTCTTTAATTTTTCATTTAAAAAAAGGGAAAATCGCTCCCATGGTGTACAGGGTATCCCAATTCTAGGAGGGAGAAGCTATACGAGATATGGAAGAGTGTAAACTGTAAAAAAATTGCTCAAATTTGAAATTGAGGATATTTATAGATATCCGGAAAAATAGAGATTTTTGAAAATCCTTTTAATTTTCTACCGAGTTTTTTAAAAACATATTTTTAAATAAATGTCACATCATCACAGCCACCTTTTTCCCTCTACCAAAATACGTTATTAAGTTTACGATGCGACGATTAATCTCCGAACGATCATCATAAACTTTGCTTTTTAAATAGTCAAACATTTTGTGTTCTTCTTAATAAACAGTAATTTTAATTCGAAATCTAACAGCATATCACAACATTTTTCCGATATTTCGGACTAAAAAACCATCATCAATGCTAGTTAATAATGATTGCCGAGGAACGGAAAGCCCGCGTCAGGTAAAAAATTCAATTACCTACGTCATCTTAAAGTGGGCAAAAATGTGATAATGGAAATGTAAAATTTATTTATCTCTACCTCTTTTATTAGAATCAGAAAAGAAGTACCTAATTCAAAAATATTTCACTTTTTTGTTCTGCTCCGGATTTAAAAATCCATTCTCATTGCCATTTATTTTCGTCGACAATATGACGTGATTAGAATTTTGACCCGATGTTTCGTTCCTCATCATAAATTAGCACTGATGAAGAATTTTAATAGTCAGAAATATTGGGACATCCTGTAACTTTATTAGTTCAGAATAATGTAAAAAATAAATTTTGTCTTAAAAAAAAAGGTAAGTAACAATAATTTGTAAATTAAAATTTCGATTTTAACGTAGACCTAAAACAATCTGCTTTATTTTGTATTAATAAAGTAGCACAAGGATTTTTTCCTATATTTACAGAGAAAATGTCTCAAGCAGAAATTTTGACGTTTCGCATAATTATTTAAGTAATAGCAGCAAATGGCGTTAACAAAAATATATACTAATATTTAAAAATCTGCATGTATAGCGCGCGTTAAAATTTAAAATTAAATAACCAAATATAACTTTCATGTTGTAGTATGTAAAAAAATCGTTAAATTTCCTTTACCCGGAACTTCCCTCGTTATGAATTCTTACTTTTATTAGGAAAAGTGGAGGGTGATCCAAGTTAGTTCAGTACAGAGTCACTGTATATATGTGTTACATATACTGTCTTTTCATTTTTATTGGGCGCCATTTTGTTCCTATTGGATTCCCACCAATATGTTTACCATTTCCTCTCTATCTATGCCACATTTGACTTTTGGGCATAATTTAAAATAAATTCAATAAGTATCCCATTTTCACATTTAATTTTTCTGCAAAATTTAAAATCAAATGCTCAAGAGGTTTTACGCTGATTTTTTAAAAATTTTATTTTGCGGTTTTTTTGTTTTGCCATCTTAAAATGAAACCCATATTATCATCTTTACCTACTCCGTTGGTCCGCAGATATTAGGTTTCAGAATGGTTTTCATTAACGATCCCCTTGTTGTTATATTAGAGTGGTGTATTATTTGGCGTTAGGATCCAGTAAAAAAAACAACGTTTCGCCAATTTATTGTTGCATCCTCAGGGCACATAGATTTTCTATCCTGCATGAAAGCCATATTAGTCTTTACCTACTCCATTGGTCTGCAGATATTTCCTAACCCAAAAAAAAACACCACTATAACATAACCACAAGAAGATCGTTAACGAAAGCCATTTAGAAATTTAATTCTGGGAAATATCTGCGAACCAACGGAGTAGGTATAGACTGATAATAGGGGTATTATGCAGTATATAAAATTTGTGTCCTGAGGATGCAACAATAAAGTTGCGAAACGTCGAAAATAAAAAAAAAAGACATTTGCTTATTTACTGGGCTCTAATCCCAAATAATACACCACTCTAACATAAAAACAAGAGGATCGTTAACGAAGACCATTTAGAAACTTAATATAGGAAATATCTGCGGTCCAAGGTAGTAGGCAAAGACTGAAAATATGGGTTTCATGCGGGATATAGAATCTATGTGTCCTGAGGATGCAACAATAAAGTTTCAAAACGTCGACATATTAAAAAAGTCTTTTATTTGGATGCTAAATCCAAATAAAACACCACTGTAAAATAACAACATGAGAATCGTTACCCAAAACCATTTAGCAACTTAATATCTGGGAAATATCTGCGAACAAACGGAATACGTAAAGACATAATATGGGTTTCATACTGGATATAGAATCTACATATGTATCCTGAAGATGCAACAATACAGTTGCGAAACGTCGACTATTTAAAAATAGACTTTTGTTTTTTTTACTAGATCCTAACCCCAAATAATACTCCACTCTAACATAAAAACAAGGGGATTGTTAACGAAAACCATTTAGAAACTTAATATCTGGGAAATATATGCGGAACAACGGAGTAAAAGTTCTGATAATATGGGTTTCATGCCCGATATTAGATATATATATGTGTCCTGAGGATGCAACAATTAATTGCGAAACATTGACAATTTATAAAAAACTTGTTTTTTTTAACCGAATCTCAACCACAAATAATACACCACCCTAACAAAAAATGTTTAACATTGTTCTGCCATATTGGATTTTATATTATAAGGCCAGCCTCACATGACCCTTAATTTTTTATCAAAATTTAAACTCAATCGGGTAAGTAGTATTTAAGCTATGTCGCGAACTGACACACAGACCGACGGAATTGATAAAACATGATTTTTGACATCTAGACGGTGATCTTCTCCATGATTACAAGATTTATTTGGCCCCAATTTTGTTTCGCCATCTTGAATTAGTAACAACATTTTAGTAGTAGTTTTTTCTGGCTGCAGTTTTAAATAATTTATTATACCGCCATTTTGTTTCGCCATCTTGGATTCGTACCAAAATTTTATCAGTTGATTCCAACATAATACTTGATGTTTATACAAAATTTGAAATAAATTGAATAAGCAGTTTTTTCAAAATCATTTTTTTAACATTTCACTAGACCGCCATTTTGGATTTTTACCAAAATATTACCAAGTCATACCCATAAGACCCTTAATTTTTGACCAAAATTTGAAGCAAATCGGGTAAGTAGTCTTTAAGCTATGCCGCGAATTGACAGACAGAACGACAGAATTGATAAAACATATTTTTTGGCATCTAGCGATGCTAAAACGTAAAGATGTGCAAAACCTGAGAAGGTGATTTTTTCAAACATTTTATTTGGCCGCCATCTTGAATTAATACCATTATTTTACTAGTTGATCCCTATACCACAATTAGTTATGGCACACAATTTAAAATCAAACCATTAAGTAGTTTTTTCAGGCTGAATTTTTAAATATTTTATTATGCAGGCATTTGTTCCGCCATCTTGGATTTCTACCAAAATGTTACCACTTGTAAACTCAGGTTTATCTTTCATAGTCACTAAATGTCTTTTCAGTTGGTTGATAGTTTTAAAGGCGATAGAAATATTTAACCCTTTAAAGAATTTAGCCAACTGGGTTGAAATATTTCCAAAATAAGAAATAGTTTTAAAAGTTTTGTCATTACTTGAGGCAGCATGTATAACGTTAAAGGACATTTTATATTTGTTAAAGAACTTAAAGTATAATTTGTTGCTAGAATTTTGCGAGAAGCCGTTGTTAAATGCTATTTGCTTAATAGTATTTAGTTCTTTTTTAAAAGCGTCCTTAGATAGGGGTATTTTAAAAAGTCTATAAAAGAAACAATTAAAAGCTGCAAATTTATGTGTATAAGGGGAATTGGAATGAAACTGTATAATGTTGTCTGTGGAAGATGATTTTCTAAAAATCTCGAACTCTATTCGGCTACCATTTCTTACAAGCAAAAGATCTAGGAAAGGCAGCTTACCAAGACTTTCTTTCTCCAGGGTAAAGATAATTTTATTATGGAGGGTGTTGATAAAGTTCAGAAAATCGGACAACTCTTGGTCATCTCCATTCCAGACCACGCAAATATCATCCACGTATCTCTTATATGTGATCAGATGGCGCACAAAATGACTTCTCATGATCTTACTCTCTAAGTGGTTCATAAAGACTTCGCTGAGAAATGGGGACAGGCAAGACCCCATAGCTAAACCCGTTAGTTGTTTAAAAAACAAGCAATTGAATTTAAAAAAGTTTTGGTCGAGGACTAAAGAGAGAAGAGAGATAAGGTTATCTTTAACTATATCTGGAAGATGCGTTTTTACTAATAGATCTCGAACTAAATCTATACACTCACCAGGAGGTATACTAGGGAATAAGTTTTTAACATCTAGTGATATTAGGATAGCTTCATTTGGTATTTTAATGTTTTTAAGATGGGTTGCCAAGCTCACTGAGTTTTTTATCGAGTGGATGTTTTGGAAACTTGTCACCTCCCTTAATATTTTATTAAGCCATGAAGATAAGTTATAGCATGGCGAGCTGGTGTAAGATACCACCGGTCTAATAGGAGTATTTTCTTTATGCACCTTCGGGTTCATAGGATATAATTTGGACCCCACTACTAAGACATTTAGTGACTATGAAAGATAAACCTGAGTTTCTGTCAAAGTCGGGTGTTTATGCTTTGAGGTGTGGAGAGTGTCCTGCCACGTACATAGGACAGTCAGGACGAAAGATCTCAACCAGGGTCCAAGAACACGTTCATTTGTTCAACAAACATAAAAATACAGATATCACAGAGACAAAATCAGCTTTCGCTAACCATCTTCTATCTACAGGCCACCGATTTTCTACATCGGATGACGTAACAGTTATCCATGAATGTCAGAAGGGTAAAAAATTGGACCTTTTGGAGAAGATGGAAATAACCAAAGCTAAAAGGAGCCGTTTTATGTTGCGTGAATGATATATTTAATTTTGAACCGAACCTCATCTTTAATAATTTACCTAACAACTAAAAACCCAAAACGAAATATTGTTATAGTAACGAATAGCAGTAAAACTATTATTCTCGTCTCTCACCCAGAAGATACGGGTTCAAATCTCACCAATGCTATACCTCTTTTTTAAATTTTTCATTATTGTATTACTATCTTATTTATTTATAATTTAAGCATAAGGAGTTTTTATACATACATTTGACCATATTTCGTTTCAACCTCTTTCAGTATCCGTCGAACTATGTAATGTGATTGTTTGTTTACTGTTTTAACGTTGTATATGTGACGTGTTGTTTTATTTTAAAGGTACTGTTTATTTATTTAATTTAAAGGCTTTTAGTTAGTAATTAGGATAAATTTTTTATGATAGGTCTGATGATGCCCGACCCGGCGAAACACGTGTAACCAGTTTTATTTTATTATAAACTTTGACTGAGACCGAGACTTAGCGTCTGTTTATTGTTTAATTTAGAAACAGGTCTCTTTGTGAATAATGGATGATTTACTACAATTAGAAGCTATACGAGATATAGAAAAGTTTAAATTGTGGCAAAGTTGCCCAGTTTTGTACTCAATCAAATGCCGTTTTGAAATTGAGGATATTTTGAAGAAATATTTGAAAATCGTTTTAATTTATTACCAAGTTTTTTTAAAAAGATATTTTCAGATTAATGTCAAAAGCATCAGAGCCACCATATTCCCTCTACTAAAATATGTTATTTAATTTTACGATTTTAAGTTTACGATTCGACGATTCATCCCCGAACGTTCATCATAAACTTTGCTTTTTAAATAGTCAAAAATTTTATGTTCTTCTTAATAAACAGTAACTTTAATTCTAAATCCAACAGCGTATCACATTTAACATTTTTCTGATATTTCGGACTAAAAAAACATCATCAATGCTGGTTAATAATAATTGCCGAGGAAAGGAAAGCCCGCGTCGAGTCAAAAATTAATTAATCTACGTTAACTTGAAGCCAAAAATGTGGTAATGGATATGTAAAATTTATTTCTCTCTACCTCTTTTATTAGAATCAAAAAAGAAGTACCTTATTCAAAAATATTTCACTTTTTTGTTCTACTCCGGAATGCCATTTTTTTTCTCGACAATATGACGTTATTAGATTTTTGACCCGATGTTACGGTTCTCATCATACATTAGCACTGATGACGGGTTTTATTTGCTAGGAACTTTAGAAAAACGCTCAATTTTGAGACACCCTGTACATTTACTAGTTCAGAATAATGTAAACAGTAAATTTTGTCTTAAAAAAAGGTAAGTAACAATAATTTGTAAATTAAAATTTAGATTTAATCGTATTTCTAAAATAATCTCCTTTATTTTGTAATCATAAAATAACACAAAGTTTTTTCTTATTTTCAAGACCTATAATTGCTACGGCTCTGTTAACGGCTAAAGCGATAGAATTTTTGTTGGATTAAATAATAACGTTGGGTGATCAATAAACCATAATAATATTGCGCGGCACCGTCTTCCATGAATCTCATCGTTTCCCGATCAACGCCGCAGCCGACGGTCATCACAGCGAGAACCGAACGACTGCGAATGGGTGTTTTATGCGTTTGCCGTACAGCGGCTCCACCGTACAGCAGCTGTAAGTGGAATGAAATCAGCACTGCCACGAATAAGGTTGCGCATCTTCCTTTTTCCTTCAATCAACGGTTTTATTTAATTTTTACGGGTTATATTTGTTTACAGATCTGAGGTCTATACAAAATATTGAAAAAACTGCAGTGCTCTCGGGAAACTTAACCGATTCTGATGCCCGGAAGGGTTATTGAACCTCACATTAAGATCATGGAGTAATTCTATTAGCTGACTCTCCCCAATGTTGATGAAAAATCTGGAACATTTTGCTAGCAAATTATGAACCCCCTACTAAACTCTGAATTTTTTGGTGAAGTTAATAGTTTTTTTTAGTACATCCAAACATTGTGGTAATGTGATTTTTGAGATATGTATGACAATTGTGTACTTACCTCCCTTCCAATATTTTACGAAATATTTCTGTGGGTTTCATTTAGTGTAAGTATGAGTCTTTAAAAAGGTCAAACTATTCTGGCGATTTAATTTAAAAAAATACTAGAAATGTATAGACAGGCATCGCAGGCATCATTCTGCAAAACAAAATGATGTGTATAGTTTTTTTTAAATATCTAATTATTTTTTTTGTTGACTTTATACAATATTCGACTAACAAATATGAATTATTACATATATCACAATAAACACAAAGCATTCCTGTGTTGCTTATGTTGGTTTCTTTTACAGGCAATGACTCTCATAACGCATATCGTAATTTGCATATATGTTGTAGTTTGTTGGTTCATTTCATACTGTCAACTTTGCAATGGGAATATCTGATCTATATAATGTAAATCACAGTTATACCTAGTTTCAGGAACATCAGACATACTAAAAATTAGGAAGGAAAATGAAATAGCGGCAGGTATTTGAACTAGATTTGGATACAAGCAAATAATTAAGTAAAAACAAACTGGCGGCAATTTTACCTATTTCAGGTAAAAATAAAATGAAAATTTGTCAATTCTGTCATTTTCTAAACATTGCGATTTTTTTCATTGCTACCGTGTTAATTTTTGTTGGTTGTGAAGGTTGGCTTACGCTTTTATGAAGGATGTAACAATAAAATGTTATTTGTTGATATCTTTTTATTGAAATATACTTAATATATACATAATTGACTAATTTTTAAACCTAAGAATGCTTTGCGATAATAAAACTATTGATAGATAATAAAAGCTTTTAGCTTACACTTTCACAAAGGCTTTAACAACAAAATATTATTTGTTATATATTTTTATTTAAATATACATAATACCCACTTTTTTAACCTAAGAATTTAAGTTAGTTTGTTTAACAAAGCTGTCTAGAAAATTTTTCTTTTTTAATTTTTATTTAGATAATATTGTTTACTAACACGTAGCAGAAATATTCACTTAACATTTTCAGAAATGTAAAAAACATACTTTCGAAATGTCACTGCATCTCATGATCCCAGCACACGTCTTAACGTCAGCTCGCGGGCAGAAGAATTTAGGGAACTAGGCCTGTCTGGTTTATAATCGTTGGGTAATGCATACGTTTTATCAAAGGCGACTGGATGCTTTGGAATTTTTCCAGTGTATAAGAAAAACGTAAAATATATCTGCAGATTTTCTTCGTCAAATTTTTTAGTATTTTGGTACGTCGTAGAAACAAACAAGAAATTGAAGATTTATAGAAAATTGACTAGTTATTGAATCTGCTTCGCTCTTGTGTAAAAAAAGTAAATAACTTCGGTTATATTCGGCTTCAAAGCAAGGGTATCGTTTGTAACGATAATTGTAATTTGCTTAAACTTTTTAAAAACAACTTGTTGAAATGAAAATTTTCTGAGAATTTCAAATTATTTCAATATTTTTCGACGACACTTGGAAAAGATTTTTTTTTTTCATTAATAGGGACAGAAAACCAATAATGATACCGTTTAAGAGCCCCAAGTGTGCTCTAAAATCGTAGCAAATTTCAAAAGTTTGTTTGAAACCATCTCTTATTAGCTAGCGAAATGTAAGAAATACATTTTTGCCACGACGACCAATTTGTGACCAATAAAATCTGAACCATCTGGAACGTATCTGTCGTGACACTCTATATATTTGATCTGAGAAGTGTTAAGCTATTTATGTAAAAATGGCAACCAAGAAATATACCTCATTTCTAAGGAACTGTCAAATTAACATAAATTAAGTAACATGAAAATTTAAATAGCCAATATTGTTTAAAAAAAATAATCCTTGATAAAGACTCTTAACTTATATAGTTTTAAAAGATAAACCTGTCATTTTCTTCGTTTCCATACCAGACATTAAGGACTCTCCTCTTTTTAATTTGGCGTAATAATCGCAATATCAAAGCAATGCATGTTCTAAGTGAATTTAAATCCAACTAAAAGTTAAAATACACTGACTATAGCGATACGGCCCGATGCATTACGTTTTTGTAATTTTTTACCACAATTTCCGGAAATTGATTACAATGCAACTCTCGAAGTTCAGCTGTCCGTTTAAAAAAGCATCTTCTACTACTACTACTACTGTTCCACATACTGCGGCGGGTCTCCATTCAATACCATAACCATTGGAGCCATATTTAAGTAGTACCTTAATTTTGGGGAGCATATGTGCAACAAAGCAATTTCCTTCCGTAAAGGGTTTATTCTTTAATTTAAAAATTAATTTCAGTATAGCAAATATTTATTTTATGGAATTTTAAATTGAAAATAAAAGTAAATATAAAAAGTTTTATGTAGCTTGAATGACTACCTAATGTAGTGCTATCGCTTCTTATAGAAAGTCGCGACTGATAAAAGCAAATATTATGAAAGAAAACAAAAAATCCTAAATAATAAATTTGGTATATTCCATTTTATTACAACACTAGAAAGTAAAACATTAAAAGTTCCCTATATACAGAAATATACATAATTATAAACAAAAATAAAAAGTATTGATTGATCTACACCTTTAAGATCTCCAACAAATTGTACTAAAGAAGACACACTTCTAAAAATGTACTTTATAACAGATCAGTCTTTGTTATATATACACTGAGTAAATAATTAAATGTACCATCAAAATTGCAAGTGTTGCTTTAATTATTATTTTTAAGAATGACATGGCAGATTCCAATAGTGTTTTTTAATTGATAAGCTGAAGAACAATTTGTAACAACCAAGAGCCCATGGTCAGAAACTCAATACTTGCCCAATTTATACTCTTCAAGTCGACAGGTTATTATGATTTTTTCCCATTCCGTTTGCCCATATGAAATTTACTTTGAGGGTAACTTCGTACAGGCTCAATCTCTATATATTGACCCATGCCCCGTTAATTAAGTATTACAGGAAACAAGTTAAGATCAAAAAAAAATATAAGTTTAAACCAATAATTTTTAAGAACCTTCTTATTAAGCTATAACAATGGAATTTAAAAATTACCACGTTTTTATTTAACTCTTATTTACCCATCGGAAACTTACGTAAGTACATGTATTCGCGAGTAATAAAAAACATTGAACTATGCAGCCTCTCCCTGGTGATGACCTAAATTTTAATATTTATATATATATGTATATATATATATATATATATATATATATATATATATATATATATATATATATATATATATATATATATATATATATATATATATATATATATATATATATATATATATATATATATATATATATATATATATATATATATATATATATATATATATATATATATATATATATATATATATATATATATATATATATATATATATATATATATATATATATATATATATATATATATATATATATATATATATATATATATATATATATATATATATATATATATATATATATATATATAAAATACATTCTGTATATTTGTTTTATATATTTAAATGCAGTTTTTAAAGGAAAAACAATTAATATATAATAACCCAGCACCTCTTATTTCAGGAGAGATCTAAGTAAAAAAATGCAAGATAATGTTATTTAATTTTACCTGTGTTTTTTTAGTTTAGTTCACTTCTTTATGTTCCTATGTGTCTGGGAGACAAAAAAATTTTTCGTTTTGTATGAATAAAGATTTATTTATACATATTGAAACGTGCACATGGGCTTCTCTAAATAGGTTGATCTTTTCTTCTTAAAAAAATCTTATCATAAACATTAGTCTCTTATGGTAACGTTTAATAAAAAAGGCAGCAGGATTAGTAAACTTATCGACGCCATCTATTTTTGGTACATGTATATTTATTTTATAATTACTGTCCCCCAAGGACAAAAAAACTATAATAACCTGCTAGTTGGCCCGGCAGACCTTGTTCTGCCTTTTCCGTTAGATGACGCGATTTGTTTTCCAGTGTAGTTGTAAGAATATATGGAGCAATCACCACTCTGTCCAGAAATGTTATTGAAGAAAACATATTGGTTTTATAAAAAAAAATACGCAATAAAACCATACAAAAAATAGTGTTGAAAGTTGTCAGTAACCAGACGATAATTTCAAAAAAAAATCATGTGAATTGGTGAAGTAGGTACAACTCTCTCACGAACTTGCTGAAAAATCTGGCTTAGTGTTTTAAATATATAGATTACTTCTACCCAGAATGTTAGAGATATACTCTGCTAAGAAAACAACTTCCCTCTCCATGCCAAATAGTATTTCTTAGAGTTTATGGTACTTTTTGATCTCCTACAAAAAACAAGTGCCTTCTGCATCTAATTCCGAAGAGACAAAAATGGATAGTCAAGAATATTTAATATATTTAAATTAAAAATTTTATTTAACGGTATTTAAGGTATTAAGATGGAACAATTGCGTTAATGGAAAAAAGTGTAACTTATCAGGTAATTACCTTTTGTGTGGTGCATTTTTACTCACAGGGTAACTAAAAGGCAGTGATTTAAATGTTTGCACCTAAATACAATTGTAGGGTTAATACAAAATATTCACATATTTTTTGAATTGCATCTCAATTGTAAAATCCTTACTAAAGTTTCACATCTGTAGTGGTTACTGTTCCAGGGGATCTGGACATCCTCCGTACATTAAGGAAAGGAATATTACGGTCATGAAAGTTTTTTTTTTTAATGAATAACAAAAATTATGAGCTCGAATCCTAAAGATTCATTTAGAGAGGCCCTTTTTTTAGTCAACAACAGAAGTTATGGGGCCATAGCATAAAAAACTAGGTGACTGGTACTTTTTCCATTAAATGAGACTGGCCCAAATATTGTATTTAGCATTATGAGAAACAGTAGAAATTACACGTAACATTTTTATTTATAGGCTTGCATTGTACCAAACAAGGAGGAGAGTCAAAATTATTTTATACTTTTTTTAGTACACTTTAAATTATTTTGATTTGTTATTAGTATTTATTTATTTATATTTTGCATTTATGAGTCATATTTATAGATATTAACAAAGTGCATCAAATATTTAGATTATTGTAAATCAATATATAAAACTCAAAAAACATAATAAAAATACACCACACAAAAGGTAATATTTACGAGATCTATAACATACTAAAATGTCATGAAATTTGAAGGTCCACCAAAAACCCTCAATGTGCGCGTGGTATTTTATGACAAATAAAAATTATTTTAATATAGAAAGAACAAATACACACAAACAAAAAATACTCATTTTACTCTACCAGACTTGGTGAGTTTTTTAAACAGAATAAATAAGCTAAAATCGAGACTTATGAAACTAATTTACTGATAATATATTATTTTGCTAGACATAGTAGAACTCGAGATTTTAAGTCACCTAACCTTTCGGCACTCTTACTTCATAACTTGATAAAAAATAATATCATCGTATCAAAATATATATTAGTGATCATTTAATTAGTCACATTTAAAAGCGTTCTTCTTTAGTACAATACAATAAATTAAAAACTAAAAATAAATCAATTAAGCACACAATTATTCTTAATATTTAAATATTTCATGTTACATGTCACTAGTTAAGTTCGTTACAAAAGCAGTACAAATTTTGTAACCATCCATACACACGCGTTTTCAGTACATTTTAAGTTCCGATATTAAAATAATAGAAAACGCAAGCTTTACACAAACATTTTTCAGAATTTACGGACCGAAATATATCTTTTTAAGTTTATATTTAATATAATCAAAATATTGTATTCCTATAATAACCAAAACATATTTAAAAAACCTCTTATCTATATCTAAATTGGATTTAATTTTTGTTTTCTTCTGATTATTTTAAAAATTAGTTCTCATAATATCTAGTAGATTACATTTGTAAAACAACTAATTTTTGAAAAAAAACAAAAAGAACAAAATAATTTAGTTTATATTTGGTTCGAGACTGAATAATATGAATAATAATTATAACAAACCAACAATAATTAGGTAAAAATTATATTTATATGCATCAGCGCACTTAATGTAAAGGTCTTCAACAATGTTTGTCTAAATTAGTTACAAGCAAAATATATATATATATATATATATATATATATATATATATATATATATATATATATATATAAATCATAATTACACATTCAAAAAAAACTATATTACTTTAATTACAATTTCAACTAAATAAAACTCAATAACGCAACAATCAACAAATCATAATATAATATTTTAAGATAATTCAATTATACCAGTATTTAATAATAAGCAAGATCGTCTTTTGAAAACCGAAGTTGATCCTAATTCTCAAAAAAAAAACATTTTCTTTGCGACAAAATTTTGTATGCATGCAGATGTGACTCAAAGATTTACAGTTATTAAAGATCTGAGTACCGGAGAACGGAGGTAAGTTGTATTTTACATTACCATGTAATGTTAACAACCCTATCAGTTGTTTGGTTCTGGTTGACGCTACGTTTTGCCTTCCGTGTCGTCTGCATTATCTGTGTTAGCTTGAAAGAAAATATTTTTTTGTATATTTAAGCAGCATAAAAAACCTACAAAAAACTTTTTTCAGGGAAACCATTGCAGTAATAAATGATTGAGTAAGAACACTAAAAGGAAAATCTGGAATGAAAGAAATCTAATCACATCTAGGAGAGCATGATACGTTTTAACTGACTGAATTTAGAAAAGCTCATAGTGTCAACCAAGCTCAATGTTTTAATACATTATGTATCACGTGGTGTTCCTGTGTTTAAACACACATTAAAATTAATTTATCTGTCAGTTTCCTATCCTCCCTAAGAAAATCTTGCTTATTCTAAAAATGCTAAAGCTAATTGACTTCATTAAGATTTGTGTTATGCATACAATATCACCGGTTTGAGAAAACATTATCGGAACACTGAAAAAAAGAATATATACAGACTGAAATTCTATGACGTCATTTTATGACAAAGAAAATGTGATATAATTTGCAAATAATTAGATTTTTAATTTTATTTATTTTTTATTATCACACAACACATATCTAAATGCTGGTTATTATGATTTTTTACCAACTTCATAATAAACAATATGATAATTTTTCCTTGAAAGTATACCGCAGAATAAATTTATCACTGTATATTGTTTTCATAAGACATAGAAAAACAAGGTTATATATAAAGTATATCGGATTTATATGAGGAATTCAAATTTATTTTCGAAAAACAATTGAGTTTCAATTAAAAAAGATATGTGATAAAACTATCAATGTCTTTCTTATTTTAAATGTAATCACCCATATTTTATCAAATTTTTGAAACCTACTGAAAAACTAGACAAATGTTATAGAAAATGTTTTATATACAAATATAGCCGTTTTCAAGATATTTAGGGTTAAATATCCACTTTGTTTTAATTTTTAACACAAGTTATGAAAAATCTTCCCCTAATAGAAACAAATGAAGTACCTGTTCCTATTTTACTTTTTCATCTCTCCAAAAGGAAGAAAGAAAATATATTTCACCAAATAAAAAAAAATGTTAAAATGTACATCAACATTTGGATAAATACACTCCCCCAGTTAAAGCAATATGTAAAATTACCTATCACTTTGGTTCCATGTTTCTTACGAATGACTTATTCGGTTTAGATGATGTTTTTGGCCAATAATACACAGCGTAAAGAAAAACATGTTTTTATTACGAAAGTTTGCAATACCGTGTAGAGTAGATCTGATGGATCGAAGAGCGCTAACTGAAAGTAGGTTGTAGCCCAATATTTTTTCAAAATACTGTTTTTTATTCGCTTTGATAGCTCTATTTTTAACGGAGTTTCAGAGCATCTTGCTTTTTTTCTCTTTAACGCAAAAAATCAAAAAAAAAAACTAGTGCAACAATTTATTAGAAATTAAAAGGAACAAGATAGTTCGAAAACTATCGACAAATCGATATGTAAAATATATCGACAGGTGATGTGGTATCGCCTATCGATAGGTAAGATCTAATATCGCCCGTCCCTAATTTAGACTGCATCTTGAAGTTCATGTTGTAGCAACCGTGTCGATATGAATCGTTGTCTTAGAGCGGATAGCCTAAAATAACGGTCTTGAGCGGCAGTGGTAACACGCCGTCCAACTTGTCCAATCCGCCTAGAATGATCTCCCGTCTCCGTGTATCTATGATTGGTTCTAAATACAGTTGTGGTACATACTCCCAAACGCTGCGCTATTCTATTGTAACTCCATCCCTCATTTTTTAGAGTACTAACTACAACACACTCGTCACGAGTTATATGCTAAACTAAAGTCAAATAGATCAACACTTAAGACTGGGGTATGTTATGTTCTACAGTTTCTAGGCAACAAATACAAAATACCAGTGCAAATAACAAGTTACAAATGCGGTACTTTCCAAGAAGCCCTGTAACTCCGCTAAAAATAGAGCTATTAGTCAAAGCGAATAAAAAATAGTATATTGAAGGATATTGGGCTACAACCTTCTTTCAGTTAGTGCTCTTCAATCCATTAGGTTTACGCTACAGGGTTTTACAAATTTTCGTAATAGAAACATGTTCATCTTCACGCTCTGTATTATTGGCCTGAAAAAAAGTCATCAAATCTAATAAGCCATTCGTAAGAAATATGGAATCAAATTGATAGGCAATTTTAGGTATTGCGTTAATTAATTAGCGCAGTGTATATATATTAATATATATTTGTATTAATTCATTAATGTTGTATTTATATTTTTTGAAAGATTAACAAGAAGTAAGCTAGGAACGAAGGCTTCATTTGTTTCTATTATGTATAGATTTTTCATAACGCGTGTTTAAGTTTAAAAAAATAGTATTTAATCATAAATAACACAATAATGGTTATATTTTTACATAAAACATATCTAGTTTTTTCCGTAGACAATATGGGCAATTACATTTAAATTAAGAAAAATGTTAATAGCTTTACTACATATCTTTTTATTTATTGTGCAATTGTTTTTTTCGAAAATAAATTTGAGCTCTTCATAAAAATTTCAGTTTTTTTATATTTACATTTTTTTCATGTCTTATAACAATGGAAATATTGTCCTCTCCTTTGGAACACCCTGCACAAATACAAATGGAGACTTTGTTTCTATTAGATTACTAAATATGTTTACTCCCAGAAAAAAAGGTAAATTATTATCTTAAGATAGACCAGAATACTCAAGAACGTGGCGACTTTATTCATAAACATGAATATCCTGTACATGGGTATATAAATCTCGTATAATTGACGTTGATATGCCAGTAACAGGAGGCTAGAATGTGGTCTCGCCCTACACATGCTTCATCAGCTCTTCTTTAGAACCCATTTAGATTGTTCTTACTGTCAGTTAGACAGTGAGAAAATGACACTTAAAATGGCATTTTTTAGTTTCTTTGTACGCACACAAGTACAGAGTTCTCCAACGAGGAATAGACTCACCGGTTTTCGTCGCCATGGATTCGAATCCGATAATGATGAGTGAAAAACAACCTGAATATCAAATAAAACTGCTACAACCCATTTTGATATTTTTTCAAATGGAATACCAAATTTTTTGTGTGATTTCTTGATTGCGGGCATGTTTTTTGGTAGTGGCGTATCAAGACTCGGTTGGGCCCATAAGCGAAAGTATAGGACTAAGTCTCCACCTTTTAAAAATTATAACTACACAAAGTTTTTTATTTTCGACAAATTAACATTTAAATTAACTTTAAAAAATAAAATGAAGTGGCAGCTTTTTTTTGTATAATTTATATGTTATTGCTAAACTAAACATATAGTCACAGAAAACAGAAAATTTGTATTTCAACGCATAAGAAAAACTAAATAATATAATTATGAACAGCAAATATTTTAATAACATATGTTCGAAATATCTTCCATTGTTTTACACTACATTCAAAATACATATGTTTTATGGTATAAATGGTTATCCTCGTCTTTTTCTCTCACCATAATTGAAGCAATCAACCGACAACGAAATTGTTCCACGACGGGAAGGATATGATCTGATCATCTGGTTACAAAATGATGTGCGCTCCTCCATAACTGATCCTTCGATGCTCTAAAATATTGAGCAATTACTTGATTTCTTTCACATAGTCTCCACATATTTCCTGGCCTATCTTCTAATGCTTTTGTTTCCTCGAATAGCGTCTTAATACCGATAATTGTATCCACTGAAAAAAGCGTTTCTGAAAACTCCCGAAAAATCTTCCTTGTGTTTCTTGCAAATTTTTTCCACTTTTGTAAAATTATTTTACAATTGTTAGGTCATCTAATGAATATTTCATTTGTTAACGTTAATTCAGCGTTGCTAATTGGTCCAAAAAGACTGCCACAATTTTCAAAATCTGAATTTTTTCTTTATCATAATGTTATTTGATTGAAGATTGAACAGGTAGCTGGTGTTAATGGGAAATATTATCACAGTAGACGAATATTTTCTCAATTTAGAAATGCGGCAAATCAACTTTATTAAAATAAAATATATTACTTTAGACCAAAAAATATACTGCCAATCGAAAAATCGCATAAAAAATATCAAATTCCATTTGAAAAAATATCAAAATGACCGATAGCAGCTTTATTTCATTCAAAAAAAACGTCCATTTTTCTCTAAGAGACCTGATTATAAAAATTTATTTGATGTTTAGTTGTTTTTCACTCATCATTTTCGGATTCCACGGGAAGAAATATAATAAATGGCTATTTTGGTTTTCCAAATCAAGACACCGGTGGCGAGGAAAACCGGCTTGTCTAGTCCTCGTTGGATAAACCTGAACAAATCTAAAGATGTCAATCACTGTCGAAATTACTATATTATTTGTTCAATAAAATATATTTAAAAGGTATAGTATATATAAATTTAATACATAACATATACATCATTGCTTTGCATGATACATCCCAAACTTTTGACATAATACTTTCCTTTCCTAATGTATTATTATGTTTATCAATTTTCCTGGTTTGATGTTTGTGAATATCCACGCCCCTCTTATGGCAGTTGCATTTTCCAATTTAAAAAAAAAATCCTGTACATAGGTAATACATTTTTCTCTTCTTAGTTATTACCCTTTGTTCAAATATAAACAGATTCCTGTTTGAAAGTATTAAATAGAATAAGATTCAAATTTTACATATACACAAATAAATTTAAAATTATTTTTCTTAGATCTTCATTTCAAGAGATTAATTCAAAGAGTAGAAATCTCCAGCAGTTATGGAGGAAGTATGCACTCAAACAAAACAGGAAAAAGCCTAACCAAACCAGCGTTTCTGTACTGTTTGTAAAATCTATCCAAGTTTTTTCAATACGCCCCTATCTCAGCCAAAGCTTTAACCGCAGCGCATCAACTCCATTTAAATAATAACGAAACAATCTTTTGTCTCTCACAAAACCAAGTTTTTCATACAATTTTAGGGCTGGTTTATTTGTTACTTCTGTCTCGAGTACAACCTAAAAATATGACAATTAAAATAACTTAAATAAATTATTTTTCAACAATAATTGCAGTATACAATAGTACCATGCAATATTTTTCTATTTATTAAAGCTAAGTATTAAAAAAAGGTACAGCTCATTCCTCCGTAGCAAGATTTGAATTTGACAGAATGGGAAATAATATGAAAAATCTTATTGGTCCAGTAAAATACAGTACACAATTCGAAAACTTTCATGGCTGTGGTCAAATATCATCAGACTTCGCCTTACACCACTCATTCATGTTTCAATATATATATATTTAAAGTAAGTACAAGCCAAATTAAAAAAATGACAGTAAAATAATGGCATCTAACAATTAAGTAAATATAAATGTATGCGTACGTATGTACCCAACATACATAATCACATTCTAGGTATGCAAAGTGTTTAAAAGATATAAAAAAAGAGTCATAAAAAAGTCCTATGCAACTTGATTAAAAATTCTTATCCCATATATGTGATCATTCTTATTAATATAATGTGTAATTTGTGTATGTGTATGTCAAACTGTCCTTACGTCTTGTATCATCCATGTTGACTACTATCGAAATAGGTCCGGATTTTCCTTAATAAAAATTGCAGATTTATATACAGAGTTTCTATATATAAATTCACTGACTCTGTCTTTAAAATTAAATATCCTGCAAAGTTTTAATTTATTTTGCGACCTGCAAAATCTAGTGGTTTTGCTCATAGAACATAGTCGGCATTGAATTTAGTTAATTGCTTTGGGTAATAGTAAACGCTATGTCTCCTTCCACGCTAACGTGAACGAACTTTCTAAATTTTGGTTCACGCGAAACCAGATGTGACGTCATTAACGTTCACGCTAATTAATATAAGCTATTTATATGTTTTTCTCCGATAATCTTGGTGGAGCAGTGTAAGGGTTCTCAGCCCGGGTCATATAGCTTGTGGATTCCCGACAAAGATGAACATTTTGTTTTAAACAAAATTTGGATTACTTGTTTTTTTTTAAGTTTAGTTGGATTAGCACACCACACGTTTTTCTTATTTAACGTGAACCGACTTTCCGACGATTCGTTCACGTTAGCGTGGAAGAAGCAACGGTCAATAATAGAACTACTATGAGCGACTTTGAATTCAAATACGTATAGTTAAAAAATATTTTTTGCTGATAACAATATAATATATAATAAACTTTTTCATTCAACACAAGACTTTCACATATTCCGTGCAGCACAATTTAAGAAAACCTTAATTTCTTCAATTTTTGGAATGGAGGGGGGGGTGAACCCACGAACCTCCCCTTATCTACGCCGCGGTAGCTTACCAAGCTGTCCTTATTTGGATAACGTAACAAAAATAATAGCTTCCCACCGGTAACTTCACATTAATTATATGTTGTGCAGTGCGGTAGAAACAGGAAAATCCATGAAAGTGGCTGTTAATTACTGTTGTTAAATTTGCTTCGAGTCAGAGCGAGTGTGAAGTAAAAACAATTGAATTCAAAGTTGATTAGACGCTAGAGTTGTGCGGCAGCTTCTACGTTTTATATTAACTGTTAGACTGAATATAAACAAATATATTTTTTAGACCAGTAATCAGTTAATGAAATATTACAGGTAACGCTCATTACATTAATTTGTTTTTTATTTTTGGCAAATTCTGCCAGTATAGACTGGTCTTTCCTATTATATATTTTTTTTGTTAATTCAAATACATCTTGTGTACTATTCGAAATATCAACACACACCGCTATAGAGTATTTCATGCAAGCGGCTTAATTGATTTTATCCACAAACTTGTCGAAACCTAGACGTGAGGAATTTTTTCCGAATGTAATTTAATGTAAAAAAAAACGACGTACTAATTTTAACATTATTTATTTTCTACTGTCAAGAATTACTATTTGTAATTTCAAGCTTAACTGGAAACGACATCTACTTTTAGTTTTTTACCTTAACCTCCAACTTTTTTAACATAAATGGGAATGTTTTTTCTCCTGATTTAAAAAATGTCTATTTTGTTAATGTAATTTCCAAAGAATATGCGTTTGACTATTGCAAATGGAGTTGGATGGATGGATATGTTCAAAAATGCACGCTTCCAAGTTACATCATCTCTTTAAAATGTTTCGAAATAAAATCTAATTTTATTAATAACTCGTTAACGATTTAGGTTTTTTACTATTCAATCCCAAGCCATAAAAAAATTTAAAAATCCGGGGTGAAGATTTTAGCGTTGGTTCTTTCTAACTACCCTTAACCTTAAAGGAAAAAATGATTGGGTTTTAACAAAAATAAAAAAGTACAGCTAAAATATCTCTTGCCTTTTCTTTCTACGAGTCGCCGTTTATGAGAAAATCCGAGTTTAATGATTCGCTTTCTTATGGCGAGACAAATCCTTGCGTTCTTATTAACTAAATCAAGGAAAGAATGCATGTCCATTTTTTTATATTACAGTTAACTAATATACCTGGTTACAATTTTGTATTTGTGAATTTTTGCTGCTGTAGGTATTAAGATGCGAATTTAGGAAACATGTTGGGGGGGGCAAAAAAGGCTTATTTTGACATCCATGTAAATATTTAAAAATTGAAAACGATAACTAAACAAAAATGGCCGTGATGAATATTCTCATAAATACGATAGCTCTTGACATAAATCAGTTAGAATATACAGGGCGTTTCTTAATTACACGCCAATATACCAGAACGTGAACCTAATTTTAAGTAAAAAACTTCATAAACACTTGTGTACATATTTTTCAAAGCAAATTTTATTTTGCATTTTTTATTTATATTCTACATTTTTAAAGTTAACTGAGTGAAAATTGGAGCACCAATTACTTCTCGTAGTATACGTAAAACAGTATTATTTGGATAATCTAAAGGGTGATATAAAATATCGAATTTTAACACTAAAAGATTTAGGAGTTAGCCAAGGTCTAGTTACCATAGAAATTAAAACTTCTAGTTAGCCAGTTATGTTTTGTTTATATCATTGTTATATTCTGTAATTGCGTAGCATTAACAAAATTACTTGTCCCACTATTACATAATCTAACTTGAACCATTAACAGACCTGTTCTAAATTTAAAGGTTTTTGTACTGAAATTCCATGTATGGAAGAGGAGTTTTGCTAAATAACTTTAAAATAATATAAAAAAAATGCAAGAGGTAAAACCACTTTCTAACAGAACTGATAATTGACGAAGCTACTAAGTAGCGTCAGTGTTATTACATCACCTGGTTTCAACAATTCGTATTTTTTAAAATATTTTTGTATAACAAATGAATCCGAGAATAAATCTCTAACATCCCTATAGATTTTTTCTCTAACGGCAACAAGAACATTCACAGCCTGAAGATCTCCAGCGTAGGCTCGATTTTCGACGGGCAGGCGAATTTTTGGGAATTCGTGGTCATAATTCCAAAAATCCAACTTGATAATTATGGGTAAAACCCATTTTAGTTTTATTATATAGTTACCTGGGTATTATATTCCGCCACCCTCCCATTTAAATAGATGGTCATGTCCCAAATTTATTAGTTCAAAGTTGACATTCGATAAGTGTGATTGCAATTTTGTTAAAGCGAATTAAAAAATTAGTGACTTTTGTGTCCAGTTTTGAATTATCTATTTGTGAATAACTGAACAAATTAATATGGAGCCCATTGCTGGTGGTAAGTAGAAGCTCAAATTTTGTATTTAGTGAAAATATTTATAAAACTTTTTTAACAATAATTTTTTAAAAATTTTTTGTTAAAATTATTGATAAAAAATATTATTATTTTTTTTACTTGGACATAAAGTACCCATTAAAGCCTATTTAAGCGTCCTAATTAGGCTTAAACTCTTATTTAAACTACGTTTTAAAAGACTAAACTTTGACTTCCTGCGATAATTTGCGATCTTGCCGAAAAAATACAAAATAAGAGATAATAATTTATTTTACATAAAAAATTCAGGGGAAAATCCAAAGCATATTCATTTTATTTACCTTTCATCTTAGTATTATGTTAAACCGATATAATAAATTCAATGCCGTTTTATAGAAAATTGATTGAGCTTTTCAAAATATATAATGGCAATTTTGATGTCAAAGATGGCGGACATAAACTCTATAAAATCATGGAATCACGAAACAAAGATATTAAAAGATACAGAGAATTTCATTCCAGGAAATTCTCTAGAAGACAAAATATGGAGGATATTTTTCATAATCTATTAAAGTTCATTCAAATTCAAGATAAAGTGCATGTAAACAAAAGTTATTGTGCGTGGGTTACGCATTTAAATAAATGTGGCCGATTACTATATAAGTTTTTAACAAACTTTTAAGGACGTATTGCCCGCACAGTAACTTTTGTTTACATGCACTCTATCTTGAATTTGAATAGACTTTAGTACCATCCGATCCTTTAATTTCTGGTATGAAAAAATTATCGATAAAAAAACTAAAAAAATATCCTTCAGAAGTCATAACGTTTTTTGACGAGCCAGAACTATTTCAAAAGGAAAGTAAAATTGATAGCGATAGTGATAGTGAAATTGATAGCAATAAAGAAAGTGTTGGGGATGAGGAAAATTAACTATTCAACTATTAGTCATAATTTAATAAGGTTAGGATTATTTTATAAGTAGGTAAATCGTTAATTGTATAGATATTTAAAAACTATGGATTTCGCTGTGTACCATCTATTGTAAATCACCCTGTACTTATATAAAAAAATTACACATACTATGTATAAATTAAAAAAAATTGTAATACATTCCAATGATCGATACATACATTAGGTTTTTTAATGTTAGTTTTTTTTTAATAAAAAAAAATGTGATGCCTTTTAAAAATAAAGGGGTTGATTTAGGGGGTGTTAAAGGGCATACATTGATAACAAATGTTTAAAAACTTTATTTTTCTTTAATATATCAACATTTCTTTCCATGCAATGTTTGTTTTATTTCAAATGCGCATTTAAATAATTATGGCCAAGATTTTGGTCAAATTCGCCTGTGTGGGGCGCGAGAATGTGGGTGCACGACGAATGATTTTTGAAAATGACACGTCGGATTGGTCGAGCGCCGCACGTGGCTTAAGATGGCGATTTATGGATAACTTGCGGCTGAACGGCGGCAGAACACAAGAGTTGATTTTTGCTTTGTTTATTTCGTATCACGCGCGCGGCCGTAATTTATTGAATAGTTCGTTCTACTGGTTCTGTTTAATTGCATAAATATAAATTCAATCGAGTATTTACAAACTGATAATTTTAGCTCTTTGGTGAACGAAGACAAGATTAAAAAAAAGAACTTGGTCGACCGACACCACAAATAAACATTGAAGTTAGTGGTTCAAGTAGACATAAAACGTACAACCGCCAGTTTAATAATAGAGTTTATAGTAATACAAAGTGAGTATTTAATGCAGAACACACCCTTGAACATATAACGCGCCAGCACTGAATGTAGCTGTAAAATGGTTTGTGACCACAAAAAAAATGTCACCCTGTAGTTTGCCTAATGCCAATGACACTATTTTGTACGTTCTTCAAAAAATAATGTGTGCCAATTTTCATTTAATTATCTACAAAAATGTAAAATATAAATTTAAAAAACTAAAAAAATAAATCATGTTTATTGAAATATATAGGCTTTCTCTCGTCTCGTCTTGTGACACAAGAGAAAAAGGTCCTGTCTCGCCGAGAATGCCCCGAGACGAGACGAGAGAGGGTCTCTCTCGTTTCGTCTCCTCTCGTTTCTCTAGTGATATAAAAATCAGAAAAAGTATTCCTAATTTTTAATTATTTAAAATCTAAAAACTAGAGGAAAAAACGATTTATGAAGAGTAATTGTCAATTCTAAAAATTTTTAATTATTTTTTAAAGAATTATCAACTTTAAATTTGAAACATTCCTCAGTTTTTTTATCAATTTTGTTGACCTCTTGTATTTACTGCGCTTGAGAATGAACTTTACTATCTCTTATGAATGACCCAACAAACCACTACTTCAGGAACTTTGTCACAAGGAAGCTGCGAATATTGAAAATAAAAGTGGTATTTTTTCGATTGTTATAAAAATTTGTTGCAAGGCGGTTTCGCGAATGATATCATGAGTGAAATTGCCAAAAATAATAACCAACATGAATAACCTTAAATATTACAAGAGAAACATTTTCCCTACAAAAATTTTTTCGAGTGGTATGCGACATGACTATTTCACGAGAAAAATAAACAATAAATACCAAAATATTTATTCAAGAACTTTTAAATTGTCATGGAAAGAAATAAAAAACTACCTAGTTCAACAAGTTTTTGTCGCTGTAATCATATCATGTTGTTTTTGTAAAGGCGAGTCGTTTGTCAGTAGAAAACACCTCGTCGTCCAGGAATTTTGGTATAAACTACTTTAGTGAAATTGTCGCAAAAATCTATTTTGTGTCTGTAATTAGCGGATCAACGTAATTCTCAAAAGAACACCATTAATTGTAGATTTTCATTATTTTTAATTTGCCAGTACCACACCTAATAAAAATAAATCAAAACAGATTCCTATGTAGTGTCTCTTTTGCCGTTGTTTTGATTTTTAATCTTCTAGGTATTGAAAAATACGATGTAACCATAACAAATACATTAGATAAAAAACAAAAGAGTGACCTGCGATGTATAAGAAGTTTTTTTTATTGTTTTTGTATTTTTCACATATCTTCTGTCATCATATTTTCTGAAAAACGGAATAAGCTTTTAGTTGGGAAGAGCACTCGTATCCTTCTCAATATAGAGATACAGAGTGCGACCAGTAAAGTCTTGACTTGATCATATGAGATTTTTTTTTAAATTTGGCCAAATTAAAAACTGAGTTTACAGAAAGTTTTGCTTGAAAAATAATGCAAAATTACAATAAAAAATTACTCATGTGAATTATCTTACCTGTTGAATTTCAGTGTTTTCAAAAAATCTTTTTAATTTTGCAAGATGGTAATATTATACCTTTACACAAACATTCAACTGTAACAGTTTAAATTTTTCTCTTTTTTTTTTGATTTATGGTTTTTTACCTAGAGATAACCAAATGTAAGTAAACTTGAATTAACCTACACTGCACTATTATTAATAGAATGAGGAATTTACATACCTACTTTATAATTTAGGCTTTATTTGGTTATTTCAATCCTTTAACAAAAATATTTAATTTTTTTTGAGAGGACGATTTAGCGTTTAAAGAAATAAAAAAAATCAATTTTGTTTTGATAAAAAAGTGGCATTGAAATCTCAAAAATTTTCGAAAAAACATATTTGAAAAAATATGTCCGTACGGATGTGTGTATACGTGAACAAAATTTGCGCGAACGGTCTAACCGATTCTTTTTAAATTTACACCCAAAAGAGACTAGGTCAGGGTCTGATGGGGATTAAATTTTGAGAGTCATGGGCATAGATCATAGATATTTTTAAGGCATATAAAAACGTAAAAGAATCACATTTTGAGAACCCGGAGGCCGATATCAGTCAAATTGAAAAATAGTTGAGGTAAATGTTCTGACATTTAAGACATTTAGAAATAAGTGGCGTAGATACTTGATGTTTTGTTCCTTAATATATATAAAAAAAATAAAATAATATTTTGGAAAATGGCCAAATACGCCAAACATATTTTATTTTTTGTAAATAAAATAATTTTTGTACAGAATATAGAATAGCCATAAAGGAATTAAGCAACCTCCGGGATACGAAAAAAGTATTCAGAAAACGGTAAAACATGTAAAACTTATTTTATTATATTATATATATATATATATATATATATATATATATATATATATATATATATACACATATATATATACACATATATATATATATATATATATATATATATATATATATATATATATATATATATTTTTTTTTTTTCAACTATACAAGGTAGCCCTGGCACGATGAAACCGCCACTTGAAAATGAAAAAAAATTCAAAAGTATTTAGCATGCTTAGAAAACAGAGAAACGGGTCAAATTTATTTTAGTATTTTGTATTTAAAGATTTTTCCAATTATATAGGCTGGCCCTAGGGCAATGAAATTCGTCCCTGAAAATGAAATAAAAGATATTTCAAAAGCGTTTAGCTTTTAAGTTAATAATATATATATATATATATATATATATATATATATATATATATATATATATTATATTTATTTCCATAATATATATATATATATATATATATATATATATATATATATATAGCTTTTTAAAATTCTGTAGAACAGGGCAAATTTATTTTCTTTATAAAAGGTTAATCTAAATGGATAAAAAATTTCCTTAAAAACAAATTAAAATTTTAGATTTTTTTAAGGCTGTAGAATGCTCAGTTTTAATAAATAAACTATATTTATTTTACAAAAATAGCAAAACACGACAAAATTATTATATATATACCATGGATGTACATAGTATATGTGGGGACAAATACAAACACAGCATTTGCCAAAACACATTTTTTTGGACCTATTTCTGTTTTCACTTCAAATTAAGATAGAAACAACTCCTTTACCATCTTTCAAAATTTTGAGAAAATATGAGGTTTTCGGTAATTTTTCGAAAATGCGTCAAATTTAGCAGTTACTGAGGTGACTAGCTTTTTTTGTCATTTGAGCAAAAGCTTTTTGCAAGCTCACATTTTACTTATGGCAGTTATTAAAAATAATCCCATATGTGAAGAAACAGAAATTCACAATTTTTAATCCAACTTAATCATGACTGTTAATAGATCAAAAAGCTCGCCAAGTATATATACTGTACCTACAGGGATCTGAAATAAACTAATTCCAAAAACTTAAGCAATCTATAACGAACTCGAAATTACATGTTGTAGCTTTCTTACAACAAAATATATTTTAATCTGCAATACGGGAATAAAAATGGCTTTGTTTTGTCTTTTCTGATAATCATCTACACAGGCTTTAGATTAACCAAATCTCAATATACAATAATATTAATTGAAATGAAATATTTCAACTTTTTTTTTAAATCTGGATTTTATTACTGAGATCTATTTAATCTTATGTTTAACATGTTGAATATTACATGATACAGGGTGTCTGTAGTAATAAATACAAAAATATTTACAAAGTTTTGGCTTAACTGGGGAGTAGAATAGAACTATGTAATAATTCTCTGGTGAGAGCCAGTTTGTGCTGTTAACTGACATAAGATCAGTATGAGATTGTGAACACCTCGAAATACTGGAGTAAAGAAAAGATATGTACAAGAAGTTCATGCATACAAGAGTGGCTCTGTAATGGTATAGAGTGGAATATTTTTTAATTTATAGATTTTTGTATTTTATTATATACATCCTGTATAATAAATTACCAAAAGTAACGTTTAATCCGTTAAATATCAGATCTAAAATTGAACTTGATTTCAAAACTATTTTTAAATAGATCTCACAAAATAAAAACAAAATTTGCAAAAATGTTAAAAGAATAAAACAGAGTAGTTTTCCTCTTACATAGGTACGCAAAGGTTATACCTAGGTCTACCAAATAATAATTAAAAAATTTTGTTTTCTAATTGTTTCAAAAATATGAGTCAATTTTGTTATAAATATGTGTAGACATTTTCACATACCCTGTAAATGATCATTTGCTCAATCTAAAGCCCTTGTAAACGATTACTATAAAAGACAAAGAAACGCCGTTTTCATTTGCCTATTACAGCCGTGGCTCAAATAATGAATGGAAAGGTCGTTAATGCATCTTCTTTGATTTTATATGTAAAATACAAGGATAAAATAACCTCGGAAAAACAAATAAGGGATTTAGAGAAAAAAGTCCGACTTCGACAGTCAAGAGATATATAAAATTCTCAAAAATTGAGGAAAAAATAAAAAACTCATAAAGTGGGCATTTGGAACTGTTCAATGCGTTTTTATTTGCGGCCCAGTTTCACATTTTCATGAATTCCGAGAAAATACTAGTAAGATGAACAAATTTAATAAAAAATAACTATTTATGGTAGAATTATTATAAATTTGATCCCCGGACACGTTGAAAATTTTCAGACTTTTCACTTAACAGGAGATGTAAATAGGGAAAAATTAACTACTGTTTCCGATCGATGTATCTCTGAAATTATCGTACTAGGATAGGAAAATCATCACGACCATTTTTATTTAGGATATTTTTAGCTACATTTTTTAAACCTACATAATAATTATGTAAATTGCGCCATTCCACCATTTTATTTTGTTTTCAACAGGCTCGCTATAGCACCATAACGCACCTGAGAAATTCCCGATTAATTAATTCACTTTTCAAACCATCCCGGAGTAATCGGTGTACACACAAAAAAATGCATAGGTTCTAATTAAGAAACTTTTTTGAAGTTGGTTAAAAAAGTGTTTTCGTCGCTTTTCACTCCACCTTAATTAATTGACTTACAGATTGTTTTCTACGAATTGATTTGGATGTTATAATAAAAATTGATGTCAATATACTATCAAACTACATACCTCATCCGCATCTCCATTTGTCATTTCATGAATGGCCATTTGCACTAACGTGGATCCGATTCTTAGTTTTCTGTAGTTTTGGTCAACAGCCAACATGGCTATGTAGCCCCTGCGAACAACTTTACGATGTAAATCTAACTTACAGACAATTGCACCAACACACTGGCCATCACACATTGCCTAAAAACATAAAGTGAAGTCAAAGTCAATTAATGTTTTAATTTTTTATGCAGTACTTATTGGAGCTAAATGTTAAATTATAAATATAAACAACAGATATGTAAAAATAAAGAAAACTAAATGACATGTTTATTTATTTTCCATTTTTACAATACTAAATTATCTTAGACAATCAGACGCAATTTGCATCCTGAAAGTTTTATAGGTACAGAAAACAGAGCCCAGGGTGCACTTGCTATTCTAGTATATGTAAATAATAAACCAGTACAATTATTAATTATTACCTAAACGAGATATAATACATATTAGGCTCTTTAGAGTAATAGAAATAGTATGAATTATAATAGCATATCCAAAAATACAATAGTCTATATAAATTCCGCAATATCAGAGGACATGAATATATTTTTAATTTTTTTCTTCAAGTAATTTAGGCTAATATTATCTTGGAGGAAGATACTTCGTAAACTGGCAGATAATTTGATTTTCAGGGTTAGTTCTTGCCCAAATCTGGTAGAATTTTGATTATTAGGTCTTCGAAGTGACAGAGTGTTCAACTGTCGAAAAAGCTCATCAGAGGGATGCTGTCTAAGTACATGATTGGTTGCCCTTAGAAACATCCTCGGCAGTTTATTTAATGGTAATAAATTTGTCTCATAAGTGCCACCCCACACACATATTCCATACATTAAAATGGAGTGTGCTAAAGCGTTGTAAAGGAGTAATAATCTATGTTTGGGTAGAAGACATATAATAATTTGTGTAAGCCACAACCGAAGCTATTATAGTGTTTACAGCTCTCAATACACATGTACCAATATTATCAAGACCGCTACTTTTATTTAGTGATAAGGAGTTTATTACATCAGAAAACAAATTAAAATCGACATGGGGTACCACCAAGGAGTCCCCACATCGAAAATAGTCTGTTTGTGAGCCTTAACTACTCAGCAACTTCCGCCTCATCGCTAACAGCCCCTGAGTCACCCTGCAGAACAATATTTGTATATCTTTTCTTATTACTACCAATCATAATGTTCAAAGTAAACCAAATTTTTCTCATATCCCCTTTATTAACATTTATCTGAAGCGAGTAGTATGTTTTTTTTGTAGTAATAATAAGTTGGTGTAAATAATTCCTATAAGTGTTATACTCAGTTTTTAAATTTATAACAAATGGTCTTTTTTTCAATCTTATGTAGAGTACCTCTCTATTCCTAATGCTTTGAAATAGCCTTCTATCGTCCATGGTTTAATTTTTTGTTTACTTGAGCTTACATTAAGCGCTTTTTGTGAAGCGTCAATTGAGCTTTCTAACAATGAGTAAAATTTGTTTACCGCTAGGTTGACGTCCGTTTCCCCATATATTAAAACCCAGTCATTTTCTGATAATTTTCGCAGTTTGTCAAAATCAATCTTTTGTTTGTTTTGAACGGTAGATGAATTATCCATATTAAAATTAAATGTAATACTCACCAAAAAATTATCAAAGATGCAGGATTGTATGATGTAACGCGGTGGTTTCATCTATATTTTTATTTAGCAATACATGATCTATGCATGTGACACCATATCCTTGGAGGCTAGCAGGGCGTGTGGTGAAATTTTAAGAAATGGAAGCAATTTTTAGAAACTTACCTATTTGTAAAGTAATTCGATTTTTCGATCATTTTTTGCAAATTCGTCAACGGAGTCATCATAAAAACGTCGATGCTCCGACATATTATGGAGAAGTTTATTTTCAATGGACAACAGCGATGTATGCGAAAGTCTCTCCTGCCCCGTTGAATTTCTCACGAAATTTTTTATACGTTTAAGTGTTGAAAAATTGCGTTTTACTGATGAACTTGTGGCAGGTATTGTCGATACTAATTCACACAATTTCGACACTTCGGTGTAGGCATCTTCCAGCTCCTTGTCTCTTAAAAATGGCATTAGTTCCTTCGTTAAATCTATAGTTTATTTGTTGCTAAATTTGACCGATTATTTCATGAAAGAGGCGTCTGTATGATGTTTGAACATCTCCCACCTTGTCTGTTCGAAGACGCTTGGCTTGTGGCTCTACATTTAACGTCATCGTTTTCTCCCAAAATAGGTCAAAGTCATCTCTTTTTTGGCTTAACATGGACTTAAAATCATCCACTTTTTTTAGGCAAAAAGCAATATCATTTGTTTTAGTTTGTAATACATTAAAAACATTGTCCAAGAGAAATATTTCTGAAAATATGTTCAACAAATAATTAAAATTAAAATCTCATTTCAAACAGTCCAAAAAACCCCTCGAACTTTTTATTGCTTCTGAGTCCCACGTTTCATTATTTTCTATTATATTCTCAAATAGTTCAATCAGTGATTCACGATTTTCAGATACTGTTAACACAAGTCTTCCATTATAGTTCCACCTAGTAGGAGCTACTTTGGGCAATCGTTTGTGGACAATGGAGTCCAAAGCTTGTATACGTTTTGTTAACTTGGAAAAAAAGCTGCCATGCCACTTAAAGTAACGAAAAATACTTTACACTCTTTAATGTGATTGATGGACTGGGATAAAACTAAATTCAATTTATGAGCAAAACAATGGACAAACACAGCACTTGGGAAAGTTTCTTGAACTTTTGTTTGCAGACCCCCTAATTGTCCTGCCATCACTGCAGCTCCATCGTAGCTTTGAGCAACTAATTTTTTCTCTCCATTAATTTCTTTAGTAACGTTATGAACTACGGTATATAATGCATCTGCTGTACGATTTTCGGACACATTCTTAAAACCTAAAAATCGCTCTTGAATACTTTCATCTGTTTTAACCTAGCGTATTACTATAGATAATCTGCTAAAATTAGTGACATCAGTTGTTTCGTCCAGAACAATAGCAATGCACCGCGCCTCGCTAATCTCCTCCTTAATTCTTTTTAGAATAATGGTTGTAACAGCGGAAATTAAATCATTCTGGATTCGATTCGACGTTCCGCGAAAAACACTAGACTGCTCTAAATGTTTTTTTAAGCAATCACCATATTTAGCCATTAAACTAAGTAGATCTTGAAAATTTCCTCTATTTGAAGAAACCCTTGTTTCGTCATGACCTCTAAATCCCAATTCGTGCTGTCCGAGAAAACAAACAACATTGATAAGTCTTCTTAATATTTGCCTATTTTTATCGACTAGTTCATTGTGTTGGTGGTGACTAATTCCCAACTGTTTATTAAGGGCGTGTTCAATTCTGGTTTTGCCGAAGACTTTTTCTTTTATGACGGCCTGTAAATGAGCTTTGGACATAATGTGTCTTTTTACAGCTTTATGGAAATTGTTTAAATCGGAAAAACCAGTTTTATTCCAGAGACCTTTTTCATTTTCAAAAAGTAAACATGGCCAACAAAATAATTTACTTATGTTTTCACACTCTGTTAACCATTTAAATTGTTCGTATTGTTTTTCCAGATAAAAATGTCTAATACAGTTTTTCATTTTTGTGGTTAAATTTTTCATAGCCGGTTTTGCCCTTCCTTTGGAAACTATTTAAGCTTATCAGCGAAGTTTAATGTTGAAAATCCCTTTTATTAAAAATAACCTCTGGCTCGATTCACAGGAAATTAAGCATAAAGGACTTGTATGTATGACTATGTATATACTATTGTGGCTGGGTCGCAGTCAAGGCCGCATTTATTATGGGCTTGATAATTAAGATAATTTTTTTAGCATTTTTAATATAAACTAAATTAATGGTTTCCTATTTCAAAAATACATTTTAGCAGATGTTTTGTAATTTTTTTTGGGGAAGCACTGCTTCCCTTGTTTCCATGGGCTGCACGCCCTTGGAGGCTAGGTCGTGTTACCTGAGATACACATGAGTCAAATCCACTTTCCACAACCAACCTCCCTATAATCGATACTTTCTGGCGAATTTAAAAGGTGATATATATTCATGTCCCCTAAAACTATATTATTTGCACAATCAATACTTGACAACAGATTAGTAAATTCTGAATTGAATTCCTCAACTGGGAAATCGTGGAACCGACAAACACCAACAATAATCATGCTCTTGGCCTTCCAGTCGCATCTCACAACCTTGTAGCTGAACAAGGTAAATTCACTAATTTCTATATTATCAAAAGCAAGTTTCTCCAAAACATACACAGCAACTACACCTGAGCGTCTACTACTAAAAGAACAATATTCATTATAGCCATCTATATTGTTCTCCTCTTCTTCAGTGATCCATGTCTCTGTTAAGAATAATATTTCCAGTTTTTTCCTTAAGAAGTTGAGGTACGGAAGACAGTTATCAAAGTTTGTTCTTAAACTTCTGATGTTCAGTGTGACTGCGGATATGCGCGCTCCAGCGATGAAAACTATTGGACACTGAAAAGGATCAGGTATGGTTATGACCTCTATTTGGTTACCAAAATCAAAAATTGAGTGATCGCAAAAAGTCATTTAGGTGAATGTTGAATTATACCATCACAATTATTATAGCAAACTTTACTTTATGAAGCAGAACTCAACAGTGCTTCAGCTTGCTCTAAAGTCTTTATGTGCTTCACTTTTTTTTGCATAAATATTTCCATACCGATGCCAAACGAATTTATATCCATGTGCTTTTAGACTTAAGGGTTTCCTGAATATGGTATACTGCGCATGAGATAACTCCTCTTTGAGATAGATAGATACATTTTGGTCATTTATTTGACACTTTGACAGTGTCAGCTCTTTCCTCTTATCAGAATTGACTACCAAATCTCTTTTTTCCTGTGACGTAAAGCTTACTATGATCAAAGGTTTATTATTTTTAGCAATGACTTTTTCACTGATGTCAAATCATTTTCCGTCACAGCACCTGCATGAAACTTCAACACCTTACTCATTTTTCTTTTTATTTCAATATCATTTTCGTTAGCATCATCGCAAAGACCGAAATAGAATGGCATTGTTGCTTTTGCTTTTAATCTCAGATCGTTGGATCACATTTTTTAGTTATCTAAGTTCAGTTTTAATATTCTGATTATCACTCTTAAGTTCTTGAATCATATCCATTCACACTTTAGTTTTGTTTTTTCTTCTTCATATTTTTCATTCAAGAATTCAAGACTTCTTTTCATGTCCTTTATTTATTTATTCTCAAACATACACTACAGAATTCAACATTCCAAATGGTATGGCCTATGACAGTTGTAAAATTAGAATTAGAGCCACATAACATATCCTATGCTAAATAAAAGAAAAAATGTACAAAAATAAAAAAAATGTGTTAAAGCTACATAATATATCCTATGCTAAAAAAAATGTATATAAAAAAAATTGTATTAAATCTATTACGTACATACGTGAATCTGTTCAATTCAAGTGTAAATCGAAGAAAAAAAAACAAACATTGGAAGTAAAGCAAGAAACCGAAACTCTAAATTCTCGGATTTCGTTATTATTGGGGATTATATAATAGCAATTTTAGTTTTCTTTCAAAAGTGTGTGTCATACAATTTAAGTCTAGGTCTGGTGGGACATATATGTTAAAATAAGTCATTATCCCATTCATGATACTGTTTCTCCCAATGTCGGTGCGACTCCTATTAGTCAAGAACATGTCATTTTGACAAGTGTTACGGGATGGTACACAAGTTCATCAATGTCAGGAGATCAGGGAAGTATATCATGTTATTAAGTATTTTAAATCCAAACATTAATGTTAAGAAGATTCTTTGAGTTTCAAGACTACTCATGCTCAATAATTCCAGTCTCTGATGGTATGAATAGTATGATTATGGCCGCATTTTCAACAATCAATTTGTTTCATTTTTAGATCGTGTAACTGCCCATAATTTTAATTTTTAAATTTTTTTTAAACCTGGTGCACTTAGTTATAATGTCCTCGAGGGTATTAATAAGTTAACAGATAACTTTGACTTTAAAGATTTTGTTATTCTTATTATTCTTTCCAAGTTGAGACATTGCTGTAATAGAACAAATGTTATAATATTATCGGTGCCCTATGTAAGGGGTGAAACCTCTCGAAATGACCTAATACTTAAATATAATGAAAAATTGTGGCTTCTTGTAGATAGGCTCTCTAGATTTGCACAGGGAAAGATAATGGTCATAGATTCTAATTCAGAGAGAGGCAATAAATGTAAACAAGAAACTATTTTAAAAAAGTGTATGATGCTATGTCATCTAGTATAAATAGTATAAGTAAGAGTAATTTAATTTTTATTAACACATGTGTAGAAGATGAGATATTTGAGGTAAGCACTTCGCCGACTGCAAGCAGTATTAGCGATACAATTGGGAACATTCAGTCAGGTAGACCAAATTTTCAGTTGGCAATATATCAGCCAGGGCTAACTTAAGTCAAATTGTGATATCATATCAAAACTGTAGGGGTATCAAAACAAAAATACAAGAATTAAAGCTTGGTATGTTGAATAAGGACGCGGATATAGTCGCTATTTCCGAAACTTGGTTGAATAGTTCTGTTTACAATTCTGAATTTAGTGATAGAACAATTTTTAGAAAAGATAGTTAATTTGATGGGAAAAAAACAAGGAGGTGGAATGCTATTGGCTGTGAAGAACAATATATTGGCAACTGAATATGATATGTTTGACAATGATCTTAGCTTTGAGTGTAATTTTGAAATTCGGCCAAAGAAAAATATATATTGTAATTGTCTATTTTCCGCCAGATACTAGCTTGGATGTATATAGAAGATTTTATTCTTGTATTGAAAATAATCTTTTAAATTGTGATTGTATTATTTTAGATTTTAATCATCGCGACTATGTATCTAATGCTCCCAGTGAACGTATTTGTGATTTTAAAAGTTTTTTATTGTTTACAAGTTTTGTACAAATTAATAATATTAGAAATGTTAATAATGTTCTCTTAGACTCGGTAATTGTGAGTTCTCATTTGCAGGGGTCCATGGTGGATATGGATGATGAACCATTGTTGC
Organism: Kuschelorhynchus macadamiae; assembly: GCA_030620095.1. Taxonomy (NCBI): domain Eukaryota; kingdom Metazoa; phylum Arthropoda; class Insecta; order Coleoptera; family Curculionidae; genus Kuschelorhynchus; species Kuschelorhynchus macadamiae. The sequence goes on from JAUTXW010005309.1 coordinate 569,929, forward strand.
CTATTGATCAACATTACCCCGCATTGGAAATAAGTTTCTATTGTAAATATAAGTATAATGAGTGTGAACAGGTAGTTAACACAAAATTTAATTTCAAAAAAGGTGATTTTAATTTAATGTATCAATTAATAAGAACCCAAGAATGGCAAATGCTTTATGCATGTAGGGAAGTCACTGAAGCGGTCGACATGTTCTATCATATTCTTAATGTGGTGTTTAAGGAGTGTGTTCCTTTGTCAACGCAAGTGGGTAGAACATTTCCGGTATGGTATAGCGGCAAGATAATAAAATTAATAAAGAAAAAGGAACAAGACCTACAAAGATACAGGAAAACCAAGTCGGCATATTGGTTGAATAAATATAAGAATACTCGACGTCTTGTTAAATCTAAGATCAGGGCTGCCTACAATCAATACATGGAGTGTGTGGCCGGTAGTTTGTATGTGGATCCAAAATATTTTTGGTCCTACATAAAATCGCAAAAGAGTGATAATGATATGCCTGATGAGATGTACTATGAGAATGTTTCTTTTAAGGGTACTAAAGACATAGTGGATGGTTTTTCTGTATTCTTCAGTTCGGTTTTCTCCGCGGCGGAACAATTGCCGACAAAACCTTGTCACGTAAAAGATTATTTTTGTGAACTACCTATCACTGAGCATGAGGTTCCAGAGGCAGTTAATAAACTAAAGGGGAATAGAGCCATAGGGCTTGATGGGGTGCCTGGATATGTCATCAGGGCTGTAAGGAATTCTTGCTATCCTAGTATTTGGAAGACCGCTAAAGTAATATCGGCCTTCAAAAGTGGTTCAAAACAACAACTAGCAAATTACAGGCCTATATCTATAATAAATGCCATCTCTAAGGTATACGAGATAGTGATATTCAATAGGCTTTATGATGAGGTGAAGTATTGTATTTCTGCCCATCAGCATGGCTTTTTACCAAACAGGTCCACAATGACAAATCTTACGGCTTTTGTTCAATACTTGCATGAAGCTTTCAATAAGAAAAATCAGGTAGATGTAATCTTCACAGATCTTGAGAAAGCGTTTGATAAAATAAAACATAGCGTTGTCATCAAGTCTTTAAAACAAATGAATGTGAGGAATAACTTGATGTCCTTGCTTAGTTCATATTTATGTGACAGGAAACAATATGTTGAAATAAGGGGTGCAAGATCTGAAATGTACAGTAGTACGTCTGGAGTTCCTCAAGGCTCAAATTTGGGTCCGCTCTTATTTGTAATTTCTATTAATGGCTTGCGCCAAGTTGTTAAGAAGGCAAGAGCATTATTATTCGGGGATGATGATTTTAAGATTTTTTTAGAGATTATAAATGATGATGATTGTGATCGATTGCAAGATGACCTCGATAATGTGTGTTTTTGGTGTAATGAAAATGGATTTATATTAAATGCAAAAAAGTGTGCAAAAATGACATTTTCATTAAATAAGAATGTTGTCAATTCTGAATACAAGATTAATAATGTTGTATTACAACCTTGTAATATTTAAAAGGATTTAGGTGTTTCTTTAGATAACACACTTAATTTTACCGAACACATAGTGACAAAAATCAATGAGGCACATAAAATAATGGGTTTCATTGTCAGGTCCACCAGGTGCTTTCATGTAGATGTATGCCTTAAGCTCTTTGATAGCCTTGTATTGCCTAAACTCGATTATGGCTGCATAATATGGCCCCCTCAATATGAAATCTGGATTAAGTCCATTGAAAGAATTGAGAGAAAATTTCTTAAATACCTATTTTACAAAAGATTATTAAGATTATCCTCCTCAAGGCTATAGTCACAATCAATTATTGTCTATGTTTGATAGACTATCAGAGAGACTATAGAGAATCGTAGAATAAAAATATGTTTGGTGCACTTCTACAAATTATTGAAAAATCATGTAGATAATGCTGATATAATATCTCAGCTGCCATTTTTGGTTATTCTTGGATATACAAGAAATAGAAATACATTCTACCTTCAATTCCCCAGGATGCAACTTTATAAGAACTCACCTGTCTACAGAATGTGTGACTTGTTTAATAGATTTGAAAGTGATTTGGATCTAGCTACTCTCAGTTTGGAGCAGTATAGGGCGGCCATAGAGATTAAATTATTGGCAACTCAGGAACAAACTTAGTTAGTTTTTACACTGTATTAGTATTTAGAGTAAGAATGTACAGTTATTTTGTAAATATTTAGGTAGTGGTGTCAGTAATTGGCAAATATATGCTGTAGATGCCTTATAAATAAATAAAAAAAAATAGTTGTTTTTGTCAATTCTCAATCTGTAGAGGAGAAAGTTCACAAACTTTGATTTGACCCGCTCTAATCATGTGGTGTGTGTTCTGTAGAATGGAGACTAGATTGTACAAGAGTACTCTAAATGACTTCGCACCAGGGAGTAGTAGAGGCACTTCAAAACGGTAATATTAGAGAAGTCCCAACATTGACACATAACAAATCCTGCCATCCTGAATGATTTTCCCAAAGCATAATTCATGTGATCGTTGAATCTCAGTTCAGTGTCAAAGATAACTCCCAGATCATTAATCCGTTCGACTCTATTTATTTATTTATTTATTTAGCTCAAAGAACTAATAACCACAATAATTAATTATTATTACAAACAATTTAAGTTTTACATGTCAATAAGTTATATATGTTAACTAATTTAAGTTATATAATGTCAAATAAAACGTTTTTTGGAAAAGATTACACACAAACCACAAATATTAATACAACCAATTAAAATTAAAGTTTTAAGTAAGATGCTTTACAAAAAAAAAACAACAAACATTTTAGGGGGTAGGTACATACATAAAAACCAAAATACACATATAAAAATCATTACAGAACCTGCCGATTGTACTGCTGTATCATGTGATTCCTAAGTTGCGATTTAAATATTGAAATGGTTTGGCATTGTTTAATTACCTCAGGCAATTTGTTAAACATATCCAAACCTCGATAAAATATAGTGTTCTGTCCACTTTTTTTATTTTTTGGAGCTATAAAGAAATTGTTTATTTGTCTGGTATTGTACGAATGTATTTCACTGTTATAAATTATTTTGCATGTCAAATAAGGTGGAGAATGACCAATTTTTATTTTAAAAATAAAGACTAAAACATTAAACCGTATGTATTCGATCACTGGCAGCCACTGTAAGCATTCAAGCATTGATCTAATTGGTGTATACCTATTACACCTTAAAATAATTCGCATTGCTCGATTTTGCATTTTTTGTAATTTATCAATTTCATTCTTATTTAACAAAAACAGAATTGTTGAGCAGTAATTAAAGTGTGGCAAAACTAAGGTGTTAAAAATAACTTTTCGTGACCACAATGAGAAGTGTGATGCACAACGTGAAAGACAATTAATATTGTAACTGATCCTTGATACTACCATATTAGCATGTTCCTGGAATGTTAATTTTTCATCAATTATTACCCCCAAATACTTAATTTTTTTAACTCGTTCTAATACAAAGTTACTCATTTTTATTTTGTAGTTGCCTTCAATAAATTCTCTTTTAACTTTTTCGGTTGAAAAAAGCATAAACTTTGTTTTGCTCTTGTTAACTTTTAGCAAATTTTCGCATGTATATTTATAAAAACTATTCAGAGCGTTATTAATCCTAACTACTAAATCTTGAATGTTTTTTGAGTAAGTATATATTAGGGTATCATCTGCAAACAAATAAATATCGACCAAATCCATAACTTCCACTATGTCATTAATATATATTAAAAACAATAGGGGCCCCAAAATACTCTCCTGAGGTACTCCGTGGTCATTCAATAATTCATCGGAACTTTTCCCATTTATTTTAACAGTCTGTCTCCTATTTTTAAGCTTTTAAACCACTCCAAAACCGAATCTCGGAATCCTATCCTATATAGTACTATAATTCTCATCCATTCTGTTTTTCCATTCATCCAATACGCATTGAATTGCAGTCTCACAGCTATACTTTTTGCGAAATCCCGATTGCTTATCTGTTAATAAACCCTCATCTTCTACGTAATCGATTATTTGTTTATAAACTATTTTTTCTAAATTTTTGTCCAATGCACTTAGCAAATTAATTGGACGCAGATTTGCTGCCTCAAAAGAATTGACCTTTTTCTGGATGGGATTATTGTTGACAGTTTCAAAGTATTAGGAAAAACACCTTGTTCTAAGGAGGTGTTTATCATATTTATAAGAATACTTTCTATAAAGTATAAGTAGACTTAATGATTTCAATGTTAAGATCATCGGGACTGCTTTTATTTATAAAAGAAAATACAACCGTTTTTAATTCTTCTCTTGTAACTAATGTAAAATTGGATAGGCAGGGTGATGAGTTATCCGTGTTACTTATATCTAAATCTCTATTAAAAAGGCTAATTTGCGCTAATATATTATTAATACTCTTAACATAATATGTATTTAATCTATCGGGCATTTTATCCTTGTCGTTTTCTATTTCATTGTTTTTAAACTCAATATATTCAATATCATTTTGGTGCTTATTATTAGGCAAGACTGATTTCAAAATCGACCACAATTTTTTTGAATTCGTTTTGCATTCATCTATTTTCTCATTATAGAATTTCGTCTTTTCGTTTTTTATTACTTTAACAGCATTATTTCTTTTTTGTCTATATTCATTATGACTATTTTCTGACCCTTCCGTTTTGTAATATCTGTAGCATTCATCCCTTAGCTGAACTGCATTTTGTACCCTATCATTCCACCATGGTTTGTATTTAGGTAGTATTTTAACTTTTTTCTTTGGTGCTATTTCATCAAATATTTTAAAAGAAAATAATAAAAAAGTCTTGAAATTTTGTATCAACATCATTCGTGTCATACTTCCAATCAACACTCAAAAGTTTCTCATTGAACACATTAAAATTTATTGTTTTACCACGAGTTTCAAGAAAAAAAGGCTTAGGCTTATGAACATTAAAAATATTTACATCTACTGCAATAATAAAATGGTCACTAACTCTTTAAACGGGTACATTAGCGATGGAGTAATCATTCTCTTGGAGAAACATATGACCTTACATTTCATTATATTCAATTCCATTTTGTTATCTTCACACCAAGTCACCAGCTTGTTAATTTCCGATTGAAGATTTTGGTAGTTGTCAATGTCATATATTAATATGTTTAAAGATTTTTAGGTCATCAGCATAAAATAGGAATTGGCAGCCTTTGAACACATTGCTGAGGTCATTAATATAGATTAAGAACAAGAATGGACCTACATGTGACCCTTGGGGTACACCAGAAGTGACTACTATCTCTTTTGATAAGATGTTGCTTATTTTAACTTTTTGTGTACGTCCACGAAGATAACTGCGGAACCAAGACAGTAAAAGGTTCATAATGCCATAAGACCTTAGTTTTTCTATAAGAATGGAGTAATGTACCCTATCAAAGGCTTTTCTAAAGTCTCTAAATCTATTCCGATAGCTCCTCGATGGACGTCAATCCCATAGTCTGACCCATGTTGACTTCTGTAGTATTAGAAGAACTGTTGTTCAATGGTGGCGAGTTAGAAGACATTTCAAAACTTCTTTTTTTACAGTCAAAGCAAAACCATGGCTGTTTTTGCTGTAGAAGCAGTCTTGCGTCGAACTCACTAAGCTTAGCGCACTCTATATGGCAACATTTTTTACAAGTTCCACTTTGTACTTTAAATAAAGACTTCGAGAATCTACCTTCGCACACTTTACGCTTTATCAATTTTGGGGCCATACCGGGAAACCTGGATGTACCTGGACACCTTTATTTAAATATCACATACAGCCGGTAAACAAAAAGTTAGGCTATGTTTATTTTAATCAACATAAATTGTTTATTCAAAGATCAATCACTTTTATTTTATTTATTTAACGCACGAACTTTAATTCATAACGCCAAACTAATTTAACATTTTATTATACTTCAATAAACAATATTTAGTAACTTAATTCGAAGGCGAATTTAACAACACGTCAATCATCGTAAAGGTACCACACGCTATCACCATTACACCAGTAGACCGAAAAGTCCGATAAACTGCGCACTTATTTAGATAGTTTTTATCATTGTTTTTCATATTCTCCCTTGATTAATTTTGTTGCTGTCATTTTTTTTTTGCACTTTAAATGTCATAGTTTTGTTCAGAGATTAGGCCAATAAAAATTTTTATAAAAAAAAATAAGCACCAAAAAGTGAAAAATAATATATTATTCCATCTTAAAAATTTTATGAAGTCGATGCCAAACCTATTCTTAATGACTTAATCACAAAAATATATTGAGTGTTTTGAGATCAAATACCACGATTATCTATAATGTCTTCCTGTGTTTATTAGTTTGGTGCCGACTTCACAGACTAAAATTCTCATGCTTGCTATTGGACCACTCTCGTAATATCCTAAATATTCCCTGAAAATTTCATCTAAATTGTTCAAACCATCGCGAAGTAATCGATGTACATACGTAAAAAATATATAGAATAAAAATTGATACCCTCCTCCTTTTTTGAAGGTGGTTAAAAAGCAAGCAACAATAATGAGACGAAATGAAACCCTTAAATTAAAACAATATAATGCACAAAGAACTACCAAACTAGTTTTTGACCCGCCTTGGATATTTCATTTTCCCAGTACCACCCATATCCGATAGGCAACTGGGGAGGATCCCTTCATTACAAGTTTATTATTTATATAATTATAAATGCCGATCTAAGTATATCGCAATATATAAACTAGGTCACTTAAACTGGTCATGGAACCGTAATTTCTCCATCCCTTGAAGAAGTTTTGTAAGTATGAAAAAATATCAAAATGAAGAATCGATAAATGTAAGATGAATACTAGTGTGTGGTTTGAGAAGTAGCCTTCCACACTGATAATGTCGTAGTATTTTGTTAGATCTTCATCTAAATTATAGAAGTTCATTACCTGCATAACTGGTTAACGCCTGACGAGATTAGTGTCTTGAAATTTGGATACTTCAAGATTGCTGCGTACTCTGCGAGAGAAAATTCCATGGGAGGAGGTACTGCTATCTTTGTTAGAAATACTTTAGAGATAAGAGTGAAAGATGTTTTCCGTTTTAATATAGAAAAATGTATAGAATGCTCGTATATTTGTGTAGAATATTTTATTCTCCATGTATTAGTTTTATATAGATCACCGTCGGGTAATATTGACACCTTTTTATCGGTACTGGAGGGTTTATTCACTGCATTCAGCACCAGTAAACACATTGTATTATTTGGTGATTTTAATGTCCACTTCCGTACATCTGAATATCCAGCTGAACATAATACTCTGCAAGTTTGTGATATACTGAAAAACTTTAGCATGTGTCATACTATACATACCCCTACTAGGAATAATTCATCCTTAAATAATATCTTTGTGATACTAATAATAATATACCAACGCATATTATTTCAATTCCTCAGTTGTAGATGCTAATTTATCTGATCACAATGGTCAGATAATAGAAATGTCTGTCAAAGTACTTTTTCTCAATATAAAATAACCTTCAGGGCTCTTTAAATTTCATAGTATATTGAAGTATATTTATGAACATTTTAGTAGAAGCTTTTTTGACCTGTTTTCCGGAAAAGGGGTATATTGTAAGATCTGATCAGTCAAACAGTCTTACCTGGTTTAATGATCAACAGAGGGCTATGAGGGATCATTTGGGTTTTCTTAGCAACCTCTGTAGACAGTACAATTGTACAATGAGTTTCGGCAGCGATACAAACAATATAATGCAGTATATAGCGAAGCAATACTTGGGGCTAAAGTTTCAGCTAATGATGACCTTATTCGCCCCTCTAGTAACCCAAATAAATGCATGTGGAGCATTATCAACAACAAAGGTAAGCAGGTGAAAAAAACAGTAACATCAAATATTATTTGCGAGCATTTTAATAGGTACTTTTCAAGTACAGGCACAAGTCTCATTGAAAAAATACCACCATCCAACAATGATCCAATTGACAATCTTAAAGAGAGGGGATTGGTTGATGTCCACATTTCCTTTTCCCTTTGTGAAGTGAGCTTTAATAAAGTTCGAGACATTATTTCTAACCTAAAAAATAAGAACAGTAGGGATATTTGGTTTAAATGTAAAGCTTATTAAAACTATTGTTAATATAATTTTGGTACCTCTAACTCAACTTATCAATCTATGCATTAAAGATGTTCTCTTTTCATCGGATTAGTATCGCGTTATCTTTTTGAATAGAGGTGCAAAAGACATTGCTGAGCATTTTCTTATATTAAAGTTAAAACTATTGATCTGAACCAGTTCGCCCCTTTGGTTATAACCTCCTGTAAACAATCACAGTCATGGTCATTTATCACCTCTATAAAGAGTTTAAAGTCATCAGGAAACAGTAACTTATTAGAATGTTTAACAACTCAGCATATATCATTAATTGCTATTAGGAATAATAGAGGTCCTAGATTAGATCCTTGGGGAACCCCGGAAGTACTAATATATATGTTAGATTTGGCGCCTTTTATCTCAATGTATTGCTTTCTGTTACTTAAATATGACCAGATTAAATCCACTAAATTTGGTGTATAAATTAGTAACTACATATCTTTTTGCCTTATTTGAGGGAACATTACTGGTTTTAAATATAAGATTAATAATATACACTAGAGGTTTTAATATATACAAATGATGTAAATATGTATATATAAATGTTTATTATTTTTTAGGTGATATTGTCTTCACCTGGGGTACAATTTTTTTTTTGGTGAATTTAAGTACAAGAAAATCTATCTCTCGTCGACAGGTTTAAAAAACTTAGAAGATAAACTTGGGTATCCCCTTCTTACAGGTATACTTGTCTTTTTCATTTTCTTTGTCATTTTTTTACCTATTGTAATAAAAAAGTAATTAAAAGTTAAGTCTGCTCTAACTCAAAATTAAAGTGTTCAGTCAATTTTTTTTTTAGTTTATCTTGTTTCAGTTTTTTAATTCTATTATTTTAAAAATTTTAGTAGTTTTAGATTTACTAATATGTTGTTAGTATACATTAATAAATTTATTTATGGCTGTGTCCAGACTAGTTCTATCATTTTACCCTACATATTACATGACTGGGTGGTTTTAACTCCCAAACCCCACCCTTATATATGCCACTGGCTGTGTCTCAGCTAACACTGGCAAAAACATCAGTCCAATTTTCAGATATTGGAAAATTATTCTATTTTCGGTTCAATAGGTGGGATTGAAAAATGGTCTGTGACTGGAGAACGGACTATGTAAGAGTGAAATATGATTTGCTTGCTGTTTAGTTTCCTTCTCAAAAATATATGATCCATGAAGCTTTGCGTGCCACCCATACCAATAGTAGTACCATTAATATATAAACAAAAGCCATTTAAAATCAATACAGCATTATATTCATTACATTTTTGAAAATTATCATGTAAGTTTATGTTAATATCTCCAATTAAAATTTCAGTTTGAGCTTGTAAGTAATCCATAAAATAAAAACCGAGATCCTGCAAAAAAAGACCTGCATCAGATGATGGAGGTCTGTATGTGGCATTGATAGTGTAGGATATGTTATTGACTATAAAAGAAAGGCTACTAAATCTTAGCATCGAATTTATAAGTTTAAAATCAGTTACTTCAAAATTGATGTTTGTCCTAACAAATATAAATATACCATCATTTTTATTAAAATTAGAAGAGTTATAGTGACTGACATACCTGGGTATACAAAATTGGTCCATTCTATTGACCATCCAACACTCACTAAGTATAATTATCACAGAAGTTGTATTTGCATGTCTCAATAAAAATTATAAAATTATCAAAATTTTGTTTTATACTCCTTATATTCAAATGAAGTATGTTAATTATTTTATTCTTAATATTAATTTTATTGAACTCTTGTGTTTATCAATGTCCAGTATTATAGGTTCATCAAGCACCAAAAAAATTAATTAAAAAAACCAACAAAAAAAATTATTTATGAAGATTCAATTACAGAATCAGGTTTATAATAAATTACCTACATAGTTGCTTTTTGCCTAGCTAGCCTACATTTTTTGTCAAAAATTCACATACATACAGTTGACATACTTTTCCTTTTTATCATACCTAAAGGTGGCATGAGAATTATGTAGTTGTAGTGGGCCCACTACAAAGAAAAGATGAAATGTATTGAACAATGTTGGCATAAGAAGGTTTGATTTTAAAAAACACTGACAGTTTCTAATTGAATCAAATGAGTTTTTTCAGTAAAATTTTCCATACCTGACGTCCACAACAGCATCTCAAGAATACCAAAGGTAAAAACTAATACAAACAAAAATAACTTCAGTGTCTTACATCAAAATGTATGCTCTCTAAACAACTCTATTCCTGAGGTGGAAAAGCTCCTATTGGACAATCCAGTGGACATTTTCTGTGCTAGTGAACACTGGCTAGGAGAAAACCAAATAAAAATCTCTGCCATACAAGATTATAAGCTTGAGTCATGGTTTTGCAGAGATGCTGGATTCCATGGTGGTGTTGCCCTTTATACAAGAAACCACTTCAAGTGTAAACCAAGACCTGATATTACAAACCTTTCAGTGGCATTTAGTGTTGAGTGTGCGGCAGTTGAAATACAGAGTGATATTAATAATAAATATATTATAGTTGGTATATATCGGCCCCCAAATGGGGATTATGAAACATACTTTCAAGTTTTTAATTTATTTTGTCACAAATCTCACTCAGAGAACTCCAAAACCATTATTGTCAGAGATTTTAATATACTTCAAGGAAAATTCCAAAAACAAATGTGACCTACTTAGAATTCTTACCACTTTTGATATGATTACTACTATACATGAATATACTAGAATTACAAGTACAAGTAAATCATGTTTAAACAATATTATAATAAATAAATCCTACAATTTCTCTGTATCTATGGTAAATGGTCATATTTCAGATCATTTAGGTCAAACTATAACTATAGATTTTCAATTTTTCAAAAGTGTATCATACAGTTCATTCAAACTCGGAGTTTCACAGGAGCATAAGGAAGAGGCAATGAATGCTGCTCTTTGGCCAAGGGGCATCTCAGTAAATAAGTTTTTAAACTTGAAGACACTAGCTCCTTAAATGAAAGGATAGAACAATCAAATAAATCACGCTTTAAAATTCTACATTTTAATATCCGGTCAGCAAGAAATAAAATTCATGAATTGGAAACTTTCTTGGCAGATAATCCTTTTACAGTGGTAGCACTGACTGAACATTGGCTGACTTCTGATGAACTAATGACATTTAATATTAATGGATATATAAAGAGTGGTTATACTGCTAGGAATGAGTTTAGGGGTGGAGGCACTCTGATACTTACAGACATAAATCGTAATTTTGAAACATCTACTTTTTTAACAATAAATATAGAAAAATGTGTTGAACTTGCCTGTGTATTAATCAAATCGATGAATGTTTTTGTTATTATTGTTTATAGGTCACCATCTGGCGACTTTGGCACCTTCTTGGAGGCAATGGATTCTACGCTTCAGCAGGTTGACAGTTGCAAAAATATTGTCATGGCAGGAGACTTTAATGTCCTGTTTGACACTAACCAGAGAGAGGCTACTACTCTGTGAGACCTGCTAGCAACCTATGGTCTTGAAAAAATGATAGAAGGTCCCACTCGAGGATCTGCCTGCCTTGACAATGTCTTTATCAACTTTGCCACTGACTCTTCTGATGGACATATTTTGCAGCTGGATCTCTCTGATCATAGCGCTCAGGTTCTCACTTTTGAAATAAGTGAAATGGGTGAGTTTTCTAAACTCGAACAAACTTTTAGACCCATAACACAAAAAGGTCTAGATAACTTCTTTAATATGGTTCAGCCATGTGACTGGAACTTTATAAATGATAATAATATTTCTGTAGATCAAAAATTTAAATCTTTTACTGACCTTTTGGTGACTTCGTACTTGCAGTCATTTCCAGAAAAAACTTATCATGTTAGATCAGACCAACCAAATAGAGTAGAGTGGTTTACTGAGCCATTAAGAATAATGAGGAATAGACTTCATTTTTTGGGGGAACCATCTAGATAGTATGATACTCCAGGTAATCGAGAGGAGTTCAGGTCATTCAAAAACGTTTATAATCAGGCCATCTTAAATCACAAACGCATAGCAAATGATAATATGATTAGAACTGCAGCAAATCCTACCAAACGCATGTGGGACATCATAAATAGCAACAGGGGTCACTACAAAAACAAAGACAACATAAATATAGATCCTGAAACTTTTAATAACTTCTTTGCCAATGTAGCTTATAATATAAAAAAACAAATACCAAAGAATGACCTGGAGCCCTTCCGGAACCTGGAGAATCTGAATATCCCAGATATTAAAATTCTCGTTTGGGGAAGTTTCCTTTAATGAAGTTAGGGATGTTCTCAACTCTCTTAAAAATAAAAATAGCACTGATATTTATGGCTTTTCAGTAAGGCTTATTAAATATATAATAGTAGTACCACTCACTAAACTGATAAATTTATGTTTTGAAAAAAATATTTTTCCAGATATTTTAAAGAAAGCTATTGTTAATTTTTAAAAAGGGATATAGGTCTGATGTTTCAAATTATCGACCTATCTCACTTCTCCCAATATTGTCAAAGGTTATAGAAAAGTGTTTGTCAATTAAAATTAAAAAGTACTTTGAAAGCAATGGCTTGTTTAGTAATTGTCAGTTTGGATTTAGGGAGGACAGGAGCACTGCTCTCGCTATGCTGGACTTACTCTCCAAAATTATGGATTCCTTTGAGGATCTGCAATATGATGTTCAATTTTTCGACCTGAGTAAGGCGTTCTACTGTGTCTCCCACGATAACCTTTTAAGAAAGCTGCTTTTCTACATATTCAATGGCAGCAGCATTCAAATGCTGAGGTCATACCTGGAAAATAGGCATCAAGTAGTCAGGGTGGGTGGTGTCGTCTGCAGAGAGAGTAACAGGGTTCTGTTCTGGGGCCGGTCTATTTTTGATCTATATCAATGATCTGACTCTTTTTGCTGATGACACGACACTCTCACTGAGGGGATCTCAGCTGTATGGCGTTTTTCACAGGGCGAGGGAGGGCAGTCGAGAGCTGAGGCTTGGTTTAGTTCCAATGAGCTTTTATTAAATACTGAAAAAACCCAAACCATCATATTTTCATTACGTGATCTTAATGGAAGAGAAAACAAAGACTCAGTTAAATTCCTGGGCGTACATTTAGACCTCAAATTGAAGTGGGATGTCCATGTGGAGAGTGTGTCTAGCAGGTTGAGAAGCTGTGTCTTCTTGATCCGTAATTTAAAGGGTAGTGTATCCGATGATGTTCTTATGGCTGCGTACTATGCTCTATTTTACTCTGTTATGTCATATGGCATAGTGTTGTGGGGTGGGTCGCTGTCTGCGGACAGGGTGTTCGGTTTACAACGAAGTGTGGTTCGAATACTTGGAGGGCTGGGATTTCGCGATGATTGCAGGCACGCTTTTCTCCAGCTGGGTGTTCTTACATTCCCCTCAGTATTTATACTATATAGCACCGCTTATGTCAGATCAAATGTAGACACATTTATTACAAACAGAGATGTGCATGAGCACCTGACGCGTGAGAGGAATGATCTTCGTGTCGCCTATTGTAGACTTGGAAGGTGCCAGAGTCGGCCGGAACACTTGGCTGTCAAATTGTTTAATAAGATCCCCTTGAATATCAGAAGGCTTTCCCTACATAGATTCAAATATGTCCTTAAAACATTTCTACAAAAAAATATATTTTATAGTATTCAGGAATTCCAAAACTGTGATATCAGTCAAATTCAAATATTAAATGTATAATTTTGTTAATTCTTATTTTAATGTGTAAAATTGTTAGTGTCTTTTTAAAACCTATAGTTTTTTATTATATTTTAATTCATTTTATTTGTATAATTATATAAATCACTTATGACATGTATGAGCAATTATTATTGTATTGACATGAATAAATTACCTTATCTTATCTTATCTATATACCTATAGCAGAAACTTCAGCAATGCTAATATCAACAATTTCCTAAATGATTTAAAAAATGAAGATTGGACATCGACATATGAAGATAACTCATTTGATGTCAAATGGTTTTGTTTTAAAAATACATTTCAGTATTACATTCTTCTGCATTTTCCATCGGTAAAATTTTATCCACGGCCTCGTTTAACAAATCACTTTTTTTCTCAAGAGATTGAACTTTGTAAGGAAAAACTTGATCTATACTATATTCTTTCTAGACATGATGGCAGTTTTAAAAACGAGTACGCAGAACAAAAGTCGCGATATAAAACACTATTAAAAAATTGAAACAATTAAAGATAGGTTGATCTCGGCTGATAATGTGTCTAAAGTAACGTGGCAAATTATAAGCGAGCTGACAAATTGTAACAACAGTGACAATATACTTCCAAGTCCGCCCAGCTTGTAACTTGCAAATGATTTTAATACCCATTTTGTAAATGCATCTGCCAGTCTATTCAAAAATGTACAATCTTCAACATTCTTTGTGAACTCTAATCCTAGCTCCATATATCTTCTGCCAGTAACTGCAAAGGAACTCATTGCAATAGCCAAAAATCTTAAAAATAAAAAATCTTCGGGTGGCGACGAAATACCCATATTTCTTCTGAAAAAATGTATAAACATAATTGCAGAACCGCTATCACATTTAATTAACATATCTTTCAAGAATGGTCAATTTCCCAAAGACCTCAAAAATTCCATTGTAACTCCCATTTTCAAAAAAGGAGACATAGAACATCTTTCAAATTATAGGCCAATCAGTGTACAATCCTCTTTTACAAAGTTTTTTGAAAAGGCCATGTATAATAGGTTGTTAATAGCTTTTTTCAACTGCCACTCAACCCTACACAAATTTCAGCAGGGTTTTTTTGAAAGAAAAGTCTATAGAGACTGCAATCCAGGACTTCGTTGAGCCAGTTCTGGATGCTTTGGAGACAGGACAGGCGGTCTGCGGATTACTTCTGGATCTCTCCAAGGCATTCGACTGTCTTGATCATACTTTGGTTTTGGCAAACATGTTTGAGTGTGGTGGTAGGGGAAATGCATATTCATGGATGCAATCCTGCCTTACCGAACGAACACAAATCGTAAAAATAGGGAAGCAGGGAAACCATGTATTCTCTAATAAACAACAAACCCTTCTAGGCATTCCCCAAGGTACTATACTTGGCCCTTTAATTTTCATTATTTTCCTAAGTGACCTTCCATTAAATACACCTCTTAATGATTGCAAAATCATAAACTACGTGGACGATACTAAAATTGTTTTACATGCCAGCACAATTGGAACTTTAGAAAATTCATGTGACTATCACTTTAAATGTCTTGAAACGTGGTTCTTACAAAATAAATTGTGCTTAAATGTCACAAAAACCCAGTGTATCTTTTTCAAAACAAGTAGAAGTAATTTTAAGTTCCTTGAGAGAATTAAGCTTAAAGATAATTATATTTCTGTTAGTGAAAGTAGTAAACTATTAGGGGTACATATAGACTCATATTTATCATTTAACAGTCATAGCATCTCTCTGGATAAGAAACTTGCGTCATGCTGCTATGCTTTAAGAACTCTGGCCCAACACTCAAACTTTGAAACTCTAAAAATAGCATAATTTTCTGGGGCAATGCCACCAACATTAAATTTATATTTCAGAATCATAAATATGCTCTTAGAATAATTACAAAGGCCCAACCCTATTCAAGTTGCCGAGGGATTTTCAGGGCAAATAATTTATTAACAGTAGCAGCAATCTCGATTTTTGAACACATCATGTTTATTAGAAGAAACCCCCGAACTATTCTCCAAATACTTAATTAATCATTCTCATAACACTCGTGGCCAGCAAATTCAATATAATTTTCCGGAGCATAATTTAACTTTAACTGAAAAAAACTGTTACTATTTGTGTATAAAGTTCTACAACCATCTACCAAAGACAATAAAAGAAATATTCAACATAAAAACTTTTACATGTAAACTCTTCAATTTGTTATGTAGAATAGAACCATATGATATAAATGAATATTTCCTAGGCCTACAAATTTAAATGCTTCCATTAACTTAAGTATAATTTTATTGAAATTATATATACCAAATTGTGATTAAACATTCCACTTTAACGTATTTTAAACATAATTGCTGTATTGTAATTATTTGTTTTGAAATAAAAGATTTATCTATCTATCTATCTATATATTCATTTGTACAGTCACCAGATCTATACCCAAAAATACCACAGTTATGGCACTTTGTAATCTTCAAGTCTTCAAACACATGATAATGATTCCATCCCATGTCCATTTTTTAATGATGACAAGCTTTTTGAAAGTTTGACTGGATATCTCCACATATTATTATTATTATTATTATTATTTAAAGACGGTAGGCGGCAAAATGCCGATGAAACCGCTATGAGTCTTCCTGTTTGTTATTTGATATAGTTAAAAGGTTCCTCTTTAGAGGAAATGTTATTCTATGTGCTGAGTTTACTTAGTTTTGACATTAAAAGTAGTGCACTAGTTCTCAATCGATCTTTCTGAGGTTGGTATCAAGACGATTTTTGAAACAGTTGACTGTGATAGCATCCACTGTTTCCTGGTCAAGTTTGTTCCAGACATATACTATACGATTCGCAAGGAAGTTTCTACGGCAGAGCTTAAAGCATTTTTCTTTAATGAGTTTCTTGTTGTGGCCCCGAAGATTTCTGTGGTTAGCAATCTGAAGGAAGGCAATCGAGGTACTACAGTATCCAGCTAATATTTTATGTGCCTGTATGAGATCGCCTCGCTGTCTTCGCTCTCAAAGTGTTGGTAGGTTTAGACGAGAGCATCGATCCTCGTAAGGCAACATCCTCAGCTCTGGGGGAATCTTTGTCACAATGCGTTGGACCCGTTCAAGTAGCTCGATATCTTTTACTCTAGTATGGGTTCCATGTGCTTACAGCACTAGTATTGGCTTGATATAGGTTTTATACAGATGCAGAATTGTGTCAGCAGAGTGGTCTTTAAAAGCTCTTCTGCTAAGAAAAATCATTGAGTTGGCTCTTTGGACAATTTTTTGGCAAAAATTCACATACATACAATTTACATACCTTTCCTTTTTATCATACCTAAAGCTGTCATGAGAATTATGTATTCTTTTGTACAGTCACCAGATCTATAACCAAAAATACCACAGTATGATTTAATACAACTCGATTTTTTGCCTAGTTTTTTATCTTAGATTGTGTTGTGTGTAGTATTTTCATTTGGTCAATATAATATATAATCTTACTATTCAGCAATTTAAAAACCTCTAACAACCTTTTTTCATCCTTATAATCCTTTGAACGACCAAATTGGTGTAAGTTTGGGATTATACTGACCTTTTACATCTATATTGTAATTCTTATCTAAAATTTGTTTAGCATGATTGCTTAGTTTATCCAAGTTAGTCGAATTATCTCTCTTAAGTATTAACGTCCATTATTTGTTGCAGAAAAATATTTTACTGGTGGGCCATCAATGGCTGGGTTCAGTTTCTTTTTAATATTCTTCATATATAACTTCACTAGTCTTTCTCTTTTTTCTTTTAATAATAAGACTTTTTTCATGAAAAACAAACTCATTTAAACAACATTTAAATTTGTATTGAATATTCTCCATCTTTCATGATTTTCTTACACATCTTGCAAGTAAGTACTTCTCCTTGGGTCTGGTACGATTTAATACATCTCAGTTTTTTAACTTTGTTTGGTTTTGTTAGGAAGCTTATCTTAAATTTACTATTAAAGCCAAAAAAAGCATGGATGAAGCATTTTTTTTAAATCACAAAACTTTCCATAAATAACCAAGAAACTTCAGAAATTTGTCAATTATGAAGTTTTTGACAAAATACAGATTCTAAATTATATGCACTGTTGCCAAACTTACTTGGTTTTCTTCAAATATACAACAAATAGTATTCCTAAATTTAAACAAAATGGTTTAACGATAGTTTTATTAACAAACCTGGTGCTAATCTAACCCAATATGAATCACAGGACCCTAAATCGCTATCGCCAATCACGCTACTTTAGAGTGCGCCTATATTTCAGATATGATTTGAGCATGTGATTTTATGGCTTTAATGATGATTTTATCGATAAACTTGGGCTAACCTAATGCTAAAGGAACACATCCACTTAACAGTATGTTTTGTTAAAAAAAACAGTGTTTTAATGTAGGCCCCGAATTTTGTTGGTGCGCTACCGCGGGCTTTCTTTATAGCGACCCTAACCAATCTTAACCTAACCTCAACTGTATTTTTATTAATTATAAGTTAAAAAATACTAAAATTACTAACAATAATAAAACCAAATAAATGCCCAATTTCCCTTCCGACACAATATGTGTAGAACTGGTTGCCTACTTAATGTGAAACTGACCCTAAATAGTTTTGCTTTAATAATGGTGCTAACTCACGCACTCCGGCGCCTAACCAGGTGCTAACCCGGTACTAATCTACCTAATTCCTTTCTACTCTGACTTGCACCAACCCATCTATATAAAAAAAATATTACTGGCACATCAAAGAATGTAACAAAATTTACTATGGGAACAGCGCTTACCATCTGACTAAATAACATGCAGTTAAGTTAGCAGAGATACAACGGTGGTGTGATGTGAATGGAATGACTCTAAATGCAGATAAATGTAAATACATACAGTTTTCCAGGAAAATACAACCTAATAAAAATAATTATTTATTGAATAATGTAACTTACTTACTTACATACGTAGATAGCATTAAGGATTTGGGTGTAGTATTTGATACCAAACTGAGATTTGCAAGTCATATCCCTGTTGTAACAAGGCACTGAAAATGTTGGGTTTTGTGAAACATACTATCAGGGATTTCTCTAATCTGTAGACGCTGAGGGTATTATACACCTCCCTGATAAGATTTCATCTTGAGAACAGCACTAGTGTTTGGTCACCTCACTTCTCAGTGCTAGTAAATGTCCTTGAAAGGGTCCAGAACAAATTTCTTTGCTATGCTGCCTTTAAACTAGGAATACCCTCGGAATCTCCTTGGGCTTAAGTCTTTCAGTGATAGACGAAGAGCGAATGATCAACTACGTATTTGTAATTTATTGTAAAATCACATTAAATGTTATGAGCTCTTGTTCTTGTTAAGCTTTCACGTTCCCAGTAGACATCTCTGGGTAACATAATAAAATAAAATAAAATAAAACAAACTTCATTTGTTAGAAATTATGTTAGAGAATTATTCATAATCATAATTAAAAAAAAAGAATTATAAATTAATAGATATATACTAGAAATAAGCAAATCTTTTAAAATACACATATATTAACTTACAACAGTCACATGGATAGAATGTAATGGAATTTCAAAGAAAAAGTGTTAAAAGTGCGTAGAGTGACTTGACAAATCAATTCTAATTTGTATTATTTTTGTGAAAAATTGTAATGCATCTGCGCTTTTTTTTTGCTTAAATGTAGTAAATTTGAGGTACGCTTCCTAATAAAACTCAAAAAAGGTAAAAAATCGAGATGTACTAAAACGTACCAGAACCCTTCTCCTGGAGTTGTTGTTAATTGAGTTGAAATTATTCAAAATGGTGAGAGCATTACAACCCTCCTTTGATTGATGAGTTCGGGATTTTCTTGGGGAGCCAAATTACGCATTTAAATCCAAGCAGCATGTTTCTTACCTTTTGATGTAGAAGAAATGACTGCAGTCATAAGAAGTGTCTGCTGCAAGCCATCTCGTGGTTTGGATGAGGTTCCAGGTACTGTTGTTAGAGACGTTGTTGAAACAGTGGCTGCACCCCTTTGTTACCTGATCAACCTATCCTTTACCTTGGGTTTATTTCCAGATTGTCTCAAGATTTCAAAAATAGTTCCAGTCTATAAAAACAAAGGTTCCACCAGAGAGATTGGTTCTTATCGACCAATTGCTTTGCAAGCACAGTTTTCAAAGGTCTTTGAATACTGTTTTCATAAACGGATTTATAACTTGTTAACAACGTATAACATTATAAAACATAATCAGCATGCTTATCAAAAGAACAAGTCCACAACAATGGCCATCGGTGATGCTTCTTCATTAACTCTTTAGAGAGCAAGGAACATAGTCTGGGGCTATTCTTTGACCTCAGCAAGACTTTTGATCTTGTCAATCATCCGATCTTACTGGGGAAATTGAATAGTTATGGAGTCAGAGGTACAGCAAATAATTGCGTAAAGTCCTATCTATGCGACCGTAGTCAACGGGTTGTGATCGGGACTAGTATCTCTGAGGAAAGACCGTGTGGGGTCGGGGTACCGCAGGGTTTTATCCTGAGTTCTCTTCTTGGTCTACATAAATGACTTGTCTGACTTCTGTAAATCAGCTTCTCAAACAGTTATCTTTGCAGATGACTCCTCTCTTTTTGTCAAGGATTAAAATACCGACTCATTATTAGATCTCGGGCAGGCTGCAATAAATGAGATTGCAGATTGGTGTGCTTTAAATAGACTAGGCATGCCACTAAAACCAATTTTATTGAGTTTTGTACAAAAGATTCTGTAGTGGACACAAGCTTGCTCTTAAAGTTGGAGAGTAGATCAATTCATCAAGTGGAATCTACTAAGTTTTTTGGTATATACTTAGACAACAAATTAAAAATGGAATGACCATATACAGTATTTAGTGGTTAAAATTAGTTCAGCATGCTTTCTAATTCGACAAATAAAAAACACTGTCATCTTGGATACATTAAGATTAGTTTATTTTGGTTTGGTGCAGTCACTACTTTCATATGGCTTAATATATTGGGCAGTTCAAGTACATTTAATGACATATTTAAGGTGCAAAAGATAATATTAAGAATTATGGATGGCCCATCTTTCAGGGCTTCTTGTAGACCAAGTTTTAAAAAGCCCAACATACTCACCTTACCTTGTTCATAAATATTCCAACTTGCATTATTCGTAGTACAAAATAAGTCACGTTTCACTCAAAACAAAGATATCCACAGCTATGGGACTAGGACCAGCTGTGATCTTATAATCGATTACAAAAGTCTTTCAGTATCACAAACTAGTCCTTACTACATGGGATTTAAGATTTATAATAAACTCCCTGAAGACCTTAAAAGTTGTCTATCAATAAATAAGTTTAAGGAAAGACTAAAGACATTTTTAATTGGTAGGACATACTATTTCTTTGCTGAGTTCCTCCAAAGTTAGTCTTATGTTATGTCAAAGTATCTGTTTTATTTTGTATATATCCTTGATGTTTGTAATTATTAAATGTTATAAATTTACAGAACTAAAATTATTAGCTAGGGCAGTTTTCTAAATGTATATTTGTCATTACTATTTAATGTCTTATAAGTTTACAGCTGTAAGCTGTACATGTTGTGACAATTTGTCAAATGTATATCTGTTTGCATATGTACATATTGACAATGAATAAATCGTATTGATTGAATGACTGATTGATTGATTTATTACTAATTAACTATAAAAATAGGTTCCTTTTATTTATTTTTCCACACATTTTTACAAATCTTTAACGTTGTGAGGAAAACGCACTTGTGCATTTGTGTATATATCACTTACTTATAGGACTAATGTTAACAAAACTAAAGATTAAAGCATAAAAATTGTAAAAAAAGAGAATACAAGGGTTATTCATAAAGAAAAAGTATCGAACTCTTGTCAGTTACTACGGCTCTTCAGCCATATTAACTAAAAAGCAACAAATCCGGAAACGAATATTCATTTTCTTAACTTCAAATGTTATATTACATGCGGTTAAAAGTTCAGAGACTTCCTAAAAATGCGAGAGCCATACCAGCATTAGAAATGGTCTCTGCATCGAAAGGGTTAAGATGTTGAATTTGCCTGTAGCCACCTTTTTTTCTTAATATAATATCAATAATACCGATTTAACTGAGAGAATTCCAAATAAAATCACAATGAACCATAAACAAACCATAACACGTTAACAGCAAAAATGTTTGTTTGTGATTAAGCAATTTAGAATTAGTTTGACGGCGACTTCATAAATAAAATTTTTAATGGGATATTATTTTTTACTTTTTACCGATGGTGAGTTTTATTTTTTTATAAAAAAATTATGTCCTATCAAATTATCAATATCCTTGTCAAAATCTTACCACTTCATTTCTTTACTTACACTTAATTTTTGGTGAAAATATTATTGGAAACAATGGTTTAAGCTGTGCCAGAAACAGGAAAAATTGTTTTCTGGGATATAACAACCCTTAAATACAAAGATATGAAAAAATCTTAACTGGTATTTTTTTTCACACTATTACAATAGATCTTCTTGCAAGGAAAGTAAGGAATCAGTTCAACTTACCAAAAAGCACAGCTTGGGCCAATTATGAATAAAATACCTATAGGTGTATATAGAATATGGTTCTGATAAGTCTTTCTGAATTATTTTCATAATCATAGGCATCTGCAACTCAGATTCATATGGCACAAAATCAATGTTTTTATGTAACTCTTCCTTTTTCCCATTCCGAGCAGAATCTTCAACATCTTTAATTACTAATTTTCTTATATCACTTGAAATAGAATTAGAAATTTCACTATTGTAATTAGGAGCTTTACTACATGATGGGGAAATTCCCACTTCATTTTCAATTTTTTTTGATTCAGTACCTAATTTTTCAATGATAGTGTTGAATGTATCATTTTTAACAATATCTGTTTTTCCTCGGTGTTTACTTCCATCCATTTTGGGGTTACTCAAATTTTCATTTGAGTCTAATTGGGCTTTATATTTCTTCTTTTTCGCTCTTTTCTTTGATTTTCCTACAATATTTACATTCCCTTCTAAAGAATGATTTTGGCTTATACTTTCTGTCTGTTTTAAATCCTTAAGATCTGGAATAATTTCTTCGCACATTTCAACAGTCTCATTTTTATGGTTTTTGTTCATTTTGTGCTTCTTTTTGTGCACTAACCCATTTACCAATCCATTTTTAGTACACTCTTTAAGTTCTTTTGCATCCACGATTTTCGAAGGGCATTTTTCCACGGGATTTGACTCAGATAGTATGGAATTCATTTTTCACCAATTTTCAAATGAAAACTATACCAAATTAGCACGTCTGTTATGGTCATTTCTTAACTTTAGGGGCTCCTAGGGCTCCAAAAGTCATTTTTTGACAAATATAGATTAGTCACGAAAGTATGGTTAGAATTAGCTGTCAAGCTGCCAACACAAGTCACAATTGTCATTTAAGCAATTCTTCTTTACACTTAATATTTGTGACTTTTGCGATCTCCTTTATTAACTTGTTCAACGTTTAAGCGCATTTGGGTGTGATTGCCGGTTTACCCCTTACCCACCATTGTTCAATTCTTTTTTTGTAAATTTTGCGTGCTAATGTGTACCAATTTTTCCACATTTTCCAAATACTGTGAACAAAAAATTCCTATAGTTATGCCTATTCTGTTTGTCTGATAGATTCTAAAATATAATAAACATAATGGTCGCTTGGAGGCGGTAATATTCATGTATTTAGAGATTTTATGTCGCTAATGCCGAAAACGCCAATAAAATAAAATGGGTATGATAAGGTACTTATATAACATCCTTTTCTTTCTAAATAAGACAGAAGGTAAAATACCTATTTTTGGGTTAGAAAACCCACACCCTCAAATTACAAATATTTCAACTTGATAGATGCCAACCTAGATAGAAATAAAGATATTAGGGTGATTGCTGGTAGACAATCTATACTGGCTGGAACCAAATAGCAGAGTTCAGATTCTAGTTCAACAGAAAGGAGTAAGACAGAACTGTATCCTCTCCCCAATGCTGTTTAACTTATATACATCGAGAGCATTCGTTGAGGCAGTGAGCTATATAGGCATTAAATGATTCTGTAATCTTGGCCGACAATGCTAGAGTGCTGCTATGAATAGGGAAATTTGATGAAGAAATACACGGAAGACATCTACTCAGGAATCTGCATGGCACCCCCCAAATACCGAATTAGTCCCCCAAAAAATATTTAAACTTGATACATACACTAAAAAACGAATAAAAAAAAAAAAAAAAAATATATATATATATATATATATATATATATATATATATATATATATATATATATATATATACGTCTTGATATATTAAGGTCGGGCTTTAGCCTCCCCAGATGTGACGTCATAAATCCGCTCATGGTTAGGAACTGCATACTCGTACACACTACTTATAGAATTGAAGATTATTTACTAAATAAAATCAAAAGCAAAAGTATTTGAAATAAATTTAACTGTAAATAGTGGTTGATAAGAATAACCCTCTTGAGGCACCTGGGCGGTGTCTTAAGGCATTTTTAGATTCAATAGGGTTTTTTCATACAATTTATTTTCTACCCAAACACCAATAATTTATTACCTTTGCTTATATAAAAACAGCCTTGTCAATTATTTTAGCACAAAAAATTATTTCCGGCGTACTTGTGACTTAAACTTCACCCGAAGTCCTTTAAATATGACGTTACAAGATGTTACATCAAGATGTTTTGTAATTCTCTGTAACGACACCAAGGATGTTTCACGCCTTGATGCCAGAATAAAATCAAAAGTGCCATTCCCACCTGCTTGTGATACTATTTTATAGTTTTACTGTTTGTGAGTTTGTATATACTTAAAAACAGTAAAAGGGAATAATCTTAATCACTGATAAAAGACAGAGAATCTCCAATATAAAACAAATACATTAATAACTAATTAAAACAATCAAGCATATAGCTATAAATTCAGTTCAGGTGGGGTGTCAAATCAGAAATTCATTTCGGTGGGGAGGGGGGCTCCAAACACTCACACCTCACGGAAATTAGTAAGGAGAATGCTTATACCAAAATATTTTCAAAGTTTCAGGGTGGAGGTCCAGACCCCCAGGACCCCCTTCTGACTACGTCCTTACAAATATTCTATACACATCAAAGAGGTTATTGCTAGAACAAATCATAACAAAGGACATCACTGACAGATACATAAGTGAAAATAAATCAACGTTATCCGTAAATAGCATCGATTAAAAGCAATGATCTATAGATAGTAATATTGGCGATCATGTATTTATTGATGTCATAAACAGGCTGATCAACTAGTTGGCACTTTTTTAATAATTACTTTGAATTTCGGAAGATTGTTTCCAATTTAAGTTTATGGAATATTTTAAAAGTGATAGCGTTATTTATAGATTTAGATTTTTGTAGTCTTAATTTTGGTGGCTGCAACTAAAGATGAGCGTAAAAGAACTACCTGTGGTTTATGCATTGCTACTTTAGAAATAACCTGTGATTTGGATAAACAGCAATCGACCGTCAGAGAGTGGATTCGTATACAGAGCCTAGAGAGGTGTTTTAAATGTAACTTGCCGATCTGTTTTTAAAATTGAATTGATTTTAACTTCTCTGTTCTTCGTATAACCCCCTATATATTATTGATATGATATAGGCCACATAAGAATAGTATTGTAATTGCAGAAATTTAATATATGTATGCTGATAATTGTTGACGTACGAACTATCTAGTTAAATATATGTTTCATCGAAGTTTCTGTAAAAGACTGCTACTTTTGCACAACACGTGTGTGTGCATTTGCTCTCAAATTTATCTAAAAAAATGAACTGTTTCTGAAACAATAACATGTATAGGTATAAACAACTTAATAATCAGTTGTGAGAACGTATTGGAAACTAGTTATGGCACGTATTTCGAATAATTTAGGGCACGTATCTGAAGCTAGTGAGGGTACGTGCTAGATATAGTATATATATATATATATATATATATATATATATATATATATATATATATATAAATTAATTGCAGAAATACCTATAAATAGTACAAAGAAATTATTTAATGCAGAATATGCAAATGTGCAATCACATGTAAGTAAAATGTTTAATGCTATTTGTTGGAAATATTTTAAGATTCACCTATGTGGAATTAAGTTTCAAATAAATCTAAAATAAAAGAATACGTTCGCGTCATTTGCGAATTACATAACAGCTAATAAAATTCACAGATGCGTGAAAAGTGAGCGAGCATTATATACATTAACAAAGAAATATCGCGAAATTGCAATCACAGTTTAAAACCGCTATGATTAAAAAATCACGGCCACAGTAACACCGGTGATTGGAAAATCACGTTTTAACCCAACTCTAGTCGCAACTGGTTAGCATGGCTGGTATTGTATTGACATTGATAAGTATTTGTTTTCGTGGATTTGAAGAAGGCTTTGATAAATGTACATTGATGTCAGAATCTTCAGACTAATAAAAAGTGGTCGGCAAAGCTCTCTATACGTTACATTTTAAATAATCCGGTCTACTTTCTTTTGCATTCGAAAGGCTTGCATAAACTGACCCCTATTATCCCCTAAAAATGGCACCAGATTCTATATGCTCCCAATAAGCTGATATCATTTTCATCAAGGAAATGTCTTAGTTCCCTCAAGAGAAAAATTCTTCAAGATAATTTTCAACATAGATTATCAATATCTTCCTTCCAGGAAAGACCATCTTCCACAGTCACACCAAGCCGCTCCATAATTTGTCCAGTATTAACTCAGGTTGTTACTGCTGATTATCATTCTTTGTTTCATTGCCTATTTCACGCTCATTCCGTTACCCTCGAACCAACGTTTAGCTTGCAGCCCGAGTAATGTAATTTTATTATTTAGGTCTTGTCGCTCAACGAATTTAACACTGGAAATTTCCTGGTTCTGTCCCTCACATTAACTTCTGTTCTCAAGATATTACTCAAAAAGACGCGAACAGCCACACCCCTAAAGCCATACATACGTTCCATCTTATCTAGAAGTATGTTATGGTCACTGCAATCAAATGCCTGAGGTCACACAGGGTTACCCCCGTCTGCTTACCTTCCTCACCGCCGTCGAGATCCAAAATAGCCTATATGGTTGAAAAGTACTCTCTGAATCCAAAATGAGCAGGAACGAGCATCTTGTACCTCTCGAAATACTTTATGAGCTGTAACTTAAGCAAGGCTTCAAATATTTTTCCAAGTATCGGCAAAATAGGAACGGAACAAATCATCCCTTTCACTATTCTTAAAAATCGGAAAAACCCTAATGACTTTAAATTTATCTGGAAAGGTACCGATCTGAACACACAAGTTAAAAATATATACCAATGGAAACATTAAGGACTGCTGAATTCTCTTAATTAGTTTGCTATTTAGCCCGTAGATATCTATAGCACCGGAGTTTTTTAAATTAGTTTCAGTTTCCAACATCTCAAATGGTGTTACTAGCCCCATAAAAATGAACTGATATATGTTGGTATATCACATATTATAGATAATTACCGGAAGGTAGATCTTGAATTATTCTTTCACCTATAGTAACAAAATAATCATTAAATCTCTCAGATTGAATGTGACTACAGGAAATATTTTTGTTTTTATTTGATTCATAATTAATTAACTAAAAAATAATGTTTTTGTAAGCATTATTTTAAACATCTTTTAATTTATTTCTAAGATAGGGAGGGAGAGAGGGGGCAATCATTTACATTTGGCGACCAAAAAAAACAAAAAAAAAAAAAGCTCTTGCTTTTCGCTGTTAACACAACATAAGCTTAATACCCTAATAACCTCATGAAAATTAGCGACGATGACTAAAAAAAAAACAGGTCACACTTATAATAACTCCTGTAAAATAAATTTTACTTTCAAATATTTTGCTTGGGTTATTAGCTCGGAGGGGGGCATTTGCCATTGCCCCCCCCCCTTATACGCCACTGGCGTATATCCTGGTTAAACCAACAAACAGGTGTTCTTTGGCTGTTCTAAAAATCCTTTTAAGAGGAAAAACAACTATAAACAGTTTTTTGATATGTGTTGATCAGAATTTCGGTCAACCAAGGAACAGACCTTTAAGCAAAGAAGTGTGATCAATCAGCTGCACTCAGGCCTTTACATATACGATTTAAGCCATTTTCTGAGATAATTATAATTTATAAATCTGTACACTTTCATTTTTTGTAGAGTACATAAATAAGACTGAGGGCATAATGATCATACAAATACGGTTCAAATGCGCTAGTTAGAATGAATCCGCTTTTATATTTGTAAGTATATTGTCAATACAAGTTTCAGAATTTCCTGAAATATGAGTACATTAAGCAATTTTACTTTCCGCTGCACTGAGAGAGTTCGAACCACTGATATCTTCATCGGCAGTCCCAACAATGACGTCAGATGCTGCTACAATAACACTAGAAATATCTGCTGGTATAGTTCAGTTAAGGCTTTGTAAGCTTATATATATATATATATATATATATATATATATATATATATATATATATATATATATATATATATATATATATATATATATATATATATATATTTATATAAGTAGAGGGGATTGGGGGGTTAGTCTCTCTCCCCCCACCACTTTTTTCATTGGTCTCCCACTTTCCGCGCCTGTCCCTGCCACGCCTACTTGACTCTGCTTGATTCTGATTGGTCTTCCCCACTCTTACGTGTGCATCCGGAGGGAGATGTTTTATAACTATAACAAACTAACATCTTTGTGCGAGTCGTTTAAGAAACTCGATTCTTTGGTAACGAAGAACAGTGAGTCTATTGATAGCCTACAAAACCAAGTTGATGATTTAGAGCAAAACAGTAAGCGCAATAGTGTGCGTATATGTGGCATGAGTATTCAGGAAGAATGTAACCTTCCTAGCAATGTTGTGAACTTTATCACGAAAACTCTAAAAATCAAGTGTTCTGTTCAGGATTTGGATTTTATGATAAATGTTCGAAATAAAGTGAGTAGTGACGAGGGGCGTAGTACTCTTCTCGTACGGTTTTTGTCAAACATCAAAAAAATCGAGGTCTTGGCGTCTAGAAAAAAGCTTAAGAACACAGGTATTTCCCTGTATGAAGATCTTACTAGTCGCAGATACGAATTGTTAAGTGCTGTTAAGCAAAAATACGGCAAAACTAGTGCTTGGTCTGCGGGAGGAAAAATTTATTATTGGGATCCAACTAAAAACAAGAAGGTGTTAGTTTCTAGCAAAAATAATATATAATTACTGTTATTTTATTGCGAAGCATTTAATGGGACATCTATTTGGAACTGCTGATTGATTCTATTGTGTTTCAATTCACATGTTCATACATATATATTTGCGTATATATTGTAACAATAGCTATACTTTTTTCCTTGTTAAAATTAAATACTATTTAACAATAAAATACTGATGCACAGTTTTTACTGCTATTCCAAATAAATAAAAATATATGCCCATTTCTTATCTTATCTTTGCTCAGTAAGTTGATATATGTACGACATTTTTATTCCTTTTGTTAATCGGATAATGCTGTACTAAATATATTTTGTAGGAACATATAGCTTTTTTTCTTTGTGGCTTTTGTGATAAATAAACAGATATTTACTTAGGTATTCTTTTGTTATATGGTGTTAACAGCATTATAATTTAGTAGTTACTTTTATAGGTGTTGCCAGAATTACTAAAATTTAAAATTATTTATTGTTTATATATTTTCATAGAGCATTATTGCTTTAAATAATATTTAATTTTATTTACCTCCTAAGTGCTTCTTAGAATGGAGTTCTGTGAACAGATATTAAATACTGTCATATATCATGGAAAGAATCGATT
This sequence comes from Kuschelorhynchus macadamiae, assembly GCA_030620095.1. Taxonomy (NCBI): domain Eukaryota; kingdom Metazoa; phylum Arthropoda; class Insecta; order Coleoptera; family Curculionidae; genus Kuschelorhynchus; species Kuschelorhynchus macadamiae. The sequence continues at coordinate 599,746 of JAUTXW010005309.1, forward strand.
TTTTTAGTTTTGCGCATTTGAATGTTAGATCTTTGTGTTCCAGGTTTGACGTGTTTGCAGATTTTGTAGATGCGGAGCAAGTGGACATTCTAGGACTCTCTGAGACCTGGCTTCATGATAAAATTTCTGATGAAGCCTTGCATATAACCGGTTATAACTTAGTAAGAAGGGACCGTGGAGGACGTGGTGGGGGAGTTGCTTTTTATATTGGTAATGGTTTTAAGTTTAAAGTTGTTTCCACCCCTCCTTCCTCGGGTTCCTTTGAACAATTATGGATATCATTTAAAATGAAGGGTAAGGAACTGTGTTTTGGGACGATTTATAGGCCTCCCAATGCAAATTTGAGGAGTTGTATTGATTAATTAGAAAATGTCTTAGTTTCTTTTTTACCCAACTATGATTCTGTCATATTTGGGGGCGATTTTAATGTAGACCTCTCAAAAACCAATAACACTAGTTCATTGTACTTAAATAACTTTTTTTCTAAGAATGGGTTATATCAGTTAATCGACGCGCCAACGCGTGTTACGGATAACACTTCGTCGTTACTTGACATACTAGTGGCATCGCGTGAAAATATTCTCTATGATATTTATACTACTCCTATGGATGATATTTCAGATCATCACTTAGTTCAATGTAAATTAAAAATTCAAAAAACAAAACCTCCAATCTCATTTCGAACTTATCGGGATTATTCAAATTTTAATAACGATTTTTTTGTTGCGGATTTATTGCAGTTAGATTGGCATGGTTTTTACCAGTGTGACAATATTGATGTAAAGGTTGAGATTTTTAATGACAACGTCCGTTGGGTTTTTGATGTCCATGCACCCCTTAAAACTACGCGCATATCAAAGGCTCCTGCCCCTTGGCTGACGGATAACTTAAAGCTTCTTATAAAACTGCGTAATAGAGCACGTGCGAAGTATAAAAAACAAAAGACGGGTACTTTATGGGAAGAATATAAATCTTTAAGGAATTTTGTTACAACCGCTGTAAGAAATGAGAAACGCGCTTATTTACAATATAAATTTCAATCGGATCCTAAAGCTTTTTGGCGTACAATTAAATATTTAAATATAAATACCACTCTTAAAACAGCTCCTGGGGATATAGGTACTGCTAGTTCTTTTAATACTTATTTCATCAATAGCATCCCCATTCCCGATTTAAGCAATAATGAATTTATCTCAGCCCATTATATTAATAAAACTCATCCTAGTATTCAAAACAAACTAAATTTTACAGAGGTTAGTAATGATCAGGTTGAAAAAATTTTATGTAGCATTAAAACTAATGCCAGGGGCAGTGACAACATTGACCTTAAAATGCTGTCTTTTGTTATCCCTCACCTAACGGATCAAGTTGTCCATATTATTAATTTTTCTCTTCTCAGCTCTAAGTATCCCTCGGCCTGGAAGTGTGCAAATGTTTTACCTATCCCTAAAGTTGCTAATCCGGGGCATGTCAGTCAGTTTCGGCCTATAAGCATACTACCTGCTGTGTCGAAAATACTTGAGAGGGTAATTCATGAACAACTCAGTAAGTTTCTCGCTAGTAATAAAATAATTCCTTCCACTCAATCAGGATTTCGTCCCTTACACAGTACTACTACTGCTCTTTTAAAAGTTACTGATGATATTTTTTATGCTTGTGATCAGGGAAAAAATACCTCTCTTGTACTTTTGGATTACAGTAAGGCATTTGACACCTTGGACCATAGGATCATGTGTGCTAAATTAGGATACTTTGGCCTGGATGCTTCTTCTCTTCTCTTTATCGAAAGTTATTTAACTGGTCGGAAACAGAGAGTGGTGATTGGCGATTCGTCATCGGAACTCTTACCATTATCTAGAGGCGTGCCCCAGGGAAGCATCTTGGGCCCATTGTTATTTTCTGCTTATACTTCTGACTTTTCTTGCTTTATGAAAAACTGTAGTTCCCATCAATATGCAGATGATATGCAAATATACTATTCATTTTTTGCATGTAACTCCAAGCTTGCAGAAGAACATATAAATGGGGATCTAGAAATAATATATGAAATTTCTAAACATCATGGGTTGATTCTGAATGGTTCTAAATCTCAGTTTCTTTTGTTTGGTAAAAACCGTGATTTACTGTCTTTGCGTGATAACTTTGTTATCAAAATCAACGGTCAACAATTACCACCATCATTCACTTGTAAAAATCTCGGACTAATTTTTGATCCTCAATTGCGCTTTGAGGCGCATGTTTCCAGTCTTTTACAGAGGCGATTTGCCAAGCTCCATACCCTGCATCTGCATCGGAATTATTTATCTTCCGATGTGAAATTGGGATTGTGTGATGCTTTGATCCTTTCAGGTTTAGGATATTTCGACGTAGTATATTGGCCAACTTTATTTCAAAAAGATAAATATAGTTTACAAAAACTACAGAATGCCTGTCTCAAGTTTGCGTATGGACATCGAAAATTTGACCATGTTACTCCTCTCTTTGTGAAATCCAGATGGTTCACCTTACAGGAAAGATTTCTGTTACATTTGGCAACAATGATTTTTAAAATTATTCAAACTAAACAACCAGAATATCTGTTTGAGAAGCTTATCCCTAGATCGAATATTCACAGTAGGTTGACCCGACACTGTGGCCTGCTTAATGTCCCCAGACACAGTACTGCGCTCTTTCAGCGTTCATTTGGCTACAATTCCGCGAAAATCTTTAATTCTTTGCCATTAGGAATTACTGCTTGCTCCAGCGTCGAAACTTTTAAGAAACACATTAAAGCATTTGTTCAAACTAATAATTATATCAATTGATGGTTATTATAACGATTATGGTTAATTTGTTACCTAGTTGTTTGGAATTCTATATTTATAGGTACTTCTGATAATATATATATATATATATATATATATATATATATATATATATATATATATATATATATTTTTTTTTTTGTTAAAGAGGCGGTTAGATGTGAGTAGCACTTAGCTAGATCTCGCCGCCATTTTACAAGTGTGTTATTTAAAATGTTTGCTATGAAATAAAGACATTATTTATTTATTTATTTATTTGCTAGCAGCCAACCGTTGAATACAGTACCTACCGAAGATATTATTGAACGTGTTGGTGAAGTTATTTGTTTAGCGCTAACGGTGCCATTGAGGAACATTCCGGTGGGTGATCTAAAATATATTCTTCTTAATTACTTAAGAAGATTTGTAGAGTCAGTGGAGTTGTTACAAATTTGGGAAAAGCTACCAGAACGCTATAGACGTGACAAGAAATTACAGTTAAACTTACCGTGTTATACTCATCATAACCAAGAGGGTGACTGTATAGATGGACCACCTACTTGTTATCATTTTCTTATTGTCAGGATTCTATGCAAAGCAGACCACAATGGTGTCATTAGTACGAGAAACTATCGAATGAATATGCGAGTGCTGCATCTGCATGTGACAAATATTGTGAAACATTAGATTTAATACAACTTATTCATGACATAAGGGGATTTGGTTATAATTTTCTTAAATTGAAAAAATATATTGAAGATCCCGTTCTAGTGAAAGACATTTTAAAAGATTAAGAACTCTTAGTGTAATTATGGAGGAAGTTTTTAGAGAAATGTATGAAGAATTCATAATGTCTAAAGCTTGCTCTGAGTTTTATGCGTTTGACGGACAAAGCAGTGAAGCTCAAAACATTACTGTTTATTTGCACTATATGGAACATGCAGAATTATGTGAACTAGCTGCTAAGCCATGTATAGATTTTATTAAAAGTAAAAATGAAAGAAAATTTATACATGATTTAAAACAATTAAAGTTAAGCGAACATATATTATGTGTAAGGAAATATTTAACCAATAAAACAAATATATTTTAAAACTAATCGTTTTATTTCATAAAAAAATAGTTATACAAATGAAAAACATTTGCTAATGCACAAAAACATGGATTTTTCTGATGATAAAAGCAGCATGGTTCCAATTTCTGTAAAGCTAGCTGTTCATCAAATTCAATAACTGGTTTTTGAGAATATTTTCTGACAAACTCCGCCTTTTCTTCATCCTTAACACAGATAAAGTCGACATTTTCGGTTAAATTTCTGATAACATCTCGACATCTATGATAAGGAGTAAATCCTTCATCCCAATCGATACAATGATGATTGTTCATTAGCCAAATACCGTTGCTGTATAGTTTTGATGGTAAATGATTCATAGGAAAGGGCGCTTTAAATATGTGATGGCTGATTTTAAACCCATCGTACGCTGCCAATTCTTTAACAATTAATTTATTGTTCTTCACTTTAAATCCTTGTATATCTACAATTGCTTTCATATCTTTAAATATTGAAATTTTTTTACCATTTCAAATTTTAATTGGTATTTTTCTATCTGTTTCTTTAACTCTTATAATTTGTGTTGGCAAAAACCGATGCATATAATCCATAATGAAATAAATTTCTTTGTGTCATGCTATAAATATTAAAACTGACGCATGCGTATTAAAGTTGTTTAACTATTTTTGTTAGAGGATTATAGCTAAATATTTTATCGTGGAGGATGAGACAATAAACAGAGGTATTTTTTTGAATATTTTCATTTGTTTCAAATTCAACTCTCATAACTACAGAACCACTTTGAAGCAATTCCTTCTGATGAGAGCAATCAATGTGTGAAATAGAGGAAGTTGTCTTAAATTTTTCTGGCGCAAAAATTGGTTCACTTGTCAATCCATAATAAGAATTTCTAAAATTGGCAAACATTTTATATAGAGCAGAAAATTTGTTGTCTTTAAAATTTAAATATAAATCGTGATATGGATATCTCTCAGAATTTAAGAAAATTCTTATGTTTGTTAGGTCAACGTTATCAAATTGACTCATGTCCTTTTTTAATTTTCCTTTTTGCTTGGAAGGCAATAACAGCATGACGAGGCTTCTCCAGTTTACTAGTTATTTTTACCGACCATGTATGACGCGATGCTTCAGGTAATTCGGAATATTCAACACATTCCCAGCTTCGAAATCCTAACAATATTTCCTTGTTTGTTTCTAATATTTTCGTTAAGGCAAGTTGTTGAGGAATATCTACCTCGATATGTGGCACTTTCCAATACAATTTTTCAATCGTGACTTTTGGAGTAGGAAATTCTAATGTTTTGGGTTCCTTGTCATCTATAAAGAGCACAGCATCTAAATCATTACTTGCTCTGATGAGTACTAATTCTTGCTTCATATTTAAAATAATTTTTTTATAATCCTCGAAGAATCCAAGTAGCATCTTTAGGGGTATCGATACATTAAATTTTTCTTTATCATCTACCAAAATTCTGTCTACTTCATTTCTGTTGGGAAACCACCCAGCATTGTGAAGCTTTACGCTTTCATTGTTATTGAAAGATAAATATCCTTTGAGTGTTGATGTTAAACCAACATTTCTTACAGAGTCTACAGTTACTCCATTTAATTCATAACGTATTTCCCGAAACAAAAACGCAATACCATTGTTGACAAATCTTAATTTTTTTGTATATTTTCCTTCTTGATTAGCGAGATTTCCTTCTATATATAGAATACTTTCTGAAGGTAATGTATATGTGTCTAATTCTTGGATTGGAATACGTATTTCATCATTATAATCAAATTTTGAAGAAATGAATGGTTGATAGGTATTTAATTCGGGGCCAATTACAGAGTTGTCAACATATAGACTTTCATTAACGTTTAAAATATCCATTATTTAAAACTTCCAACGATTCAGAAACTGATGGTTTTTTGTTGTTAACCGTTTGATGTTGATGTAACCATCAAAGCTGCAGTTTTTTCACCCAGCGATGAATCCTTAGCCTTTACTCTTTGCCAAGCCTTATCTGCTAGAATCTTATCTGCTTCGTGTCTGTTTGATAAATCGTTAGAATGCGAGTACGCTATGTCATGATCTTTACAAGCATCGTCTAAAGGATTTATGCCACTATCCCCCCTACTTAATCTTTTTTCCAACTTTGTTCCCGGACCGCAATAGTTATAACCAGGAATGTGTAGTTCAACAGGTAGACTATTAATAAGTTTATTTACTAAACCCGTACCTTTCTTCTTGCTCTTCTTATTGGATGTAATCGAGTAAGGGTTGTGTATGATCATTTTATAGTTTTTGTAAACTGAGTCGATAGAGCTGCTCGTCTTCTATAAATAGTAAAACGGGCAGCAAATTCACTTGGCTGTTTTTTTTATAAATACATATTATTTAGAATGTTATGTCAGTTATTGTTGACGATGTGGATTGAAAAGCAAGCTTTTTCTTTACCTATTAAAAACCATGATGAAAAAATCTTAAACAAACCATTTAGAAAACATGGCGATCTCTTTGGTGGAGAATCAAAGAGATGTCTTGTTGTAGGAGCATCAGGGGTTGGCAAAACGAACTCCATTCTCACATTACTTGAACATCCAAACGGAATAAGATTTGAAAATATTTATTTATACTCAAAATCGTTACATCAACCCAAGTATGAGTATTTAAAAAAATTGCTAAAACCTATTAAAGAGATTGGTTATTTTGAATATGACAATGATGAAAATATTATCACGATATTAAACCAAATTCAGTTATTATATTTGATGGCATTCCATGTCAGAATCAAACTGTTATAAGGGACTATTTTACATTTGGAAGACATAAAAATACGGATTACTTTTTCATTTTTCAAGGTTATTCATCAATTCTCAAGAGGCTTATACGTGAAAATGCTAATTTCTTAATTTTATTTAAACAGGACCTAACTAGTTTAAAACACAAATATAATGACCATTGCATGATGGATATGACATTTTAGAAATTTAAAGCTCTTTGTGAACACTGTTGGAAAGAAGACTACGGTTTCGTTGTAATCGATAAGGACTGTCCCTTAAATTCTGGCAGATATAGAAGCAGGTTCGATTCATTCATACACTTATAAACGTAGATAAACGACTAGCAAGAGAGTTAGTTAAATCAAGAAGAGCAGTAAAACAAAAATATCAAGCATTAAAGTCAGAAGCCTCAACGACTCAAAGCCAATTAGAGAAAACATATCAACCGATAACACAACCACTACAGCAATTAATTTCAAATATTGCAAAAACGGAACCAACTGACATAAAAGAAGAACCTCATACTTTTAAGGAATTTTACAGTACTTCTTCTCCAACAAGGACAGCTAAGAGAAAAACCGGGAAAACTCCCGTTTTACCCACTGAGTTACCATCATTTTTTGATAGGAGTATTGCATCGACTAGTAATTTCCCTACCTTTCAAGAAACAAGCACAGTAGCTGAAACTACACCCCCATCGGGTGATAGTACTGTAGAGAATTTAAATATCTCTGATGTTTTAGAGCAAACTAGACAAACAATTCAACAATACGTTGAAACTTCGGGATATAAAGATTGGTTGGAAGATTTTGATGAATTGCCAAGAAAATATATCGATGAAGGAGTTAGGGATACAAGACATATATTTGATCACAATTATGGTATTGTTTATGATTTGGAAGCAAACAAATTTCTTTTAGGGACAACAATGAAACCAGTTGAAATTATTAATAAAAATATAAAAGTCGAGGGTGTAACCTACAAAGGCACTGCAGGTTTATATGAACTACTTTTTAAAAAAGAACCTATTGGCTACAAGAAAGAAGACTTAGATCAGTATATGGACATTCTATCAAGAACTAATGCATATCGCAGAAATCACGACCGTAATGAGCAAATTCAAGGTAACGGTTCAGTCAAATATGTAACTATTATAGGACCGTACTTACAAACCAAAGGGGTAACAAAAACAAAAAATATTAAAACACCTGCAAAAAATCTCATAGAAGCATTTAGTAGACCTAACGCTCCATATAGGCAAACCAGGCATAAATTACATAGACCCGCTAGAAGATATTTTAAAAGAAGACGAGTAATCGTAAAAGGGCTTAATGATTTGTTTCAAGCAGATTTAGTTGAAATGCAACCTTACTTAAAATTTAATAGAGGATATAGATATATATTAGTGGTAATCAATACTTTTTCTAAATTCGTTTGGGCACTACCTATTAAAACAAAAACTGGTAAAGAGGCGGCTTCAGCAATGAAAAAAATTCTCAAAGACTTAAAAGAAGCCCCTAAACACCTGCAAGGCGTTCCAAAAAATATACAAACAGATAAAGGAACAGAATTTTATTCCAAAGATTTTCAGAAGCTAATGGAACAGTTTAAAATCAATCACTATAGTACTTTTTCTAATTTGAAAGTAAGTATTGTTGAGCGAGTGAGCCGAACACTAAAGAATAAAATGTGGAAAAAGTTTAGTCTTCAAGGAAATTATAAATGGTTAGATATATTGCCTGATATTGTTAGTGTGTACAATAATACAGTACACTCTACAATTAGTAAAAAACCTAATGCTGTTAATAAGGGAAATGAAAAAAATATATTGAAATCATCATTTACTCATATGAAAACAGTTGATCCTGATTTAAGAAAATTTAAAGTTGGTGACTTTGTTCGTATAAGCAAACACAGAGAATTTTTTTCTAAAGGGTACACACCCAACTGGTCAAATGAAATTTTTAGAATAAAAAAGTTACAACTTACAAATCCTGCAACCTATTTACTTGAAGATGAAAACAAATCAGAAATTCAAGGAGGCTTTTACGGAAAAGAATTACAAAAAGTCAGACATTCAGACATATACTTAGTAGAAAAAGTAATAAGAAGAAAAGGAAATAAGGTATTAGTTAAATGGTTGGGATTAGACAAAACACATAACTCATGGATATTTTGTAAAATATTCATCAATAAAACACATTTTTTTATATTAATATTGTTTTATTTTATAATCCCATTTAACATATTATTTAAAACAGGTTTTAAAATAATTTCACATAATTCAATTCGTCTTTTAAAATGTTGTTAGTCTACAAACTGTTGAGGCGACATACGGGATTTTCTATATGCAAACGTCCATGCATGCATCGTATGAAGTTGATTTTTAGTTTCATCAAAACTTACTGATTTCTTCATAATATTTTCTTTCTCTTAATTTTTGTTCGAGCTGGATTGGATGCATTAGTAATAATTCCAGCATAGTACAAACATTCTCACTATTGGGGTTTTCACTTGGCGACAGAATATCATATACTTTTTGAAGACAATTGGTTTCGGAAAACAGACTGTTCTTAAAAATGTCGAAGTAACTGTTAAATTGCTGTTTTTGTAAAATATTTAATCTGTATTCGATTAAAGGTATTTGTTCCCATAATCTGCACACAGTTTCATTTCCAAAACAGACGTAATCATCATGTTTTGTAATCCTCAGTATTGGCATTTCACCAAATTTATCAAAAAGAATGGACATATTTTTCAAAAATATAGTTTCTTGAAAGGCGTTTGATGAGAAAAAGTAATTTGTTATAATACCCTGATATTTTAGTAGGTCTTTCCAGTCAACCTTACTTAGAACAATAGATTGGTTCTTGTTTCCACCAAATTCAACACATGGGGTTAAATCACTTTCTAAACACAAACCAATATTCACAAACTTTGATTTGGATTTATTTAAAGTGTACTGTTTAGAATTTACTATGGTTTGTTTTTCGATAGAATGTATAGATGTTTTAAATACATTGGACGTTACTCTCTGAGGGCTGAACATTATGAGACCGTAGAATATAGAAACTAACTAAATATTGATTTGCGGCACATTTTTATAGTCTACTGTCCCCTCCACTTAAATGGAGCAGGGAGATTACTTAACGTTGGAGGAGATAAAAATTAAACTACAAAAAATCAAATACTAAAACTTTTAATTCAGGTTTTCAAATACATTACAAAAGCAACGTAAGATGAAATAATTGATATTAAAGTCACAAACAATAATATTATATAAAAATATACATAATTACAATTATGTTTTTATGAACAAATTCTATCCATTCTGAATAAATGACAGGCTTTTTATCAAAGAAATATTTAATCTTCATATAATTATTAACACTTAAATCATTTTCTGAAATATTATAAGTAAACAAATGTGAGTTTCCATCTATGTAAATCATTCTCATTTGCTTATAACAATCAGTTTCATTTTTATTCTTATTGATGCACACGTCGGCTCTAATTGTGTTAGGAATATGATTAACATATAGTATTCTGCCAACAAGGGAGACTAACACGACTAATGAAGTAGCAGTCATTGTTCTAAAGCAACTAAATAATACTGTTTGTTACAACATTTTATATCTTTTATCGTCATGACTTGTCAGCGCTAGTTTGTTAATCAAATTCGTATAAATATTGTGTAGATGTGACTTAAAAACATACATTGTGCAGTATACTTTTTGACCTTTTTCCACAACATCTTTATAATCTGATAAGTTTAATTGTTTTTGTACGGCCGATTTACGAATACCTTTTGCCTTTTTATCTAAACTATCTTTGGTTTTTACGCAGTATGCCTTAGCACCGGTACCAAAAAAACTTTCTAAAGGTATGTGGATGTGGATATCGGCATATTATGAATATTTGGTTCAGGATAGTTAGAGGTGTCAAATTGATCCAGAATTTTCCGTTTCAATTTCTAGTATTAAAGAATCAGTATCAGTGTACAATAAACTTACATTATTTCCATATTTTAATTTTAAATATCCGTAATAAAAATCATACATTACAGTTTTTGCAATATCCAATATACTCATTCCAACATAAATGGGCTTATTATATTCGATACATATCTTTTGAAGTTGAATAGCTATTAGATTTTCTGAAAAAATGTTTAAATCTTCTCTTAAAATTCTTCTTCTTCTAAATTTCTCAGCACTTAATTTGTTTCGCTCTCTCTCCCACTGAGTTACTAGCTTAATATCTACTCGGTTATCGACATTCTCCATAGTTTTACCAAAAATACTGTTATTTGCCAATTTGTAGGAATTTTTTTCAAATTTGTTTTTTGAAGCATTTCGTAAATTAGTATTCAAATCAATATATTTAGCTAACCATGGCGATTGTGTAAATTTAATTCCCCTGTGTATTTTGAGAAGTTTAAGTCCTAATTTTAAGCTTTGCTTCAAAGCACGATAATGAAGAACATAATTGTACTTATTGTTTAAATTGGGAATTAGTTTAGAATACTTGGAAATTAATGGCTTAAATTGTTCGGGACAGAGCGGAAAGTCGTTATGGCTTTCATGTAAATTCTGAGGATATTGTAAGTCAACTTCAAATACATAGCCCGTAGATGATGTATCTGAAATATTTAAAATATTAAGTTCATTAATTTCATCCTCAGATAGCCAAACAAAGTTTTTTTCTGGCAAATACTGTTTCATTGCAAAACCATACAAATTTGTTGCATCTAAATAGGCAATATATTTTGTTGGATAGTTTGATTGATTGGATTGGATTGAAATTATCAAGAAAATGATTATTTGCCTCCGATTTTCGAGCTGAACAAGTACTAACTCCCCCGCGAACCCCTTTTTTGAAGAAATGAAGCATATCTGGATCAGTCAATAATTCCAATTCTACATTTGTAAATTTCATCATAGCATCCCAACACATTGAAAGGCTTGTTACATAGTTCACAGGATCTAATTTATAAGTTTTATAACAAGTATTTCAAATATATATCCGACTATTCACCTATCGTGGAGCAATTGATACCTCTTTAGCTCTAATGTAATCTTCATTACTAAAATTTTCATCAATTAAGTCATTATAAAATTTATCAATAGCGGGCAAAGATTTATCATCCAACTTTTCGTAAGAGTCAATATATGAATAAGGAAAAACTCCTTTTTGCCTAACATATTTAAATTGCTCTGTGTCTGAAAAATGTTTCCCAATTTCAAGATATTGAGAATTATCTAAAATATTAGATAGTGATTCAAGAGATTCTGATAAAAACTGAAATGAGTCTATAAATCGTAAATTTAAGTAAACTATCTTATTATTTTTAGAGTCATACGTGTTTACCATATTTTTTTTACTAAAAGAAATATATTTTTCTTTGTTTTGAGCAATAACGCTAATTGATTCTTTATTGTTACATAATGACTTAATAAATAGATGAGGATCGTAATTCTTTCGATTATGAAAAATTATTGGAATGTAAGTTGGAGGTATGAAATGTAAATTACAAATAGAATGAGCCGCGCCATATAGTTACCGCTAAAATGACAGTGGTCCTTACATTTTTTAAAATTTCCATCTGAAAAAGGTTTTTCACATATATAACACACAAATGCATTGTCAAATTCTTTTTGTTGCAAACTAGTTAACTTATTCATAGGCTTTTGATTTCTAAAATAATAGTTATAAAGGTTTTTCACAGCAAGTTCAATATTTTCAATAAACTTTTCAGCACAATCAGTTCCACGATAAAGTTTTAAAGATGTGAGATTTTTATCAAATGATGATTTAATGTAATAAGCGAACGAATATGGAACGTGTTCAGCAGTTTTAACTGTATAGAAAGTTGTAGGATCAAGCTTTTCGTTTTCAAGGTCTTTAAATAGCACTCGAAATCAGCATAAATTACAAAAAGTGCTTTATACTGCTTTGCATATTTTGAAACTTTAATATGTTTTCTGGAATTTGATTTCCAAACTTATCTAAAATAAGTTCATCTGAAGGATATTTAATTCGAACAGATGTGCAATCATATTCTAAGTGTCTTTGTAATTTTGCATAGGTACAAAATATTGTAAACATCCTTCACGCAAATGTTTTCTACA